>JAGFMF010011418.1:13356131-13369476 GCA_019455555.1 Galemys pyrenaicus | reverse complement strand
TGACTTGCTTCGCTAATCATAATCCCCTCCAGATCCATCCATGTTCCCATGAATGAGTCTAGTTTTTCATTTCTGATTGCTGAGTAGTATTCCATGTGTTGAATTTTAAATTCTTTCGGTAGGATAGCCATTTTAATTTTTTTTAAAGATTTATTTATTTGTGCATACAAGAACTGGGGTACAGAGAGTGAAAGGATTAATCAGAGACAGAATAGGGAGCATAACAGGCATTTCGACTGAAACACACTGCAGGCGAGGCAGGAGAGGTCTGCTGCACCATGTGGGTCACCCCCCTGGCTGGCTATGGGGATTGAACTCATGCTGCAGTGGTTGCAGTTTGCTTCATAGTGCTATGCCCAACCCATTGTACCACCAGGGAGGCCCCCAGGATGGCCATTTTAATAATGTTAGTTCTTCTAAACCATGAGCAGGGGATGTTTTTTCATTTCTTTGTGTTGTCTTCTAGTTCTTTTGACAATGTTTTGTAGTTTTCTTTATATAGGTCACTCACCTCCATTATTAGGTTTATTCCTGGGTATTTAATATTGTTTGTTTCAACTATAAATGGATGGTTTCTTAAAATTCTTCTTCCTTTAGATAGATTGTTTGCTTAAAGGAAGGTTACTGATTTTTGTGTGTTGATTTTGTATCCTGCTACTTTAATCTGGTTTATTATTTTAATGAGTTTTTCAGTGGAGTTTTTAGGGTTCTTTATCTATATTATCATATTGTTTGCAGATAGTGATAGTTTTACTTGTTCTTCCCTATTTGGATTCCTTGTTTTCTTTCTTTTGTCTTATTGCTCTGGCTAGGATTTCCAGTGTTATGTTGAAAAGCAGTGGGGAGAGTGGGTGTCTTTGTGGTGTTCCTGATCTTAAAGGAAAGCCTTTCAGCTTTTCACCACTGAGAATAATATTGGCTGTGTTATATAACATTATTATGTTAAGGTATGTTCCTTCTAACCTGAAAATTTTGGTCCGTCATCATAAATGGATGCTGAACTTTGTTACATGCTTTCTCAGCCTCTATTCACTTGAGCATTTGGTTTTTCTTTTCCTTTTCGTTTATGTGTTGAATTGCGTTAATTGATTTTTGGATGTTGAAACATCCTGTGCCTCTGGTGTACATCCCACTCAGTTGTGGTGTATTATTCTTTTTTACCCCCAAAGATTTATTTATTACAAGAACTGGGGTATATGCCAGAGATGCATAGCGGGTGAGAGGATTCACCGGAGACAGAGTAGGGACAGAACAGGCAGACCGACCAAGATACACTGCTAAAAGGGAACAGCAGGCGAGGCAGGAGATATCTGGGATGCCATGTAAGTCGCCTCTCTGGCTGGGATAAAACTCATGCTGCAGCAGCTGTGGATGCTTCATAGTGCATTGCCCAACTCCTAGTGCCACTGGGCAGGCCCCTTTTTATGCACTATGAAGATGCCAGTTTGTATGATTTTGCATAACTTCTGTAACTTATGGTAAAGACACCCCTTTGCCCTGCCTGTGGTGTCTTGTAGGTAGGGAGCCATGTGCTGGGCCTTGACTGACTTCCCTGGGGTTCCTGTGGAATGGTAGAGTAAAGCAGGCCAACTTTCAGGCTGTGTGACATCGTGCACAACAGCAAAGGACTCCCCTCCTTTGCACCACTGCCTCCATGTCAGAAAAGTGAGGGTGATACCCTCCTGTCCATGGGAAGGTGGGAAGCTGACATAGCACCTCTCACCTGACAGCCCCTAAGTCACTGACATGAGGACATGATGGCATAACTGGGCCTCTCTCCAACCTGTTCACCACCCTGATCAAAGGACATCAACCTATCAGATCACTGCCAGAGAGGCAGGGTTGTCTGTGAGCACTGGCCCCAAGGCCAGGAGAGACTTGGTGGTCCAACCTTATACCGTCTTCATCCTGGCCCTAACAGGTTGAGGTCAGAGGAGAGTTGACCTCAATCTGATCTACATTAGTTAAAATGGAAGTTTGATGCTGCCTTTTTTCTTTAAATATTTTGAGCCCATGGGTATAGATGAAACCCATAGCAGTCTCCCAGCTACAGTATTTACTGGTACTTCCTGGTACTTTTTTTTTTTTTTTTAAGATTTTATTTATTTATGCATACAAGCACTAGGGTACAGGCCAGAGTCCAGGGCGGTGAGAGGATTCACCAGAGACAGAGTGGGGAGCAGAACAGGCAGACTGACTGAAACACACTGCTGAGGGGAGCAGCGGGCGAGGCAGGAGAGGTCTGCTGTGCCATATGGGTCCCCTCCCTGGCCGGCAGCAGGGATCGAACTTGTGCTGCAGTGGCTGTGGTTTGCTTCATAATGCATTGCTTAACCCACTGTGCCAATTTACTGGTACTTCTTACGGGAGAACAGTCTGTGAAGATACTAGCGACAGTATTGTCTCCGCCCCTGTTTATCATTCCCTCTCCTCTTACTGGAAATGGCCCAACTTAGCCAAGTATTTATAGAGTATCATCTGGGGAGGGAGAGGATGGGAGTAGGCCTCAATATAGTTTATCCCGCTCCCAAAGAGACAACTCTAGGCCCAGTGCCAGAACCAGGCCTGCCCTGTATAGGTAAGGACTCAGTACAGGGGAGAGAGGGAGGAGAACAGATACTTGATTTGTTTTTAAAAAATTGATGGCAAGTTTGGCAATGTTTGGCATATCTAATACTTATCATTTCCTTTATTTAATTTCCAGGTTAACTTTTGCTGTTTGCACTGTCTCAGACTAGGGCACAAGGCAAGATTTTTGTGTTCCACATTGTGTATGGTTTCCTAAAGACATTTTGAAAAAAAAAAGATAAAGGATATCCTCCAGCATCCCTATAGGTTATCAGTCTCTGAATATGGACTGTGTCCTGCTCTGCTACAATCAGGAAACCACATCAGGACATGGCTTTTGGTGGCACATAGAGGGAGCATTTTAAGTTTTCATGAAACTGTATGCATGTTCTTAGTTATGTTGGGTTTATCATGGGAGATAGTGGTTTCTATTTCAGTCCTCTGTCCTCTCGCAGGCACATGGGCATGTGGAGTGATGTAGGTCTCTTCCCTAAGGTGAGGACAAAAAGAATTATTGGTGTGCTCTGAGAGGTAAGAGAGGAAACACTTCAGTGTGAAAATTGCTGACAGGCTGCCTACCATCTGAGGTGAAGTTTGAGACCTAGCCTCCCACCTCTGCCCCAGTCCCTGCCTCTGGGTAACCTGAGCAGAACCAGGAATTCTTGATGACCCCAGAACCTCTGGTCCCTGAGGTTGCAAGGATACACTCAGGATACATGGAGGGGGTCTTCAGTTAGCTGTCGTATTGTCACCATTTAGGTCTCTCACTGCTCCTGCGTGTTCACTTACTCATCTTTCGGTACCTGGAATGCACAGAAGCACATGTGAGCTTCACAAGTTTTCTCTGTCCCTGTACAGCTTGGGAACTGTCAGATCGTTCAGGAAGCCAGCTAGCCACTTTTACAAGACCACTGCTCTAACCCTAGAGCTTTGGATTCAAGCTAGTTTTAAAGTGACTGTAGTAGTGGGTTAAGAGTTGCCAGAATGGGGCTTCCCTGGTGGTGCAGGGGTTAAAGACACAGTACTACCAGGCAATTGCCGGCCACTGTGGCATGAGTTCGACCCTCAGCCAGGGAGCAAACCTACATGGCACAGCAAACCTCTCCTGTCTGGCCCGCTGTTCTCCTCAGCAGTATATTTCAGTAGATGCTCCTGTTCTGCTCCCTATTCCTTCTTTGGTGAATCTTCTCATCCCCTGCACCTGGCATATACCCCAGTTCTTGCATACATAAATAACTAAATAGAGCTTCTAAAAAAAATGAGTTGCCAGCATATGGACAGTAGCTTTTGTCCATGAATTAGCACTCAGAAAATTCCAGAGTCAAGTACTCAAATTGACTTGGTCTTGGTGTCTTTGTGACCATTCATCCTCTCAGAGACATATGTGTTCTCACCATCACTTTCTTTTAAGTGATCTTAGAAAGGTAGGATCTTAGCCATTATGTGGTCCCCTCACTTTTTATCTTGTTGCCAGAAACAACTTGGGAGGTCAGGGTCTGTTAAGAGCAATGCAGAAGCCAGCTTGCAGTGGTCTCCCAGGTCTCGACTACCCTGTGCTTTTTTTTTTTTTTGTCAAAGCAGGCTCTGCATTGCAGATTTAGCTGAAGTTATGGCTGGATTCCCTAAATGGGCTTTTGCTTCATTGCCCTGTAGAGCACTCCCTTACTTTGCCATCAGAGAAAGTCTGTGGTAATCCCTCCTAGCAGAGGGGCAGGGACCAAGAACCCATCTGTACTGCTCAGTTCTGTTTTGGCTAACATTGGGATGATTCACATAAACAATTACTGAATGCCTGTGAAGTGCTGGGTCATTCACATATGACCTGTAGAGTTCCCAGCAGCTTTTCTCTTGAGGTGGAACTTCTTAGTCATGTTCTACTGGTTAGGAACTGGAGCTTAGAGTCATTGTTGATCCAGGTCATGGTCATGGAGTTAGTGAGTGGTGGGGGTAAGTTCTGGGTCCTTGTCTGGGAGGTGCACTCCCATGGTGCCTGTCTGCTTTGCTCTGCAGGCTGTAATCTACAGTGCCATCAAGGTAGTGGTATGTTTAGCTGCTGCTTTTGTTACAACCACAGGTTCGATTCTTGGGCAGGCATGGCCCTGGCCAGGGCCAGCCGCATTCAGGACAAGCTGAACTCCAATGAACTAAAGAGCGATGGACCCATCTGGAAGCACGCCACGCCTGTCCTGAACTGTTTCCGGCGGGCCCTGGAGATTGACAGCTCCAACTTGTCCCTGTGGATAGAGTATGGCACCATGTCTTATGCTTTGCACTCATTTGCCTCACGCCAGCTGAAGCAGTGGAGATCTGAACTCCCCCCTGAACTTGTGCAACAGGTGAGCGGGGGTGCTATGGAGGACCTGCCATCCTGTTGTCTGACCAGAATGCCGTTGGGTTGGCAAAGTTCTGTCCCATCTGTTCTCAGCTCTTGTCCTAAAAGCCATGCTGGGATCTTCTACCCATGATACTTAACCATGCTGTAAGTCAGTGGGCCTGTGTTCGGTGTGGGTGATTTTAAGGCTAGGCTCTCATGACCCACTGGCCAGTCTTCAGTTTTAAGGCGGGAGTTTTAAGCAGGGAGGAGAGATGGCCAACAGATGTAGTGCTCTTCCCTCAAAAGAACTTGTTGAATCCTTAGAAAAATGGTAATACTCTTAGAAATATTGAAGTCTTTCTTAGTAGGGTGATCCCGTGGTGCACAATGTGGGTGCCTAAGATTGGTGTTCATTAGGGAATCCTTGGCTTCTTGAGACAAGTGCGGAAACCACACCAGCATGTTTAGGTTGGTGTTGTGGTAAGGCGTAATGGTGCAGAAAGGTTTCCCAGGTGACAGGGTGCTGAAAGGACCTATATCATGTACTGATCATCTGCAGTCAGAACCTAAAAGAAGATGCTGGCCTAGTTAACACTGTCATGGGATTGTTGAAGGAGTAAGTGACATCAGTGGGACTTTCGGACATAGTTCTGCTGCCTTATCCTCTGAAAGCCACTTTGTCCTTGAGGTTGGACCTCTGTTGTTATGCGCAGGGCCCCACTGTTCCCTGAGACTCTGCAGAGCAGGACACAGGCTCCCACAGCCTCATCCTGGCCCCCATGAACCTCCTGACCATCTAGTACAGAGCAGGTAGCAGGAAGTCCCCGTCCTAAGCATAGAGGTTAACTGCATTTTTTCTGACTGTGAAAGTCAAGTGTGCTAGTATAAAAATTCTAGTAATAGGTAAAAGCATCAGGGAGAGTGTAACAGTGAGAGAAACGTCATACCCACCTTCCTCCTGCTATAGCCCCTTTTATCACCGGATGACATTCCCACTCACTAACACAGACATGGGGAGGGGAGGGACTGCTATTTGAACCACTGCTACGAAAGGGTCACAAGTGAATCCACTTGTGATGGGGCTCACTTATCCTAGTAAATAGTGTATAATAGGTGTGATTGTGATTGTCTCCTAACAATTAATAATGAAAGTAATTCTTCAGTCTCATTCCTAGAATCCCTCATAATATTTTTTGAACTCTTTGGCTTTCAAGAGTCACTTCTTGGACAGCTTGTCCTCCCTTCTTTGGGTGGTTATCAACCGTAGTAATCATGCCTAGTCCTGGTATAAAGCCTTTGCCTGCATCACTTTCATCAACTTCATGAATTTCCATGTCTTGCAAATTTGAAGATTTGCTTTGCAATACATTTGCACTATATAATAAGACTAGATCTGAAAATCAACAGACTAGTTGACAAACTAATGAAATCCATAGGTTAGGAATGGGCTTCAGTGGAAATGATGGATGAAGATACCCTAAGCTGCAGCTTCTGTGCTTTTCTGTAGCTAAGGCTGAGTTTCTTTAAAGAAGCTGCATTCCCTTTTTCTCTCTGCACAACTCATAGTCTGCATACTGCCCACACTTGACAAGGACAAATGGAAGCATGACCCCGTGCCCCACTTCTGGCTAATATTTGAAGTCTTATTCAATGACCTCATCTTCTTTCCATGATTTTTGGGTGTCACCATCCCTGAGGACCAAGAGTGTTTTCTCAGGGCTCCGGGCTCCTGGCACCAAGGTGTCCCTCTTAGTCCTGATTGTATGAACCCATAGGTCAGTTATGATGGTGGCTCCCACATTATTGGGCAACTGAATCTCTTAAAGTTGAGGAGAGGGTCGTTAAAAGGCCTGACCCGGGACCCACAGCTGGAAGCTGTGCTTTAGCAGACTCCCTGGGTAGCTTAGGTGCAGCCTCCTGGGCCTAGGTCTGGCGCCAAAGGCAGAGGACAGAGGTGCGGGGGAGGAGGACCACCAAAGGCAGGTGTTGGGTGCTGTGACACTGTTGCACCAGGGAAGAAAATAGGGGAGAGAAGAGCCAGCACAACCCTTGTCTTAATCTCCTTAAAAAAAAAAGTTACTCTTAAATTACAGAAGGGATGTAAACTTCTTTACAACAATTACAATTCTAAGGCCAAAGTGAATATCCTTTTACCTGTCTTCCCCACAACCCAATCTAGTCCTTTCATCTCTCCTCAGAGGTATCTACTGTTAGGCTTATATCTTTCCAGACTTTAAAAAATATATATATCTATATATGTATATATATACATACTGCTAGAAAAAACATTATGGCCTATTAGTTTTCTTTCTTCTAGCCTAAATGCTGTCATACTATATCTGGTGTTCAACTTTCTTTTTTACTCAACACCATGCTGTCATGCTCTCCCCACCCAGCACATGGCATTATTGCAGCCACAGAGGTCATAGTTGGAGCCCCCAGAGGAGGGTTGGTAAGTAAGAAGCTATTGAGACACTGCAGGGGGACATTAGAAGGAGCCCTGGTGCTGACATGAGGTAACCTTGGTTTCAGCCCAGCTCTGTGTATACTTGATGGCTGCTGAGGACTCCTAAGCACTCCACACTCGACATCCCAGCTGTGAAATGGTGCCCTGTGTGTGGCAGTTTTGTGTCTCAGGGTTGTGAAAGGGGTTATAAATTTGCAAACAAGTCAGCAGGGCTTCATGCAAGACAAGCATGGTCCTGTGCAGGTTGAAGCCATGCCCCTGAAGTCATCCTGGTCTCATGGTCTTGTTACAGATGGAGAGCCGGCGCGACAGCATGCTCGAGACAGCCCGGCACTGTTTCACATCGGCAGCTCACTGCGAGGGCGAGGGTGACGAGGAGGAGTGGCTCATCCATTACATGCTGGGCAAGGTGGCTGAGAAGCAGCAGCAGCCACCCACTGTCTACCTTCTGCACTATAGACAGGCTGGCTACTACCTGCACGAGGAGGCTGCCCGCTACCCAAAGAAGATCCACTACCACAACCCACCTGAGCTGGCCATGGAGGCCCTGGAGGTGACACTGTGTTGGTCCAGGGTGGGGAAACAGGGCTGGGGCACATTGTTCCCTCCATCTCCTTGGATAGGGGACACATGGTCACAGTGACTCCCCTACAGCTCACTGAAAACTTCTCTGTGCCCAGGAGCCATGTGCAATTAAATCAGAACAGTCTTTCCTCCCTAAGGGGTGCTTACCATCCTTTCTGGGAGAGCATTTTGTTATTAATTTCCCAGATGAAAATTGTCCCTCCTCATTGGCACACACAGGTTCCAACAACCTGACTTGGGGCTGTCAGCACCACAGTACACTGACTCCCAATACCCAGGGCATTCATATACTTCAGACTTGATGGAAGAAGGCAGGTACCCTGGTCCCGAGCTTCTAATGAGATATCTGAGGCCAAAAGTTGTACCAAAAGTAGCCAACTTGGCAGCATTGAGCCAGGGGAGCATTCTGTTCTCACCCCAGAATTGGGGTCTTCCATTACTCCTCAAGTGCAGCACTTGCTTGCTGTTTTGATTTACTTTCATGGTTTCTAGAATGTTTCACATGATGCTCTCACTTGCTCATGGCAGTCTTGTGAAGCAGACTGGAAGCCATTACTGGCTCATTTATGGGATGAAAACTGAGGACACATGGAGGCAGATTCAGAGATCCTTGGCTCCATCAGGACTTCATTTTTTGGATGCTCTCACCACATTAGTTTTGCCTTTCTGAGGCTGAGTGCCCAGCTCTGCTAATCCCGCGTGCCTCGCAAGCTTTTTGGACTTTGGGGCAGAATCTACTTGCTTATACTTTTTTTGCCTTCATGTGTTATGTTTCTGATTGTAAAACATTCATGTTTGAAAATAAACAAGAGTTAAACAGGTCAGAAGTGTTTAAAATGAAAAGTTGAAGGCCCTAGTGATCCTAGTCCTCACATCCTAGAAATCCCTATTAATAGTTTGTGCATTTCCTTATCTTCCTAGATTTTGTTATCTAGTAACATAGAGACACATGGTAACATTTTCTTACCAGTTAGCAACTTGCCTTTGTCATTGGACAACAAGTGATGATAAGAGTTGTGGACTTCCTTCCCTGTCCTTCTCCCCTCCAGTCTGACTGGGCATCTGTTTATTTGCCCAGCTCCTTTTTCATGGGGTTGGCCTTCCCTTTCACTTCTTCTGTGACAAGGTGCAGGCAGGGAACATTTAGGTGAGTATTTCCAAGAGTCACTTAACATTGGGTCAACAAAGTCCCATTGCCCTAAAAGGTTGTGTTAAGCTAGGAATGTGTCTTTTCCTTAGTCATGTTAAATCCTCTTTTTTAAAAAAAACATTTCCTTATCTTGTGAGTAAGCAAAGAAGTCTTAATTAAAAACTTTTCCATGGACACATGCTGCAACATAGAAGGCTTTGAGAGTACTAACTGAAAGAAGCCATACACAAAGGGACAAATATTGTACAATTTCACTATGTGAAGTACCTAGAATGGACACATTCATAGGTGCAGAAGGAGTAGTGGTTACCAGGGACTGGGAGAGGAGAGGGAGTGGGGACTTATTGTTTAAAGGCACAGAGATTCTTTTTTGGGATGATGAGAATGGAAAATGCTCTGTAAAGAATGGTGAGTGTTACACAACATTATGTATGTACTTAATGCCACTGAATTGTGTACTTAAGATATTTAAAATGATAACATTTTATGTTACATAATTTTATCACAATTAAAGAAATCCAGTTAGAAATGACATGTCCCGGGGCCTCCCTGGTGGTGCAGTGGGTTAAGCAACGCACTATGAAGCAAACTGCAACCACTGCAGCACGAATTCGATCCCTGCTGCTGGCTGGGGCTGGGGAGGGGGCACCCATGTGGCATAGCAGACCTCCCCTGCCTCTCCCGCTGCTCCCCTCAGCAGTGTGTTTCAGTCTGTCTGTTCTGCTCCCCACTCTGGTGAATCCTCTCACCTCCCGCGACTCTGGCCTGTACCCCAGCTCTTGTATGCATAAATAAATCTTTAAGAAATGACATGTCTTTTTAGTCACATTTCATGCGTGCATGTTAGGATTCAGAGAGTTGGGCAGTGGCGTGCCTGACTGAGCAGGCACTTCCCAGCAAGGATTCAATAGTTTGGAAAGAAAGAATATTTTGTAGACAACCAGCTATTTTGGCTACAGAGGTCAAATTTAAAAATTATTTTTAGTATATTTATATTTTTGCAAAATAGTAAATTAAATTTATTTATTTAGAGATTTATTTATTTATGCATACAAGCACTGGGGCACAGGCCAGAGGTGTGGGGGGGTGAGAGGATTCACCACAGAGAGCGGGGAGCAGAACAGGCAGATCAACAGAAGCACACTGCTGAGGGGAGCAGCGGGCGATGCAGGAGAGGTTTGCCTCACCATGTGGGTCCCCTCCCTGGCCGGCGGCAGGGATCGAACTCATGCTGCAGTGGCTGCGGTCTGCTTCATAGTGCGTTGCTTAAACCACTGCGCCACCAGGGAGGCCCAGTAAATTAAATTTAAAAGTGACTATAAATTCAGAAGATCCTTAAAAGTTCCTGTCCAAAATAAGCCAAGTAAAAGAAATATAGTCTTTATTTATATATTTTTGCCTGTTCACTTTTGTACAATGTTTGATTTCTTCTCTTGGGTATTGTACCCATAAAATTCCCACCACCAAGACACCTGTGAACCATCGCCATAGTCTTTTGTGCTCTTCCCTCCCATTTTGATCCCTTCCCCCCACCCCCCAATGAATGTCTCCAATTTAGTTTGCTAATTTTGTCTTTTTAAGTAAAAGAAATATTAAAGTACCCATTTAACTCATTCAAAATGAGTAAATTGTTTAAAATGAATAAAATGCTTACAAATTTTTTTAATTAAATAAAAATTTTTGCCTTTCCAAAATGATACAAAAATGAGTGTTTTATAGCAGCTGCTTTGAGACCTCATTAGTGGAGCTCATGGTAATATGGGAAACATAGCTTCCTCTCAGTTGCATCTGCAGCAGCTTGCTGGTTGCCATCATTACAGTTCCAGGTCCCATGTGCTTCCACACCGCAGTTCTTTTCTTTCCACTTGAGCTCATGTGCCTGTTGGAGGGACTTCCACTTTGGAGGTGAGAAGACTGAGCCTCTGAGGACTGGCGTGACTTGTTCGAAGTCAGCTGCAGGAGATAAGGGCGGTTTGGGCCCAGATCCCACTGAGCCCTAGGCTCTCACTTGGCACTTCTGGGCCACCCTGAACCCTCGTGTATGGGAGGTGGCCTGGCCTTCAGGAAATTAACTCTGTCTTCCCTCCCTCCATGTCTTTTCTTTGACTTGTGGCCTCTGCTGATGCTTGATAGAACCAGTGAGCAGGCAGGATGATGGCTCTCAGTGCCCAGGGACTTAAGGTGAGGAACGGAAATCTTAGATGTGTAGACTGCTCTCCCCCGCACACAGCAGCTGGCTCTTTGACCAGGCACTTAGCTGGAACATGTATATATTTTGCTTAGAAAATGATATTTATGCTAAAAATTTAACCCTACACTCGTAAACATCCCCCTCTCATTCTGAGTCTTCATTCAAAATACTTTACTTGCCTCTTGGGTAAAAAAAACTTTGCCAATTGAATCTTTTGCCTTTCCCCAAGGGTGGCCACCTGCACAATCCTGGGTGTGTCAGAGGTTTCCAGTATAAAAAAGTGGATTTGTTGGGTCAGTTTCTCTGTGGTCCGCAGGTGTGACTAGAGGTAGAGAGGGTCTGGCTATACGCCTCTGTCTGGGATACTCTCTGCGTCAGAGGTTTCCAGTATAAAAAAGTGGAGTTGTTGGGTCAGTTTCTCTGTGGTCCGCAGGTGTGACTAGAGGTAGAGAGGGTCTGGCTATACGCCTCTGTCTGGGATACTCTCTTGAGAGTTGCTTGGGCCTGGATTACCTGCGTGGGTCCTTGGTGATGTTTCTTAGGCCCATCTCGGGTGAAGAGAGGCTAGTTAATCTGGAGTGTAGTAACGGTGGTTCTCAGCCCTTGCGGCCTCTGTTGTGCCATCCACAGGAGTACGTGTGCTGTAAGTTAGAAGCCCACATCGCATAGCCCAGTGGGGGGGTCACACCAAGTCTGGGTATGGTATCGTCTTTGCGTAGGGGTGGGTGGGAGAGGGGAGAGGACAGACCTAGGTTTAACCTTATCTGGACTTTCTTGATTGTGGGGACTTGGGCAATTCTCTTTACACATTTATAAATAAATGAATATGTTGAGGAAGTGAAGGAAAGCATAGCCTTGACAGCAGCTAGCCTCCACCGAACTTCTACCAACTGGGCAGAGCTTGTCCAGGTGCTGGGAGAAAATGCAAATTACCTACTCATCTCCTCAAGGAGTCCACAGTTCAGTGGGGAGGTAGGTCTAGTCGTGCTGTTTTATAGGTGACAGGTGAAGGGCACCAAAGGGGCAGCAAGCATCATGGCAAGAGGAGGTTCCCGTGAGCAGAGCTTAGGGGTAGTCTAGTTATCTTACCACAGTGTGCCCGGGTTACTGGTAAACGTCTATGCTAGAATGCTAATAGCTCATGTCCTTAAATTATCAGAGCTTGCTTTGAATGAATTCTAGGTTGGCTAACCAAAGAAAGCAGTTAGACAGACAGGGGCCTATTTCCCTGGTCAAGGGCTTATTTCTAGTATGGAATGTGACTGGAGCTGACTGACCTGAGGAATAAACCTCAGTAATTGGGAAGACTGCTGAACTTGAGTATCATCTTTCTAGGTATACTTCAGACTCCATGCTTCCATCCTGAAGCTCCTGGGAAAGGCCGACTCTGGAGTTGGTGCTGAGGTCCTCGTCAACTTTATGAAGGAGGCTGCAGAAGGACCCTTTGCCAGGGGTGAGGAGAAGAATACTCCCAAAGCTTCAGAAAAGTGAGTAGTGCACTCTCACTCAGCACCTGCCCCAGGATGTGTCCTGGGGAGGGTGGCGGTCAGAGGGTTGCTGCTGCTCATGAGGTCTCTAGAACTCATCTAGAGTCCCCCGGTGCCTGGGATGAGCTATTTCTGTTGAACCTAAGAAGAGACTGAGTGTTTAATTCCTGGTTACCTCACGCTGTGGCTGTGCCTACTGCCACCCTATCCTGAGGACTAGTATTAGGGAGAATCCAAGTCCCACTGTCCTCTTGGGCATAGCTCTAGCCTGAGTAGAACACAACACAAAAGCAATTTTCACCTCAAAACTCCTGGTGTCCTTTTCCAGGGCTTCTCCCAGAGGTCTTCCTGAGAGCCCTGTCTGCTGCCCATTCTCCCAAGAAACAGAGAAGAGTATGACTCCTCTGCAGTGCCAGGTTGCTCTCAGACACTGGGGCCCTGGTGTGGTGTGCCCAGTGGGCTGGTGGGCCCCACTTGATTGTGAATTTTCTTTTTTTTTTTTTAAAGATTTATTTATTTATGCGTACAAGCACTGGGGTACAGGCCAGAGGTGTGGGGGGTGAGAGGATTCACCACAGAGAGC
>JAGFMF010011418.1:13334130-13355888 GCA_019455555.1 Galemys pyrenaicus | reverse complement strand
CCCCTCCCTGGCCGGCAGCAGGGATCGAACTCGTGCTGCAGTGGCTGCGGTTTGCTTCATAGTGTGTTGCTTAACCCATTGCGCCACCAGGGAGGCCCCGATTGTGAATTTTCTATGTTGCACAGATTACCTTCACCCTGGTGTCCAGGGTGAGCTTTAGCACAACTCGTTCTGTCTCTGTCTCCCTGAAACTTCACCAGGTGCTGTGCAAGTGCTGCGCTTAACCAGATGCCAGAGACCTGCGCCTGGATCCTGTCTTTGAGGCCCACTAGCTTAAGGGGGGCATGTGTGGCAGGTCATGGAGATGGACACAGTTAGAAGTTAGAGATACATATTTTTTAGTCTCATAGGGCCCTGAGGTATAGTCATGTTTTTTATCAATTATAGCTCTTTCTTAAAAACCTTTAAAATTTTACAAATAATATATGAATGTATTCTAGTTATAGACAATTCCAACGGTATATGTAAAACATAAAGACTAAAATGTGACAAATCCTCTCTCCTCCCCAGAGTTAGCCATTATTTACAATTTAGTTTCTTTAAATCATTTTTTGTACATTCGCATACTTATGTGTACACAGATGAACTGTAGGGCTCCTTTTTTCTGTAAAAACACACTACTGGATGTGTCTTTCCAGGGTTTGTTTTTTACCTAACACTGGGTCTGCTCCTAGTTGTCTCTGTCAGCATATAAATATACCGTGCTTTCTATTGCCATTTCCATGGACATTTGGACTTTTTTTGCTCGGCAGTGTTGCAGTACATGTTACTGTATCCTCTGAACATCCAGAAAGTTCCCATATTTTCTCTATCCAAGAATTGTCAGGGATTATATCTGTCAGGCTTTGGTGGCACATAGAAGGGCACTGGCCTGTTGTGAATAGTACTCGAGTGGGTGCTTCAGAGGAGGGGGCTCTTCAGCTACCTTGTGGTCTCCTAGGACCCAAGACCCAGTTGGAGGCCAGAGCTTGCATGGATGTTGAGGCAATGGCTCTTTCAGCTGCCTGGAACACAGTTGGCATGCTGTTACCAAGGTTCTTGGGAGTAGTGGGCCTTGGGAAGAGCAGAGGAGGCCCTTGAAGGTAGAAGAGATTTGGCAGCCAGGAATAGCATCGTCCAGACTAGCACTGTCCCATTTTCATGCAGTGCAGATTCTGACCAGTATCCCAACCTTCTGTCCAACAGAGAGAAGGCCTGCCTGGTGGACGAGGATTCCCACTCTTCAGCTGGGACACTGCCGGGCCCCGGAGCCTCCCTCCCCTCCTCCTCTGGCCCAGGTCTGACATCCCCACCTTACACAGCCACTCCGATTGACCACGATTACGTCAAATGTAAAAAACCCCACCAGCAGGCGACGCCGGACGGTACAGTCCCTGTTCTCCCTACTGCCAGCCCAGGGCGGCACGCCAATCATGGGGGAGGGTGCTTTGGGCAATGAGTTGCTTTGTTTTGGTGAGGGGGGGTGCTGGGTCTGGGGTGACACGGGCAATGTTGTGGTTATTCATTAACCTCATAGACTCACAGTGAATCTGTGCTTCCCAAGACATGCTCAGGGTCGCCACCTGCCAGCTAACCCACCTGGTAGCTGGGGAGGGCTAGCAATAGCAGGAAACCCCACCTCTGTGAGCCACCATTTTCCCGTCTGCAGAGTGGGGCACTGAAGGGCAATCGGAAGACTTGGGGATATATTGTGGTTGTCCACGGAGTGATGGTGACGTCAGAGCAGTCAGCTCAGATGTCCGCATCCCGTCAGCCATGCTGACACTCCTTCTGATGGTCATGGGGAGGTTGTTACTGGTAGTCCGAGTAAGTTGGCATTGGGGTCAGCTGTGACCTGTCCAAGGCCGTCCCACGTGGGGTGGGGCAGGTGGCGACCAGTCAACCACATTCCTTACTAACATAGGAGACTTGCATGCTGACCTTGTTGCTTGATTTCTCCATGTTCTCCTCACCTTTACAGTAATAAGCTCGTGACACAATATTTGCTGGAATGAACCTAACCGGTAGACTTAGAGGGTTGGTAGTGGATCTCTGGGGAGATCGTGGTGATGACACCCAAGCTTGCACGCACATATCACTCATCTCATTAGGGCTCTGGGGAAATGGGCCTTGCTCTGCCTCCTCAGGGTGATGGATCCCCCTGACAGGTGCAGTCTAGTGGGCAGGGTTTGAAAGCAAGTTTAGGAAGAGGTGGTGAAGATGACAAGGTGGCAGTGATTGACTTCTCCAGGGGTGGGTTTTGGCGAAAGGGGAGGAGACTGGTAATGTCCCCTTCTGGATTCTGTGTGGTTCGTAGTGTGTGTGTGGAATGAGAGGCTGCAGATCTGAGTGTGTGCTGTAGTGCCATCACCTCCCTCCAGTGCCGGCAGCTGGCACCAGAGATGGGAGGAGCAGGCCTCCTGATCCTCTGGCATCAATCCTGCAGGTGGTTCCGTAAGTAAGGTTCTTTCCCCTTCTTGTGTAGTTCAGGTTGAATAGCAAAACCACCCTTTACTCTTGTGAATGTTGAGAAGATACACTGGGAATAAAACCCTGCACTGAGAATTAGTTTTTTCCAAGTACTTCCAGTGGGGGAACTTAGCACTATGCTGAAACAGAGAATGAGCTAAATCATAGGCCAGTGCTCCTCCTGCCTAATTTCTCCTTTCCTTCCACTTGAAATTATTCCAGTGCTGAAACCTTTGGTCCTGAAGCTTCCTGAGCAGAATATAATGTCACGTGGGGAGCATGTTTTGATCGTCAGTGTTTTCCCAATGATTGCTGTCTACACATGTTCAAAGATGGCATGATAAGACTTTGGATAAAATCTTTTCCCTTCCCCAAATGTGCAGTGTGCATGAGAGAGAGAGAGAGAGAATGTATGGAATTGGGTACCCCCACATAGCAGTGTGTAGTGTGTACTTGTTCCATGCTGGGCTCCAGGGTGAGTGTAGTAGCACATTCCCACCCAGTGAGCCCTAGAAACTTGGCCACATGTTCTTCCTTTTTCCCTGAGAGGAAGCTAAACTGAGGGTAGGTGAGAACTCACTCTGGGTTGCATGGCTAATTGGGGTGGAGCTAAGGGAGAGCTGAACTCTAAGTCTCCTCCTGGGGTGAGGCTAACACTAAAAAAGGTCCCTGTGCCAGCTGGCCTGATGTGCATTTCCTCATTGTTGGCGGTTTCTCAGCGGCAGGACCTAAGGAGCAGGGTCATTACATAACAGCCTAATCTGTGACTTGGCCTGGCTCAGCGGCCTTAGAATATGTCCCTAATGGCTCTGTTAAACTCACCACGCCCTCTGCTGTCTGTCTGACATGCCGCATGGCATCTCAGAATGACGTGCCACACCAGTCCTCACTAGGTCAGTGAACAGTCTGCGGTCGAGCCTCAGCAGGGTTCTTGAGCCTCCCCACGACCGTGCCCATGCAGGGGTTCCACCAACGGCAAACCAGGTTCATGGGACAGCCCTTGCGCTTTCTACAGGGAAGGCAGGTGCGAATCACATAGCTCATGGTCAGGGACAACTGCACTGTCCTAGAAGGACCTGTTCTCACCTCTGGGTCGGGAGAGGCTTTCCTGAGGAACCAAAACTTATCCAAGGTCTGAGGGTGTGTGTACTGGGAGGGGGTGAGGAGAGAGAACAAACAGGGTCAGAAGAGTGGGAGTTGTGGGGCTGGTGTCCTTGCTTGCAAGATGCCCATTTGGCCCCATTTATAGCATGTACAGAGGTTTCCCTGAGCCCCAAGTTACAGGATGTGGGCTCTGTGGGCTACCCAAGGGAGCCCAAAGGCCCTGTGCCAAGCTCCCATGTGACCATCCATCCTCACCTGCCATGCTGTCACTGTCTGTGTTTGTCCTGTCTGTGTTCATCCTTGCCTGTTCACCCATGCTGCCGCCACCAATATTGCCCGTGCTGCCCTTAACCCTGACCACACTCTGTTCTCCAGGCTTTGTCTTTCTGCTTGCACCTATCACGGCTCGCTTCAGGGGATGGCGCAGACCGCATGCTAACCCACAGTCCGGCTCCCTGCTTCCCCTGTGACCAGGAGCACCTCCACATCCGCTGGTCCTGTGATTGGGAGAGTGTGTGTTTAATGTGCTTGGCTTCTGCCCATCATCCCAGTTCTAACACTGGTGGTCTCTTCTCATTGTCCACCTGCCTAGCTGGGTGGCTCAGTCCTGTATTTCTATTGCTTTATCCTTTCTTGCTTTAAAAAAAAATAAAGGATATAAACTCTTAAGATACCAAGTTATCATTGCAAGGACATCATATGCACATCATTTGCACAATAGTAGAACCAAAATGCTCTGAGATGGACCCTGTATCTGCAGCCACCCTGTATCTGATGTCCAGGCTTGGGGTAGAAAGCTGCAAATGGTGTCAGTTTTGAACGGCAGCCTGACTTGGTCTGTTCACCAGCCTTTCTTCCCAGGGCCAGGGGGAAATCAACTTATGATAGGGAAGCTGTGTTGCTGTGAATTCCTTCTCAAGGTGGGAGAGGTACCAAGTAGAGCTGAAGTTGTCCTGGTGTTCCCCAGGTGTTCCTCCTGCTGTCGTAGGAGGGAGGGAAACTGAGGACAGACTCAGTCACCTCCTCTGTTCTCCTCTCCTATAATTTCTACCTTTAAAAATTTTTTAGGCCATTTAGACTAGTCATGGCATTTATTGAGTCCTTGCTGGGTGCCAGGCATGGAATGGGGTACCATAGGGAAAACCAAAATGAGGGTACCCTGACTCCCACTATCTGGTTGGATCTGTGTCTCCCTATATAGCGCCAAGGGCCAGTTGCTGGTGCTGAGAGGAAGTGTTGTGAGTTGGCTCGGGGGCTTGGTGGATTGGGAGGACTTCCTGGATGGAGGAGGTGTACTTTGCAGAGACTAGCAGGGCCATTTCAGGTGAGGACAAACGGGAATAAAGGCATGGAGGTTGGAGATTCCTGTGGTGTTTGGATACTGATCTCACCCAGGTGGGTAGAGGAAAGACCATGAGAGGAGAGAGCTTGGGAAACCAGCTGGGTCTGCAGTGTTGGCGGGTCGGGGAGAGTAGACTTTCCTTTAGGCAGCAGGGAGAACGATGTGCTCATGGCGCTGCTTTCATGGCAAATTCTGCTAGGCATTCTTTGTTTTAAGAGCCTTCCTAGGAACCGTGCTAGGTAACCAGGCGGCTCAGGGCTCTCACCTGACAGAGCTCCTCTTCTTCAATTTGTATCAGAAAGCGGCTGCCTTCCCGACTTGGTTAGGAAATGTTGAAGCTGCCCTGAGGCCTCCCTCATCAGCGCCCTGCCGTACTCAGGACCAGAATGATACACAGTGAGGCAGCGAGGGGCGCAGGGTAAGGAGTGTGATGAGAGGTGCACAGGGAAGCAAATCTCCCTGCCCTGAGCATCAGGACCCTGGTGCAGCAATGCCACTTAACATGTTGAGGCTGCAGGGCACCTGGCACTGCTGGGTCAGCCCCCACTTTCAAGCAATGGCGGAGAAGGGTATGGGTGAGCTCAGTCCCCATAACGATACCCTTGTGCCCACTTGCTGCCTCTTTTTGAGGGTTCCCGAGTTTCTGGGCATCTGTCCAGTCTCCGTGACCTGCAGGAGAGCTCCCGGTCTACCCCACATGGATGTGTCTTTTGCCTGAGTCATCAGGGACTGACTGGGGCAGATTTTGTCCAGATGAAAGATTTCTCAAAATATTGATTCCACCTGAGTTTGCTGTTCTTAAAAATTTGTTGTTTTCTAGTTGGCAAAACACTAGTGATCTTTTCAGGGTTCACTAGTCAGTTGCTGCAGTTTTTGATGCCACAGCTGTGTTTCTTTTCCCTCAAACTTTCATTGAACTGAATTGATTGAATAAATGACTGGGAGCTGTCTCTTGTCTTCCTGCTGGAGCAAATGGAAAAAACACGTAGAAAATTTGTGTTGTTACTAAAATGCTTCTAGTCTGGCCTGGAAATCCTGAGAATAACCAAAGGATTTGAGCAGAATCAAACTTGGCTGAACAAAGACTTGGAATACAGTCTGCTTTTACACCAAGCTGGAATGGCACCAAACCAGATCCCATTTCCACCTATAAGCCCGCTACAGCCTTGTTCCTTTGCAGTTGGCCCTGTACGTCTCACCCTGGAGGTAGCGAGTACCCAGGCTTAGAGCCAGGCAGTGTCATCAATAACGGCCTGGTAGGTGCACATCTCTCTAATGATGCAGAGGGAGGACTAGAGTGACCCAGAGGCATAGCAGTGGGACATGTTTATAATTTTGCTACAAATGTTGGTATGAGCAGCATGTATATGGGCAGGCTTTTCAAAGAACGCTCTGAAAGAAGAGCAGAGCCAGCCTCCATAACCTGCCCAGTAGTGCCAGTCTTTTTTCCTGCTGGCCTCTGGACCTCTCTTTGAGGAAATCAAGAGTTTGCGCTGTGGGCAGCCCGCATGGTCCCACCCACAGTGCATGTGTTCCTAGAGGGGCTTCATGCCCAGCCCGAGACTTTATATCCAAAAAGGTTTCCCGTCTGTATCTCCTGATCTGCGCCCTCCCCACACCCTCGCCCATACCTGACTGCAGGACTTCCGGGTGCTGGCCCACGCAGGACGTGGGAGTTGGATCTGCCTACCTCTGCTTTCCCCCTCTGACTCCTCACCAGGGTGGGTAGGAAGACAGAGCCGCTGCCCTCAGGTTGGCAGCCTTTGTCAGGAGACCTGCCTGGTTTTCTTCTGAGCATGGAGTAGCTCAACCCCCTGCCGTGTTTGTTGTGTCTGGCCTGTGTCCTGGCCTCTGGGATTTAGAAGCACCCCAGGTCATTAACACACAGTTTTACAAAGCCAGGCCTGCAGGGTCTCTGATAAGGACGTTAACACCTAGGGACCTACATGGAAGAAGTGGGAATAGAACCAGGTCTGAAAACACAGCTCATAACTGATGAAAGCTGTGTTCCCCATGCCAGTACTGCTCCAACCTCTCCCCCTCCCTGCCTCACACACATCCAGGCACCCCTAGCCCTATAGCAAGGTGGATTAGCAGCATGAGGTCTATTTATGTTGGCGCCCATGCTGAATTCAGCTGTTCCAGAGGAGTACCCAAAGGCACACAGATGATGAGGAGGGGTCCAGGGCTCAGGGCATTTTCTGCCCCACCCAGCAGAAGAACTTTCGTCTCTTTTCTCCAATAACTCCCTCTGTGGCCTTCCCTGGTTGTATTGGCCTTTCCTTGGTAGCAGGTCTGGTCACCTTTGAGTTCACACATTATGGAGGGTCTTTGGGAGCAGAGGAACAGAAGGGATCAGTGACATTTTCCTTTTCCAGCCCCACTGCGGAAGCCTCCTGAGACGAAAACATCCCATTTCAGGGGGTTACTTTGGATTGCACACCCCAGTCCGAATAGTCCTTTAATCTACATGCCGGTCCTTAACCCCTGCCTGCTGCCTGCTCTCCTGCCTCCCAGTTTGTTCAGGTACAGGGCTCTTAGCTGTCTGTATGTTCTCCAAGGACTGCTCCCAGCACCGTGAGCCTGTTGTTCTCCCTGTCCTGTGTCTCCTAGCCTCTAAGCTGTCCTGTTGACAGCAGACTTCACCATCCCTGTCTGTCTGTCTGTCTATGGTTTGTTTCACTGACGTCCTTGGTCATCTGTACTGGGGAGAAGCTGATCAATTAGGAGAGCAGGGAAAGGGTGAGGTGCCATCCTTCTAGGTCAGTAGTCATTCTTTAGGAACCTTCTCATGCCTTTCTTTCATCCTGTTGATGTAAAAGAAATGAAACTGAAGCTTTCTTTTCATATGAATTATTTCTGGATATGAAAACTTTGGATTGCTTCTTAGTATTTAATGTCAGGATGATCATTATTGCTGAAGTACAACAGACAGCATCATTTTAGTTGTGTGGGCAACATGAGCCAACACTTGCATACAGTATACATTATGAAATCATCGCCATGATAAGACTGCCATATTTTCTTGGCACCTTTCAGATTTGTAATGCCATTTTCTTGACTATAACCCCCATGCTGTACATTACATCTTCTTATTTATTTCATAACTGAAAATTTGTACTTCTTGATCCTCTTTGCCCATTTCTCCTAGCCCTCATGACCCCCTCTCTAGTAATTACTGATCTGCTTTCTTACTCTGTGATTTAGTTTTGTTTGCTAAAAATCAGGATCATTTAAAATATCTTCTGTCATGGCCTCCCTGGTGGCGCAGGGAGTTAAGTTGCAGCACTATGAAGCTGTCAGCAGCCACTGCAGCACAAGTTCGATCCCCAGCGAGGGAGGTGACCTGCATGGCACAGCAGACCTCTATGTCTTGTCCGCTGTTCCCCTCGGCAGTGTATTTCAGTCTGTCCACCTGTTCTGCTCCCCACTCTGTCTCTGGTTTATCCTCTCACCCTTCATACCTCTGGCCTATACCCCAATTCTTGTATAAATTAATAAATCTTTTAAAAATCGAGTGTCTTACAATGCTCAAAAGAATTAGAAACTTGACCCCGTGCCTTCTGAGTCACAATTGGTGGCTCTTGTTTTCGGTGATGTGCTTACCCTCTGTTCCCAGATACACACCAGTCACGTTCCTGCTTCTTAGGCTAAGAGAGTAGAGGATCACAGTTCTAGCCTGGGTCCTTCAGTGTGCTCAGTTGCTTCTGCAAAGGCACCACGTTAACTGTGGTGGCTCCTCGGAGCTTCCAGACCCTTTTCATGTCCTTCCTGAGCATCCGCTTTCCTCAGGGCTCCTTAGGGGCCCACGGTCACCCGTGGGATAAGACCTTGTCCAGAATCACCATCCGCTGATACTGTCCTCTGTTTTCTGCCCTTTGTGGGATTTGAATACTATGAGTTCTGACTTGTATGTCAGGGAAGCACTGTTGCAGCCCAGTTCCTGCTTACTCCTTCATCTTCCAAGTGTCTTGTCCTTCTGCTGTAGCTGTGGACGTTATTTTAGAGGAAGTTCTGTGGAGGCCCCACTCAACCCCACCAGCAACAAGTTATTGCTCCTTGGGGGAGCACATGCCCTGGCATACAGAGTTGGGCCCTCTTTCACATCATTCTTGATGTGGTCTGGCTGCTTTCACTGCATGTTCCATTGCATGACTGGTTCCTTCACTAGGCAGCGTCATGGAAGCATTAGCATATTCAGAATAAATATCTAGTTGCTTAAGCCAATCCTTGGTTTTCTTAATGATCACAAATGGGAATCCAGCAAATTAGTAATTCGTTTGTGAGCTTATCAGGCAGAATGCCTGTGAAATCCTCCTGGCTAGGCCTGCTTCTTAAATGTCCATTGCAGGGTGTTGTACCCAGTTGGCAGTGCTCACCTGTTCTAAATGCTGGTTGAGGAGTATCTACCTGATTTTCAGGCAGCCTGCCACCATGTCTAAGACATCAGTGTTTTCTGTGTCAGGGCCAAAGTAAGTGCAAGATAAGATGGGTCACAGGCCATTACTCTTGTGTGGCAGGTACTAGGTCAGGACTCTATGATAGAGATCCCCTGTGTTTGTCAGAGACAGAAGCAAGGAAAACATGTTAAAACAGAAGTCTGGAGTGACTTGAATGGCAGATCTGGGATTTGAATGCGGGTCTGGGATTCCCAAGTACTGAACTCCTGCAGTGACCCTGTGCGTCTCTTGAGCTTAGAGTCTCTGTTGCCAGCCCTCCCTGTCCACATGGATAGTAAACAGGCTTTCCCTGGCACTTTCCTGAGAGAAGTAATCCTTTCACACTGGACATTTGGGCTTGGGATTTATTGTGAGGGCTACAGGCCTGCCTGTAATCCCCATTCAGTGCTCCTGGAGCCTAGTCGGCCACTAGTTAGATACTGGTTTGGCCACACGTTTCACATCCCAGTTTCTATTACCCAGAGGATACTAATGACCCACAAGTTACTGGGCAGTAGATGTGCAAAGGCAGCTACAGAGGGAGAGTGACAGGTTTTATGGGACTGCCTGAGAGGTCATTTCCCCCAAGCCCTGGATGGTGATTAGATGTGGGTTAGGAGGCTGGTGTGAAGAACTACTTGGAAAAATAGGGCTAAGTTTTAGTGTTTCTTCGTGCCAGCAGGCCTGATTTGGATGGTCCTGTTGCATCAGTTTAAGAAGTGCTTGCTCAGACTTTGTACCTAGTATGGCATAAGCAAAGTCATCTCTGCATTCTGAATTAAATTTCTGTAATGTCAAGTGAGAGACATTAGAGTTGAAATAGGTCCAGTTTCTATAAAATAATATTTACAATTAAGCTGATGTTTCATCAATGTTTACCTATGTTTAAGGTCCTCTTTTAAAACTGTACATATATTAACCTGACCTCCAAAGCAGAATTTGAATTTGGGCAACCTGTAGATCCCACAAACAGCCTTGATCTACCAGTAATTAGTCTTTTAATTTTGTTGAAACAACTTTACATTTTGTTATGAGTTTGTTTGCCCACTAAGCATCTCTTGGTTGCCTTCCTTGGACCTGGAGTGAGTACCTGGTAAGCACTAATGTATAATTCAATGCCAGGTTTTTAAGGTAGATGAGAAAGGGTTGAGCATACCTGGAGACCATGTCGGTCTTTCTCACTACGACCACAGAAGCCAGTGATGTGGCAGTGAGATGGTATGTGGTTGCAGTTCATATGGGAATGGGACTTACCTGTTCAAGATGATAAGAGAGAATTTGAATTTAGCTCTCTTAATTCTCTCTTAATTGAACTTCACTTTCAGATACACAAACGTTCAAGACAAAGTTTTGTTTTTTAATGGTCAGATTTCAGCTATACTATTGGTTTATTATTCATACCTCTTTTAAAAAAAATGATGACTGCCTTAGGGTTAACAAAATGTATCTTTAAATAATAACACCCCTCCTTCCTTCAAATGATATATAATGTGGGTGCAGCATGATAATCTACCATCTCTTGTATTCTTATTTTCATTCATTTGCTTTTATTCAGCTAAGATAGCAGAAGGGATAATTTATAGTACATGTGTTACATTCAGCCAGCTGAAAACGAGTGCAGAATGTCATAGGGTCCAGGGCAAAGACCAAAAGGGACTGGTTTACAAGGAAAGTGGGTGTCTCAAGAGTAGTAATGGTGATCAGATGGTTATGAATGTTCTAGATTCACTGAGATAAGTTCTATAGCGTAGCATTCAGTCCAACAATTTGTACCAGTACCCCTGGCCTCTGACTTTCCTTATTTCTGCTCCTGTGGTTTCCATGGTTGTTATCAGTTTACTTGAACGCCTGCCTCTTTCTTCTTTTGCACCTTAGCCTCTAAATTCACTTCTTCCACTTGGCTCTCATGTCTCAGAGGCTTCAAAGAAGATAGTGCTAAGGCCAAGAGACATTTTACCTTTGAGTATGCTGTAAACTGTCGTACCATTTTTTACTTCAGAATGTAGTGATGTAAGTATATAAGTATGAAAAAGAATGTCTCATTTAATGTATCTCATTATTTCTGAGAAACTTCATTTCATTCTGTAGATTCAAGTTTATGTTTAGGTTTAATTCATTCTACCTGAAGAATTTTCTTTAGCATCATTTTGTAGCTCTGATCTGATAGTAAAGAGTCCAGTTTTTGTTTGTCTGAAAAAGTAATTTTTTATTTCTCATTCATTTTGTGAGCTATTTAGAATGGAATTAGAATTCTTGACTTTTTTATTCTTTCAGCATTTTAAAGATATCTGATTTGCATGGTTTCTGATGAGACATCTGATGTAATTCTAACCTTTCTCCTCTATATGTGATGTCTGTATCTTAAGATTTCTTTACATTTCTGGTCTTCAAACAGTCTGAGCATGATGAATCAGGTGTGAATTTTTAAAAAAATTTTTGTGGAGAAGTCTTTGTCCTGCTTGGTGTTCTCTGAGATTCTTGGTGATTGATGTCCTCCATAATTTTTTAAAGTTCTAGTCATTATCTCTTAAAATATCTCCTCTGAGTCTCCCTGTAGCACCCGGGGTTAAGTCTCAGTGCCACGAAGCTATTAGCAGCCACTGCAGTACGAGTTCAATCCTTGGCCAGGGAGCTAATCCACATGGCACAGCAGACCTCTCCTGTCTGGTCCACTGCTTCCCTCAACAGTGCATTTCAGTGGATCCGCCTATTTATTCTGCTCCCTATTCTGTCTATGGTGAGTCCTCTCACCCCTTTCTCCCCCCACACCTCTGGCCTACACCCCAGCTCTTGTATGCAATAATAAATAAATAGATAGATAGATAGATAGATAGATAGATAGATAGATAGATAGATAGATAGATAAATAAATCTTTCTTCAAAAAGAAATCTCTTCTGTCATAGTTCTGTCTCTTCTTCTGGGATTCTAATTGGTATATTAGACCATTTAGATGCTCTGTTCTGATTTTTCCCTCTACTCTAATTTTGGATTGTTTCTGCTGACCTATCTTCAAGTTTTGATTTTTCCTTCTTAGCATATTAGGTCTGCTGAGAAGCCTGACAAAGCATTTTTCATCTTTGTTACTGTGCTTTGTTTGTTTGCTTCTATTTCTAGCATTTTAATTTGACTCTTATGGTTTCTACCTCATCCTTGAAATTTCATGTCTTTTTGTGCATGGGCTTTCCACTAGCATCTTTAACATATTAATCATAATTAATCATAATTATGGATGGTACTCTTAGCTGTTTTAAATTCCTTATTAGATAGTTCCAATATCTGAGTCTTCACTGAGCCTAGTTCTGTTGATTATTTTGTCTCTTGACAATGTTCTCATATGTGTCTCTTCTAATTTTTATAATGAATATAAGATTTCATTGTAGGACAGAAGAAACCTAAAATAAATAATATTAATTCCTGGAGTGGGCTTCCCACTTCGGTTTCTAGGTTTTTAGGAGGGGAAATTGAGTTAGACTAGGTAGAAGTTGAGCTGGGGTTGGATTTTGTTATTGCTGTGGTTACCTTCAATACATCAAGTTCTTCTGATGTTACTTTATGCTTAGAATGGGGGTTGGGGGAGCTCAGCACTGATTTTCTAGGTGTTCTAGGCCTTTGTTGTGCACTTCAGTGAGAGTTTCCACTTATTTCCTTGCCCCTCTTCCTGCAGTAGATTACCTGTTACTCTGCTTGCTAACCTGCGGGAGGGGCAGTGTGGGTTCTGTGTCTCAGCGTTGTCTTAGTGGTAGGGCTCTCCCAGTCATCTGACCCTCCCACAGTGGAGTGTGACCCCAGAGGGGAGGATTTTACTTTTCCCCAACTGCATTGGATCTTTCCTTGTTTATGGAAGCATCAAGGTGTACTGCCTTTGCCCAGATGGCTTAAGGTTTTTGTTCCTTAGGGAAGAAATGCCTTCAAGGCTTCATGCCTTTCCCACACCAGTACCCACGCCTCTTCTCCAAGGCAATATTCCAAGAGGGTTTCTTTGGATTTCTTTCCCTGCTCTGCTCCTGATCTTTCTCATGAGCACTCATGGAGGGCCAAGAAGAACAACCAACAAGTGGATACCAACCGAAGACACATCTGTGACTCCCACTTCCCCTCCCCAACTGGTTAAAGTTTTTGCCGAATTCCTCCCCATTTCAGTTACGTACGTATTCAGTTACATATATATATATCTGCACACACACATGTGTGGTAGCAATATTGTATAAAGGTGTGCTACTGTGCATCTCCTCTCACTCCACTTTCAGGTTGGTAGCTTGAAATTGGTCATGATAGGCGTTACATGATAGAAATCAGTGAATGTTACATATGAGGACTTCTCCCTCCCAAGAGCCAGTTGTTAAACATTTTCAAAATACCACCGTTTGGGAAAGCCCTGGGAAAGTTAACCATGAAAAATGATGCCTATGGTGAGTGGCTCGATAACCTCCTGGACGGGTGGTACTCCGCAGCCTCAGAGCAACTGCACTCGTCTCTGCAGAGTAGTCACCAAGCCTCCAACAGGGATGCTCACCCCGGGAGATCCCTCCATGTTGAAAGTGGTATGGGTTCATGCAGCTGCCCTCTCCCTCCTTCTCCCCTCAGAGCGCAGCCAAGACAGTGTGGCCGTGGCCCTCTCAGACTCCAGTTCAACACAGGACTTCTTTAATGAGCCAGCCAGCTCTCTGGAGGGCTCCCGAAAACCCTGTGTAGAGAAGAGGCCGCCTGTTCCCAGTTCCCAAGCAGCGCCGACGAGTAAAGACCTTCAGGGGGCCGTGGAAGAACGAGGTATGAAGACCTAACTGGGTGAAGGGCTATGAAGATTAAACAAAGCTGCTCAGGAAGGTGCTGGACGGGCCTAGTATACAGTGTGCATGCGGTGACGCTTGATGTTGTGACTCCATCGCGGCCCAGTGTGGGAAAGCCCTATCTGTGCGGGCTGTGTCCCAGCAGTTTCTCAGTGATGGGGCTTATGTATGACATGACGGCTGCTATTTATTTTTCTTTTCTTTTTTTTTAAAGGTTTATTTATTTATGCATACAAGCACTGGGGTACAGGCCAGGGGTGGGGGCGGGAGGAGAGGATTCACCACAGAGAGCGGGGAGCAGAACAGGCAGATCAACTGAAACACACTGCTGAGGGGAGCAGCGGGCACAGCAGGAGAAGTCTGCCGTACCATGTGGGTCCCCCGCCTGGCCAGCAGCAGGGATCGAACTTGTGTTGCAGTGGCTGCGGTTTGCTTCATGGTGCGTTGCTTAACCCACTGCGCCACCAGGGAGGCCCTATTTATTTTTCTTGATAAATGTTTATTTTTAAATAATCTCAGGATCCTGAAGTCCCAAATTTGTTTTCTTCTTAGACTTGCATCATTAAGTATCCACGAAAATCATCCATTTTTTAAAATCTGGTCAGGGAGGTTACTCTGCTTTAACCCAGAGTGTTCTCAGTTCTCATGCCCCCTCGCCCCCTTCTGGAAATCAGCAGAGACCCACACCTGGACTTAAGGGTAGGTTGAAGTAGACTGGGTGTCCCTGGCACTGCTCTGAGGTCATAGCTAGCTTGCCAGCTGTGGGTTTTGAAAGCTTTCCCACTTTGACCAGGGCACACAGATGCTTGCCAGATAGTAACAACAGCAACTTAGTCCTATGCCAGGCACTGTTTTAATTCATCTGGTCCTCCCAAACCCCCTAGAGATAAAAGTACTATAATTTTTCCCACTTTACAGGGGAAGACTGTGAGATTCAGAGAGAGACAGGAATTTGCCTTCAATCTGTCTTGGACAGTTAGTCTGTAACTTTATTTTTTAAAAAATTTATTTATGTATGCATAGAAGAACTGGTGTACAGGCCAGAGGTGCGGGGGTGAGAGGAGTCACCAGAGACAGAGTGAGGAACAGAGCAGGCAGATCTACTGAGACACACTGTTGAGAGGAGCAGTGGGCAAGACAGGAGAGGTCTGCTGCACCATGTGGGTCATCTCCCTGGCCAGGGATCAAACTCGTGCTGCAATGGCTGCTATAGCTTCATGGTCCTGCAACTTAAACCCTTACACCTCCAGGGGGCCATCCCCCCCCCCCCCAGTCTGTAGCTGTAACCACTACCATATATGACTCTGAATGATCTTGTTGGGGCAGGTGGGCTTGTTGATGACCCGTGGTCTAGGTCCTGGGAAGTTGCCACACGTACCCTGGATGAAAGACTAGAGCTTTTGGAGCTCACATGTGGGCATGACAATAAAGGCAGAGCATTTTGAACTCGAGAAGACCTTTACCAGCTTTCTTGGATGACTTTAGAAGGAGATGAAGCCACATTTCCTGTACGTTAAAAAAGATATCCCCATTAGATTTGGTTAAGGGGGCTAAGGGATTCACCTGCCCTTGGTTCCATCAAGAGATGAGACCAGTGCGTTATTTTCTCACTGAGCAATCAGTACACTTTCCAACCAATATTGACATTCTACAATTGAAATAAATAGTCTAAGAGAGTTTGAAATAGGAAAGAAAAGTAATGTGTATTCCTAGCACTCTACTACAGCAAATGTTGTTCGTGTATAGTCCTAAAGATAAGATTATTTTTTACTGTTGGACAAATGAGGCCTATTGCCTTTGCTATGGTCTGTTAGTGAACTGTTATGGGTGGTACTATATCATCACAGACTCTTGACATGCTTGGAGATGTGGAGGTAAAGGGAAATGGGAGGTTAAGCTGAGAAGAGGTTGGCTCTGGTCCGACCCAGCGCATGTGGAGCTGGCCATGCTTCCGCCTTCCTTCCAATCAGATCCAGTGATTGAAGCAGACTGTGTGTGGGGCCAGCCATTGGTAAAAATAAGAGTAAAACCGAAGTCACTGCCATTGTTGGTAGGCTTGAAATGAAGCATTTTGCTTTCATGGATATGTTCCTCCCTTTACACCTGGCCTTTCCTGGTAACTTCAGTGAACATCCTGTCAGGAGAGTAGGGCAGCGAGAACTACACTTTGACAGTGCCTGACTCTGGTCAGTGGCTGTGACTGACGCGCACTCCAACTGACTCCTGGTAAAGAAGAGCCCTGGCCAGAAGGGCCCAGGGCTCTGGCAGGTTTGGTTCCCCTGCAGAGAGCGGGGTGTGGTGCTGGGCCAGCAATGAATGTGTGCCCCACGTGTACCCACCCTTTACCCTCACAAGTGATCCCGCCCCTAGCCCAGTGCTGCTTTCACTGTTGGTGTTAGAGGACACAGATCCCCACTCACATGCGTCATGTCTCTTGTCAAGTAGCAGAGCAGGGCGTAATGCAGCCCAGACCTGTGCCAGTTACAGGCTTCCAAGGGGAAGCGTGACAAATCTGCCCACCTGACCCTGAGGTGCGCTACCTCCCAAGGTGTCCAGCGGGTAAGAGCTGTCCCATTTCCCCAGGATGCACCACCCTGTATTCACTCTGGTCTGTGCCCAGGTGTCTTGAGGAAAGAGGTTTCTCCATAGGTTGTAGCAGTCGCAGCTAGCTGACGACTTCGCCTTTCCCCTCTGACACGCTAAGAGCTTCAAAATAAAAGTCTGACGTGACCGTAGCAATAATAGGTTTATAATTCTATAGAAAAGTAACCTGCAGTTTCACCAACTAAACACAAACCTGCTCTTTTATCTCTCTGGGGGCAGCATAGTTGTCAACAACCTATGTGGCTCCCTGCCAACTGGGCCATAGGGTAGGATATGGGTTGAGGATGTTATACCTTGTCCAGGTATCCTGTGGCAGGGCTGGAGTGGCTGGTGTGGTGGGGTGAGGATGATCAGACGATTTCTGGGCTTTACTCATCTGATAAGTGCACAGTGGGCATTCCAAATCAGTTCTCATTGTCAGCTAGGCCTGAGTGGTGAGAGCACATGCTTTAATTGCTTTCTGTCATTAGGAGGAAGCCTTCCTGTCTTCACACTGCAGTTCGATGACAGGGTTAGGATTGAACATCATAGGTAGGAGGTGTTGAATAGGCTTGTCGGCATTTCTGACCCTTTTTCTTCCTGTTCATGTGCTTTGAGAGGTCTGCTCAGCAGGAGCGAGTGGACCCTGTGGGTGAAGCATGTCACGCATCTCTTCTGGGTCTCGGGTCACCCGGCCCCCTAGGCAACTGGGTTTTTAACTCATTCTGGTATTGCTAGCTTTTTTTTTTTCACTTTTCTCTTTATGTATCTTCAGACTTGCTTTCGAGCTCTCTTTGGATTACTTCCTGTAAAATGTATGTTCCTACATATCTTTGTGTCTGAACACTTAGCACCTTTTTTGAATCCTTGGGAGGCCTTCATCTGACTTCTCTTCCCCGAGCTTGGGACTGAGCCCATTCATTGCTTAGCCTGTGTGTGCAGAGCCACATCTGAAATGTGTCCTTTGAACTGAGCACACGAGAAACCTGACACATTTTTGAGAAAGGCATGCTGTCACCTGTTAGAGCCTTATAAGGATGGCACCCAGTTGCTGTGAGTGGTTGTATGGGGAACTTAAAAGGTTTGCTGAGCTCCCCTGGAAGGAGAGCACAGTGTTGAAATCAAATATGACCTGTCACTCATTCATTCTTCTTCAGAGGATGGAAGGGGCCAGGCCTGTGCTCAGCTCTGGGCGGCAGCGGAGGGGAGACACTCAGGTGCATAAAACCATCAACATCGGTGCCATCAGACAGGCGGGCACATGACGTGCTCTGTAAATACCACCCTGGGCCAGGGAAGTCTGAAAGAGGAGCTGACGCTGAGGGAGGAAAGCAAGTGGGAGAGGCGGGAGAGGGAGGAAGGCAGGGAGCTTGTCAAGAAGGAGCGATGGCAGAGGCAGACACGAGCGAGATATTCCGAGGACTGGTCATAGGCTGTGAGGTCAGGAGGGAAGCTGGAAGCGATCACAGGACTGATGACAGGCGAGGCTTTGTTTTGGCAGTTGAATTAGATGCTCGAAATGACTGCTCAGATTCTTTGCTTAACAAGAAGAGTGATGGTGGGCAAGCTTGATGCGCACCTGTTAGCTACCTGGTTTTGCTTGGCCTTGGCGTTATGTGGACGTAGGGCCACCATACTGTCCAAGCAGCCACACTTTCAGTTGCTGCTGCAGTAGGAAGGGCAGTAAAGAACTCAGGTCACAGAGGCATACAGGCTTCAGAATTGGTGCCAGGCTGCTTCTCTAACCTCCTCCAGGCAGGCCGTGTTGTATTTCTAGATGCCCAAAGGATCACCTTGGCCTTGCCACTTTCTCTACTTCCTTCCCTCCATCCCCTCCTTCCCATGCCAGATAATCTTCTGTAGCACCAGCCTCCCATCCTAAGCTCTCCTGAGCTGCCTTCTCATGCCAGACATGTGTTTAGTTGCTGAGCTCATGTTTGGGTGGGGGCCCATGTGTGAGCTTTTGGTTCACATGCAGTAGCAGCAGTCTTTGAGAAGGATGCCAGGTAAGCTGTAAGATGAGGTGCTGAGTGATGGAACAGCTGCAGCCCTTCGTTCACACTTTCTAGGCTATTCTATTCCATGGTGGTGGCGGCCACACTTGCCCTCTGTGGTCTGCTTCTCTGTGCATCTGCACAAGCCTGGGAAGCAGGCAGCCCTGTGCCATCATATAGAGGGAAGCTTAGAACCCAGCTTGTAACCCCGTTCTGTGCAGTCTCAGGGCCCCTTTTCTCAGTGCCTGCTGGAATATCCTGTTTAATGGGAGAAGACCGGGGAGGCCACAGAGGCCTCAGTGAGCAGGGGCAAACCCAGCACTGGGCCCCACCCACCTACTGCTGGGTCAGCTAGGTCTAGCATCCATCCAGCAAAGATGACTCAGCTATGCCAGTCATCTCACCAAGATGCTTCATCAGTGGTGGATCACTGAAGGGTCAGGACTAAAAAGTGACCTTCTTTCCCTTCTAAACTGTAGGAAAAACTGAGGAGTCCTTGGAGAGCATGGAAGGCATCCGGGCCTTAGAGCAAGGCAGCCAGAAGCCTGCTGCTGACCCCCCAGTCTCTGCCTGTGTCCCTGTCAAGCTTCCAGCAGCTGCACTTGCCCTGTGGGATGGCAAGAAGAGAGGGGACCCTCCAGGAGAGCCAGCCGCCTTCCCCCAGGGACTGCCAGCTGGTGCGGAGGAACAACGCCAGTTCCTCACTGAGCAGTGCATTGCCTCCTTCCGCCTGTGCCTCAGCCGCTTTCCCCAGCACTACAAGAGCCTCTACCGACTGGCATTCCTGTACACCTATAGCAAGACTCATCGGGTGAGTGAACTGTGGGCTGTGTGCCTGGGAAGAGGGGTTTGATCTTCCCGGGAGCTGCACATGTCTTTGAGGTAGCTAGACAGAACGAAGATAGATTAGATCAAAGGTGGTGGATAGCAGTGCATGGGGAGGGATGGGAAAAGAGAAATGTGGAAGGGAGGGACAGTCCAAAGAGTGGTCCAGTTTTCCAAGTGAGAAGTGGCGAGGGCTGCAGGTCGGAGCAAGGAATTGAGGTAGGAGTGGATTTGTGGCTGCTCCTGCAACAGGACCATAGACTGCGGCACTAGCTATAGGTGAGGGATGAGAGCTGAGCCTCTTCAGCTCCTACCTGTGAGAACCACTCTAGCAACTTGGACTTTGCTGTTGGGCTCCTGTACTCCTGTCATTCACCTGCCAGCCTCATCATTGCCCAGCACACATGTCCTCCTGATACCTCAGAGCTCCCCATCCTGTTTGCCCCAGGCTCCATCCCTTCTGGTTGAATCTCGCCATCACCCTGTTCCTGGAATTGCCTCTCCAGAACTGCTGCCAAAACCATCTGCTACATGGGGACTGGGTGCTGGAGGCCTCCAATAGCTCCTCTTTAGAAAGCAAATGATGTAGCCATTCTTAACAGCTGTGCCCCAGGTTTGAGGGCTCCCAGGGGCTTCCCAGCCAGATCTTCTCTGTTGACATTTAGCATCTGTGGAGGGAATGTGGCATGTGTTACATTCTTTCCTTTCTTACTCACCCTGGAGGCTTTGGGAGAGAAGTGCTTATTTATGGTGTCTGCCTCTGTGGAGCTACAGTGGAGAGGCAGACAGATTAAAAAACATGCAAATAAGCAAATAATGCAAGTCCCATTGTGATAAATATTATAAAGAAGATAATGGAGCTCACACAGGCATAGGGGTTGCCACTGTGGCTCTAAGAAGGTGCCCATTTGCTCAGACCTCAGTGTGGCCGTGGGTGGAAGAGTGGCGGACTGGAGGAGACAGAGAGCTCAGGCATGTGGGGCTCTGGGCAGGCTACCAAGGGGCACAGGGGGCCCTGGACAAGCCACCAAGATGTAGATGAGAAGCATTAAGGACCAGGATAATGGGGGCACACTGGGTCAGCTTTTCAAGTCTGGATATGGTCTCTGAGTTTGTCTAGCTCCCCTGCTCAGTAAAGTCTGAACTGAGAAACTTCCTCTTGGCCCCTTTGATGGCGTCTCTGTAGGATGTTTGAAAAACCAGCAAGGGCAATTGCCCAGAGAGACAGGCCCTGGGTTGGCACTGCCCGGAAGTTATTTGACACAATTCTGTTTGGGGGTAAGGTGTAGGCATGTGCCCCGTTGCAGCAGTGCCTGTCTGGCATGCTCACATAACTTGGTTGATTTTCTCAGCGCATAGCAGGTGGAGCTGGGGTGTCAGCAGGTTTGGGTGGGGAGGGGATCTTGTCTAGCACCTGTGCCTCAGGGCATCTGGCTTTCTAGGCTGCTACTGTCCATTGTTGTGGCTAGGGCCTCACCTGACCTCTGTTGTTCTAGGCCTTTTGAACTCAAGCAGACTTGGGTTTTAATAAAACTCCTCTCCCTTTGTGGCAGTCTGTAAGCACCCTATCACTGACTCCCCACTGCTTACCTTACCTCCCCTCCCAACACACATACACCTGCCAAGCTCTAGCATTGCTCTGGGAACGTCCTTCTTTCTTCTTCTGGGATGAGCAGAACCAGGTGCAGGAATGCTCACTCTTGTTTCACGTAGAAAGAAGAAGCACTAATAGCCATCATCTAGGCCAACCCACCTTGAATGTCTCCCTTTTCATTTGTTCCCCCAAGCAGCTATGCAGACCTGCCAACTGTGTCAGCTCTGACCAGGACATTAAGCCTCCTGTGCTGGTTCCAGATCTCCACCGTACTGTTGCAGGTAGTCTTCTCCAGAAGCTGAGACAGAATTTAGGGTGCTGCAATATTCCTATTAAGAATCGGTCCCTGTGGAAGAAGAGAGGGAAGATGCAAGACTAAGTGGAAGGGGAGTTGGACTGCAGTGTAGGCCTCACAGATTCCCTACATGCAGTCCCCACCTCCTCTCCAGTGGCTTTAATCTGATACACATAAAAGGCTACCCGGCAGAGGCTGCTGTTCACGGCATCCTCTCCCAGGGCTGGGTGAGTTTTTTATTTTTTTATTTTTTTTATTTTTTTTAAAGATTTTATTTATTTATGCATACAAGCACTGGGGTACAGGCCAGAGGTGTGGGGGGGTGAGAGGATTCACCACAGAGAGT
>JAGFMF010011418.1:13255322-13333645 GCA_019455555.1 Galemys pyrenaicus | reverse complement strand
CCTCCCTGGCCGGCAGCAGGGATCGAACTCGTGCTGCAGTGGCTGTGGTTTGCTTCATAGTGTGTTGCTTAACCCACTGCGCCACCAGGGAGGCCCAGGGTGAGTTTTTTAAAGTGGAAAAAACAGTGTATCAAAATTAAAGAAAAACTAAAGAGGGGGTGTCCACAGTTCTGCAGTCCTAACACAAAATCTGTTTTGCTTATGTATTTCTCCCCAGCTTTTGTCATACACACTGTTGACTTTGGTACTTCAGGGCAGGGATAGGGGGATCATGCGCACTTCACGCAGGGAACCTTAGTCAGGGTCTGAAGGGGTGAGAGATAGACTGGCATTGTTCCAGGTACTCTGTTCTGCCCCCACTTCCCTCCCCACAACACTGACAGTTTACCGTTTTGCTTCCGTGAATGTCCCACAGGTCATTTTGGTCTCTCTGTAGGGTGTGAGGGTGAATGCTGCCTTGGCGCTGTGCACTGTGAACATTGGTGTTCATCAGACAGCACCTCCTCTCAACCCTCCCAGCCATCACACTTTGTTTCTGCCAGTTCTTCTGGTAGCCACGTTCCCAAGTTGAATCCCTTGGTTTGCTGAAACAGAACGCTTATCTCGATTCCAAAGAGACATCCTCTTTCTGTGCAACACTTGTGTGTATAGACTCCAGGTGTGTGTGGGCGCCAGGTGCTTTCCAGCCCGCAGTCACCCTGGACCTTGGCTGCACTCCGAACAGCTCCACTGGCTCCGTTACTTGCTTCATTTAGGGGCCTTTGCTAAGCGCCAGCTTGAATGGCAGATTGTTAACACCGCTCTCCACTGAGGACCTTATTTAAGGCTGAACCTGTCTGAGGCATGCTGCTGTCCTGGGCCCTGGGAATCATCTTTCCACAGATGGGGGATACAACTAGTGCTCTCAATGACTCATGTAGAACCATTAACTGACAAACGTCTACCACTTCTCAAACACAGCTGTTTGGTAACAAACAGTCCTTGCTGTGTTTATTTGGAAGTAGCACATTTCTTTGTACAGTTGGTCTGTAGGCTTGGTGAGGATGTTTTCTGTTGCTGCCTCACGGCTTAGTGACTGGCCAGAGCATCAGTTGTTCATCTCTTCAGCAAGGCCCTAGGAACTCTTCAGTTCTAGATCCCTTGGGACTTTTCACAGTTGTCCTCAAGTAAATCTCTGCTCTGTTTAGAGCCCTTCAGGCCTCAGTGAAGGAACGACCATCAAGCCACAGGTTGCTACTTGCTTAGCTACTGGCAACAGAAATATGGGCGGAAGTGGAGGAAATGTGTGCCTAGCCTGGGTACAGATCCTTGCTTTGCATGGGAACTCTTAAAGCTCAGGGTTCTTCTCTCATTATACTCCCAAAAGATTATTGTGGCAATAAGTTGAGATATGGGGTGTCTGATAGTTTTATGCCCCAGCCCTTAGCCAACAGCCACCCTCTACCCTCTTAGCCTCCAATCAGGCCTCTAACCAGTATCCCAGGACCCACATCCTTGTGTCAGTATCTCCTGTGGCTTCTAGTTCCTCTGCCAGGCCTTCTGAGGACTTAATCTACCCCCGACAGACCCTTGCACCTGCCTAAGACCACCCTGCTGCCCAGCATAGGCTTTTTGCAGACAGGCTGGCCCCTGAGACCTCCACATAGGCCTTGTACTGATCTGCACTGAGAGCCAGAGGCACCTGAAAAAACAGGATTCCCTAATGCTCTGTGCATCTAGTTTAGAGAAGATCACTAATGCAGTAGTCACAAGAATCCTAAATCTAGCAACCAAATAACTTATAATTTCTGAGTTCCCAGTCTTCACCAGGATTTTGAGCCCTGCACTATTAGTTTGTGCTCATTAAAACCAAGTTTTTTGAGCCCATGTGGACAGCCCACCAGAGAGACCACAGGGTGTTAAGTCATCTTTTATTCTGAGGATTCTAACCTTCATTGCTGGGATCCAGGAAGAAGGCCAAGGCAGTGGTGCTCCTGCCCTGACTTACTTTTGACTTAGTTTGGTGTAATCCCAGCTGTTTCTCTCTTTTTTTTAAAGATTATTTATGCATACAAGAATTGGGGTACAGGCCAGAGGCACAGGAGATAAGAGGATTCACCAGAGACAGAGTGGGAACAGAATAGGCAGATCAACTGAAATACACTGCTGAGGGGAGCAGCGGGCAAGGCAGGAGAGGTCCGCCATGCCATGTGGGTTCCCTCCCTGTCCGGGGATCGAACTCGCGCGCTGTTGTGCCCTGGATGCTTCACAGTGCGGTGCTCAACCCACTGCGCCACTAGGGAGGCCTTGTTTCTCTTCTTGTTCACTTTCTTTGTTTTGGGGCATGAGCCTTTAAATACATTACTGAGATGTATGTCATGTAGTGTTTTACTATATTTTCTTCTATATATTTTATGGTTTCAGGTCTTTTTTTTTTTAAAGATTTATTTATTTATGCATACAAGCACTGGGGTACAGGCCAGAGGTGTGGGGGGGTGGGTGAGAGGATTCACCACAGAGAGCAGGGAGCAGAACAGGCCAATCAGGGAAGTACACTGCTGAGGGGAGCAGCGGGCACAGCAGGAGAGGTCTGCCTCACCATGTGGGTCCCCTCCCTGGCCGGCAGCAGGGATGGAACTTGTGCTGCAGCGGCTGCGGTTTGCTTCATAGTGCGTCGCTTAACACTGTGCCACCAGGGAGTCCCTGGTTTCAGGTCTTAAGTTCAATTCTTTAATCCATTTTGAGTTGGTTTTTGTGCATGGTGTGAGGTATTAGTCTAGCTTCATTATTTTGCATGTATCAATCCAGTTTCCCATCACTGTTTATTGAACAAACTGTCCTTGATCTATTACATATCCTTTGCTCCTTTGTCAAAGGTTAGTTGTCCATAAATATATGGGTTTATTTCTGGTTATTCTATTTAATTCCATTGGTCTGTGTGTCTGTTTTTGTTCCAGTACCATACAGTTTTAATTATGGCTTTGTAGTATAGTTTGAAGTCTGAGCATGTGATGCCTCCATTCTCCTTCTTTTTAGTTAGAACTTTAGCTATTCAAGATTGTTTGTGGTTGCATGTGAATTTCATCAATATATGTTCTATTTCTTTTAAGAAAGTCATTGAAATTTTTATTGGAATAGAGTTGAATCTGTAAATTGCTTTTGGTAGGATGGCTGTCTTGATAATGTTGATTCTTCCAATTCATGAGCAGGGGATGTCTTTCCATTTCTTGTCTTCTTCTATTTCTTTTAACAATGTTTTATCATTTTCCTTTTATAAGTCCTTCACTTCTTTTGTTATGTTTATTCCCAGGTATTTTATTTTTTTTGTTTCAATTATAAAAGGGGTAGTTTTCTCGATTATTTCTTTTTCATATTGATTGTTTGCATATAGGAAGGCTATTGATTTTTGTATGTCAGTTTGTATCCTGCTACTTTACTAAACTGGTTGATTATTTTGATAATTTTTCGGTGAAGTTTTTGGAGTTCGGTATGTATGTTATCATATTATCTGCATTTGTGACAGTTTTACTTTCCTTATTTTTACTGTATTCTTATTGGATTCTATTGAGATGACCATGTGGTTTTTATTTTTCTTTTTGTTGATATGTTGGATTACATTAATTGACTTTTGGATGTTGAACCAACCTTGTGTCCTTGGAAAAAATTCCACTTGGTCATGGTGAATTATCTTTTTGAGCATTGTTGGATTCTGTTGGCTAGGATTTTTTGAGGACTTTTTCATCAGTGTCCATTAGGGAGATTTTGCCTGTAGATTTCTTTTTTTGTGTTGTCCTTGTTTGGTTTTGGTATTAGTGTAATGTTGGCTTCATAAAACGTATTTGATAGTATTCCTTCTCATTCCTTTGTTGGTCTTGTGTCCCAGTATGTGATCAGTCCTGGAGAATAATTGATCTGTGAGCACTTGAGAAAAATGTATAGGCATATTTTTTGGGGTGAGTGTTCTATAGACGTCTGTTAAGCCCATAAGGTATAGGTCCTTATTTAGAGCTCTAGTGTCCTTGCTTATGTTTCTCTCATGGATCTCTCCATTGGTTGAAGTCTCCTACTACATACGTATTTTCTCTAATGTCTGTTTTCAGAGCTGATGATAATGCTCTGGTATCTTTTGGTGCTCCTTCATGTGGTGAATATGTCGATGAGTGTTATATCTTCTTGATGTATTGTCCCCTTAATCATTAGGCAGTGACCATCTGTGTCTCTTTTTACCTTTTATAGTTTGAAGTCTATTTTACCTGATATTAGTATAGCTTTTCTTGCTTTCATTTTTGGTTCATTTGTTTGTAGGATTGTTTTCCATCCTTTTACTTTTAATCTGTGTTTGTTTTTTGTAGTCAAATGTGTTCCCTATAGACAACAATGGGTTGGGTTCTGTTTTTCAATCCACCCTGCTACTCTGTCTTTTTATTGATGTGTTTAGTCCATTTGCATTTAGAGTTAATATTGATACACTGGCATCCATATTTACCATTTGTTTACCTTTTTGTGATTCTATTCCTTACTGTATTCTGTTCTTCCTGTTCATTCCTCTGTTGGTTTTGGCTCTAGGGTTTCTTGCAATATTTTTTGGAGTGGGGTTGTAGTAGTAATGAGTTTCTGGAGATTTTGTTTGAGAAGGGTTTTATTTTTCCTTCATAGAAGAACAAGAGCTCTGCAATGTAGAGTATCCTTAGTTGGCATTTGTAGACTTGGAGTTTTTTTAAATATGTCCCTCCATTCTCTTCTTGCCCATAGTGTTTCTCCAGAGAAGTCTGACGTCAGTCTGATTGGTTTTCCTTTGTAGGTTATCAGTTTCTTTGCTCTCATTCCATTTCATTATTTTTTTCCTTGTCTTGGACATTTAGAAACTTTACTGTTCTGAATCTTTCTGTAGTTTTCATTATGGTAATTTGGTGTTCTTCTAGCATCCCCTATGTCTATTTTCATTTCCTTCTTCATGTTTGGTAAGTTCTCTTCAGTTATCTCTTGAATAGTTTCTGGGTTCCCTTGTCTCTCTACTCACCTTCTGGGATACCTATGACTTATATTTCCTTTCCTCATGGTGTCAGATAGTTCTCGAAGTGTTTCTTCACTCTTTTTCCTTTGTACTTCTCTGTCTTTTTCTTTTTTGGTTCTTTTTATGTCTGTATCTTTGAGAGTACTGATTTGTTCTTCCATTTCTTCTATTTTTATGACTTTTCCCAGAATTCTTGAGCTCCTCCACTAATCTCTGGATATCCTCCAATTCCCTAACTTTCGTCCTCAGTTCATTGATTATAGTCTTATCTCTTTTTGTGTTTTCTCTTAACTCTTTTTTTTTTCATTATGGCCTTTTTGAATTCTTTGTGTGCTAGGTAGAGATATACTTCTGTCTCCATATTACTGGGTTCTGGGGGTTGACTTTCTTTCTGTGGTGTATTGTTCCCACTACTGCCTGCTTGATTATTTGTATTTTTCTTTCTTCCCATTGTTAGCCTTCCTTTTTCTCCTATTCATAGTGCCCCTGTACTGCTGGTGCCAGTGGGTATGACTTCTTATTTCTCTTGCTGAGATGTGGATATGTGTGCCTGGTGTCTGAACCGCTGTGGCTGGTGGTTAGAGGTGTGGGTAAGGGCTCTTGTAGTTTCCCCTTCCCTCTTTAGCTGTACTTCTGCTCTATGTAGTTGTAGTTCCCATTGCTCTTCCCAGGGCTTTGGGTCTACCAGATTTGGGGTTGGGAGGTTCCTGGAGTTCCCACCTGGGTATACCTCTGGACACTCTTCTATTATGGTAGGTGTTCTGAGCTGTGCTTTGCTCCTGGAGCCCCTGCTTTCCCAGCCCCCACTGTGTCGGATGGGATCCAACATCTCGATCACTGGTGGTCAGAGTCCCTTGTGGAGCACTGCACCTGCAGAACATGCTGAGGACGAGTCCATTGTGAGGTGCTGCAGGCAGAGTGGGATTTAGTTCTCTGTGGAGCTGCTAGTTCCCTCTAGCTGTGTCTCAGAAGAATACTGGGACTGAAAGAGAATAAGGAGTGAAAGAAGGGATAAAAGGAGAGAGGAGGTTTTATGGGTGGGAAAGAAGAGTTCTGATGATTTTCTCTCTTCCCCTCCTGTCCTTCCAAGTTTCCTCTTTGGGCTAATCACTAATGTCATCTAGTTTGTCTAAGGCATCCTCCCAGGAACTCCCCATTTTTTCTCCCTGTCAGTTGTTTTTATGTGAGAACTTAATCTTGGAGTGTCTCTTCTCCACCATCTTGATATGTCACCACCGACAAACTTTTACAAATTATATTTCTTTTTTCTTTTTTCTATATTTCTTTTTTATGCGTACAAGAACTAGGATCTAGGCCAGTGGCATGGGGTTGGGGGTGGGAAGATTCACCAGCAACAGAGTAAGGAACAGAACAGGCAGATCTACTGAAATACACCGCTGTGGGAAGCAGCAGGGGAGATAGGATAGGTCTGCTGCGCCATGTGTGTTAGCTCCCCGGCTGGGCATTGAATTCAGGCTGCAGTGACTAGCGATAGCTTGATAGCACTGAGACTTAACCCCTGTGCCACCAGGAGTCTCCTACAGATTTTATTTCTGATAAGGGTCTTACATCTAGAAATTATTAGGAATGCTTACAATAATTAGAAATCGACCCAATTTTAAAATGGGCAAAGGATCTGAATAGACATTTTCCCAGAGAATATATACAAATGGCCAATAAACATAGGAAAAGATACTCAATACCATTAATCATCAGGGAAATATAAATTCAGTGACACTGAAACCCTACTTCATACCCACTGGGACAGCAAGAATCAGAAAAGACTTTGAGCTCCCAGGTGCCTAGATGGTGCTGGGCCTGGTGTTGCGTGAGAAGCCACTACCCCACTTCTGGGGCAAGGGACTAGACATACCAGATATGTGTACCCCTGCCTGGAGCCCAGAGTTTATAAATGCTGGTGGTGCTTTCCTCTAGGGCTTCTTGATTAAGTTACTACCTTTTCTCATACCTGCTTTGTTTTGTGATTATTGCTTGGTCTCAACTCGGTACACTCTTCCCATTCTTTGCTCCTTCTGGTCCTCCCAGATCACTTGATATCTCAAGAGAAAGAAGACAGGAAACTGATTGCAGTGGGGTATCAAGATGGTCCAACCTGGGCCAGATCACCTTAGTGTTGCTTTTCATGACATCCTAACCAGTGGAGCAAGCAGGGAACTGAAGCTGAAAGGAGACAATAGTTTGTTTTGAACCCCTTGGTGAACATATGGCAGGACCTGGAGTCAGCCCCCAGGGGTGACAAGGCTGATGATGACCTCTAGGAAGCAGATCATTCACTCTGCCCTTACTTTCCAGTGGAAGAGATAAGCATTCTGGTCAGGCAGGTGGAGGTCCAGCTTCTCACTAAAGTCACATAGCAACAAAGACTGTGTCAGCCAGTAAATGTTTACTGAAAGTGCTCCGTGTGTTAGCCCTTGGAAGAGGTTGGGGAGTTTTAACAGAAGCAAGGCCAACACATCAGTTCCTTCCCTGAAGGGATCACAAGTGAGTACAGCAGCCAGTGAAACTGTGACTAATATCAGTGGAGCAGGAACAGGCCAGTGAACCAGTTCTTGGCAACCTCAGGAGAGGAAGAATTAAAAAGGAGGTGGGTCTGTCATATAGGAGAGGCCACCTGCCTGGAACTTAGCTCAAAGCCTACTTCCAGACCCTGGCTCTAGCCCTGGCCCTACACATTTTCTCAAGGCTTGACCTTGATTCAGCTTGGGCTCACCTTCCTCTCAAGGGTACATCTGAGCCTTACTTTCTATGCCATGAAGCTCGCCTTTTGTTGTGTGAATTTCCCCTCTGGACTGGAGCAGCTCACTGACATGACTAACAAGATAACCCCATGTTGTCAGCCAAAGGTAATCCCAGGTAAGGATTGCTAAGGAGGCTGTAATGGGGAAAGGGCTATTTGGCTCACCTTGATCATAGATATGGCCCTTCCCCAAGTCCTGATTTAGAGTGTCTCCCTCCCACTGCTTATCCTTCTTGCCTGTATGCACACTAGAACCTGAGTCACTCCTTCCAATGCCAGCTCCCCAAACTTCACTCAGACTCAGTGAGACAGCCAGCCTCCCCTTCTAGTCCTAGAGATGAATCTCTGGAATTGTAAAGTGGGAAGAAAAGCCCTTTCACCGTAGGGTTTGCTGTGCAGGTCAGATGGGTTAATACTGCCCCCTAGGCAGACCAATGACAAAAGCAGCCTGCCTGTGAGCCCTCGTGCGTGAAATTCTGATGGGAACAGAGGCCGCTCAGTCTGGGTAGTGCTATATAGGTCACCCCAGACCCCTGTTCCCATTCCAGCATACTCCAATAACCTGTTGTGTCTTGGCCAACTCTTACTGTGGTTTATCTTCCCAGTGGTAAATAGCAGGGACCTGGTCACATGCCTGGTTAGAGGCTACCTCCGGCCAAGAGACCTGGCGGTGCTATTTCTTCTATGTCAGTTCCAGAGAAATCATTGATCTTTTTTTTTTTTAAAGATTTATTTATTTATGCATACAAGCACTGGGGTACATGCCAGAGGTTTTTGGGGGGTGAGAGGATTCACCACAGAGAGCAGGGAGCAGAACAGGCAGATCAACAGAAGTACACTGCTGAGGGGAGCAGCGGGCACAGCAGGAGAGGTCTGCCATGCCATGTGGGTTCCCCCCCCCACCCCGGCTGGCAGCAGGGATCGAACTCGTGCTGCAGTGGCTGTGGTTTGCTTCATAGTGTGTTGCTTAATCCACTGCACCACCAGGGAGGCCCGAAATCATTGATCTTTGACGTTAGAGTCAGCTTGTGCTTTGAGACCCTACTATTTACACATAAGCAGGTATCCCAAAGGCAGGTGGCAAGCTTTTTTTTTACATTCCATGCCAGGCAGTAGGACCAGCTTCCCCTCTTAGTAATGGGGGTCATAGAAAGATGGGGGCTATGGAGGTCATGGGAGCCAGAGAAATGACTGTTGTTTGAATGGATTGAACACTCTGCTGGCAGCATCCATTGTAATATAATACTTTGTTTAAGTTCAGAAAAAGAAAGACTGCTAGCATCCCGTGGTCCCCAAACCCATGATATGGTGGAACTCCTTGTGTTTCAGTGTCTCCCCTCCTGTGTGGTTCCTGTGCACTTTTGCAGGTTTATTCTTTAGCTGTTGGCTACTGTATGATCGTCATGTATGAGACCCTGTTTGAGGTTCTTGGGGTACAGCAGTGTGCACAGTTTAGCTCCTACCCTTGCATGTACACATTGGGGATGGAGGCTAGAACATCTGATGGCAGCTAGTGATGTATCTAAGAAGAGAGATAAAACTAATTAAGTACATAGAGTGGAAGGGTGTTTCCATGTAGATGAGGCAGTCAGGGAAGACCTCTCTAAGTGCAGACCTAGATCAGGTGAGGGAACGGCCTTGGAGATAATGGGGGAAGACTCCAGGTAGACAGCACAACCAGCATGTGTGCCTTGAGATAGACACCCTCCAGAAGCCTTCACCAGTATAACCAACTACACAAAGAGGACAGGGGAAGAAATGCAGCAGAGCTCACAATGGCTTGGCTTCGTGGGGAGGAGTCATGGACCAGTATTTTAATTGAGGTTGAACCACTTTGAGGTCTTTGGGGAAAGATTGCTGTGTAGCCCAAGAGTGTGAAAGATATTCTGGCGGCTGTTTAGAGCGTGAGCAGGGTTGCTGGTCAAGGCCTGGTGAGACACAGGTGGCTTCGGCCAGCCAACTAGTCCCAGCCTTAAGAAAGGGGCAGTTTATAAGCAGTCTAGACCAAGTTGGGAGCCCCATCGGAGGGGTGATTTAAGGCTCTAGGCCAGCCGGTGTGTCCTGGAACAGACTGCCTACTGGAGCTTTTGACTTTTAGTAACCAACTGTGGGCAATCTTATAAGGAGGGAACGTAGGATAAATGTTTTGATCTCATGCCACCTGACACCAGTGAGAACAGCACATATTGGAAAAACTAGCTACTACAAATGGTGGCGAGGATATGGTGAAAAGGGTACCATTTCTGCCGGTGGGAATGCACACTGGTCCAACCTCTATGGAAACTGTATGGCGGTTCCTCAGTCTATTGAAAATGGAGCTACCACATGACCCAGCAATCCCACTCCTAGGGATCTACCCACAGGACACATTAATTTGAAAGAATGCATGCACCCCTGTATATCACAGCATTATTTATAATAGGTAAGACCTGGGATCAACCTAAATGCCCAAAAATAGACTGGATCAAGAAGATGTGGTTTATATACACAATGGAATATCATTCAGCAATCAAAAAAGATAAACTAGAGCCACTGAATAACTGGAGACTGAACTAGTTGGGAAGGCTAGATTGGCTAACCTGTGTCTCAGTGGGAGGAACAAAAAACCCCTGCCCTAGCACAAGCCCCACCAACAGGGGTGACCCCTGAGACCCACCAGGAGCACCTGGGACCCTCACCCCTTGGGACTAGCCACCTGGAAGGTGGAGAGGAGTGAAAACCCCTGTGCTCAAGCCCTGCTGGCGGTGGTGACCTCCAGCACCTCTCAGAAGCACCTAGTAACCCTGCCCATTGGCAGCAATCATCCAGTAGCCATGTGCCCACCCAGAGTGGCTCAGGCACAAGGAAGATACATCCACACCCCAGTAAGAATGCCCAGAAGTCATGCCTGCCAGCAGAAGGGGCATAGTAGCCCCACATATAAATCTAATTTGAAAGCAAACGATGGGAAGAAAGAAAAATGTAGATATTCAAGCAAGCCATTCTGGGAACAATACACTACAGAAAGAAAATCAGCTTTCAGAACCTAATGACACTGACATGGAAGAATTTCTCAATCTGACAAATAAAAAATTCAGAATTGCCTAAATTAAAAAACTAAAGCAGAAAAAGAATAGAATACTATGAGAAACACAATCAATGAACTGAAAATGAGAATGAATCTTTAAATAAGAAAATGAAAGGACTGCAGAATGTTAAAAGATCAATGGAGGAATTTTTTAAAAAAAGATTTATTTATACATACAAGCATTGGGGTACAGGGCAGAGGTGTAGGGGGTAAGAGGATTCACCAGAGACAGAGTAGGGAGCAGAACAGGTAGATTGACTGAAATATACTGCTGAGTGTTGCAGCGGGCAAGGCAGGAGAGGTCTGCTGCGCGCCATGTCACCTCCCCAGGCAGCAGGGATCGAGCTCTTGTTGCAGTGGCTGCGGTTTGCTTCCTAGTGCATTGACCCATTGCACCACCAGGGAGGCCCCAGTCAATGGAGGAATTTAAAAATTCTGGAAAAGGCCATGAAATAGGATAGATGAAATGGAAGAATGAATCAGTATGCTCAAAAACGCTGATATGCTCAAAAAAGAACCAAAAATGAAAGAGAGAGATACAAAGGAAAAAGAATGAAAATCTTCAAGATCTAGCAAACACCATGAGGAAGGGAATATAAATGTCATAGGAATCCCAGAAGGAGAAAGGAGAGACAGAAAGTGAAAAATGTACTCTAGGAAATAATTGAAGAGAACTTTCCCAACTTGAAGAAGGAAATGAAAATAGGCATTTGGGGAGCAAGGAGGACACTAAACCACCATAGTGCAAGGAAAACTATGTAGACTCATAATAGTTAAGGTGCCTAGAGTCCAAGACAAAGAAAAAGTAATGAAGCTGACTAGGTAGAAGAAACAGATAAACTATAAAGGAAAACCAGTTAGGCTAACATCAGACTTCTCTGAAGAAACACTATGAACAAGAAGAGAATTAGAAAACATTTTCAAAAACTCCTAGACACAAAATGCCAGCGAAGAATTCTTTATCCTGCAAAGCTGTCCTTCCTCTGTGAAGGAAAAATAAGGACCTTCTCGGACAAAATCTTCAGAAATTTGCTTCTACTAAAGCCCCTCTCCAAGAAATATTACAAGAAGCCTTCAAATCTAAACAACAGAAGAATGAAGAGGGAAAGGGTACCTAATAGAACTATGTAACAATGAACAAAATGGCAAGTACAGACATCTGTATATTGATAATCACCCTAAGCATAAATGGACCAAACTCACCAATAAAAAGATACAGAGTAGAAGGCTGGATAAAAAACAGAATCCAATCTTCTGCTGTCTCCAGGAAACATATCTAACTGCTAAAGAAAAACATAGACTGAAAGTAAAGGTTTGAAAACAATTCTACAAGCAAATGCCCCCTAAAGAAGGTAGGGATAGCCATAGTTATATCAGATAAAATAGACTTCAAACTAAAAGAGGTGACAAGAGACATAGATAGTATTCAAGGGACAGTAATTAGGAAGATGTAGCACTCACTAACATATACTCATCAAACAAAGGATCCCCAAAATAGATTAGATAATTACTATCATCTCTGAAAAGAGACATTAGAAAAAATACATATGTAGTAGGAGAGTTCAGCACCACTCTCACCAAAAGACAGATCAATAAGACAAAATAAACAAGGACAGAATAGCCCTAAATAAAGGTCTAGACCACATGGGCCTAACAGACATCTATAGGACACTGCATCCAAAAAATACAGATGTATTTTTCTAAAGCACATGGGTCATTCTTCAGGGTAGACCATATAATGGGCCACAAGACAAATATCAGCAAATATATCAATATTGAAATCATACCAACTATCTTCTCTGTCCATAAAGGCATCAAACCAGAAATCAACTGAGAAGAAATGAAGAAGCTTCCTCAATACATGGAAAATGAAAAACGTGTTACCGAAAGACCACTGGATTAATGTGGCTAACCTGTGCCTCAGTACAAAAGTCTCCACCCTACAGCTGGTGGCAGTATTATGCAAAACAGCTGCCTTACCCACCCCAACCCTCTGATCCAGGGTCAAAGCCAAGATAACAACTTTGTAAGATACATGCTGCTATTAACTAGAATTTAGTAGACAAGAGCCCCAGCAACAGTCAAGCTTCCCAAGATGAGGTTTTGTACTTAAGTGGTGAAAGGAACAAACCTCAACCTTAACTCTGTTCTTACCATAGTCCCATTTGGTGCTACAACTACTGAGAGAGGTTTCAGAGAAGGCAATCACTTGTGCAAGGCACGTGTAGTCCTTGAGAAACATAGCCCCTTCATTCGTCTGCAGTCGGAATTGTGTCAGTGGCCTGTCACTAGTGAGAACGAGCAGTTCTCAGATCTTTCTGTTCCTCCTAGTAACCTGGAGGAGTGGGGGGTGTGGGAAGCAAACTGCTGCTCACAGAATATACATACCAGCATGTAAATTTATGCTAGTCCATGATCATTCAAGAAACTTTGAGGAATTGACCTAGGGAGAGAGGTAAATGAAGTGATAGTGTGACATGCACAAATGATTTGGAAATCTGCATCCAACAGTACTGTGTAACATACTAATGAGTAGTTCCAGGTAAGAATCATAATGATGCTTGTGAATATGAAGCAATGAAAGAGCAAAAGCAGGATAAAAGGATAGAGAAAACATGAAACTATTTCAAATGGAAATAATAGATTTTAAGAACATCATAACTGCACTAAAGCCTTGACAGCAAACAAACACAAATAGCTGATAGAATCAGCAAGCTTGTATATATGATAGTGAAAAGCTCATAAATAAGCCAGCAAAGAGAAAAAAGAAAATATATTAAAACTGTGTATGCGCTCTTTGGTACAATTAAAGAGGAAGAATATCTGTTTCATAGTGCCCCTGAAGATGAGCAAGAGGCATAAAAAATTTACTTAAAGAAATAGCGAAAATCTCCCTCATCTGGAAAAGGAACCAAATATCCTGATCCAAGAGGTCCAAAGAGTCCCAAACCAAATAATTGCAGACAGACACTCCCCCAGACATAAACTGTTAAAAACTAGTGATGAGAAAAGAATACTAGAAACACCGTGATAAAGAAGAGTTACATATAAAGGAACACCTATTAGATTGTCTGTGATTTTTTTTTGATAGGAACCTTTCAGGCAAGAATGGAATTGCAGGAACTATATAAAGCCCTCAGAAGAATTTCAGTGCTAGAATACTTTATTCAGCCATACTGTCATGTATACATCACCACCAGCCTGTCCTAGAAAGAAAGAGACTAATATAGGGATTAATATAAAATCACAACATCCATCTAGAAGTAAAAGACAAAAATCATGCAACATGGAAGAGGAGAAGAGTAAAAACATGGACTATATTACACGGCATAATGAAACCAAACCATTCAGTAGATAACAAATATAAGCTATCACATATATATTTCAGTGTAACATCAAAACAGAAACCTGGGCCTCCCTGGTGGCTCAGTGGGTTAAGCAACGCATTATGAAGCAGACCACAGCCACTGCAGCACAAGTTAGATCCCTGCCTCCGGCCAGGGAGGGAACCCACATGGCATAGCAGACCTCTCCTGCCTTGCCCGCTGCTCCCCTCGGCAGTGTGTTTTGGTCAGTCTGCATGTTCTGGTCCCGGCTCTGTCTCTGGTGAATCCTCTCACCTCCCTGGACTCTGGCCTGTACCCCAGTGCTTGTATGCATAAATAAATAAAATCTTTAAAAAAAAAAAAAACAGAAACCTGTAGTGTCATAACATAATGGAAAAGGAAACTTAAAACATAGAAGGAAGGTATAAAAAACCGAAAAGAGAAAGACAAACTACAAAACACAAAAAAAATAGCAAAATGGCAAAAAGTACATATATTTTTAATCATTTCAAATGTAAATGGCTTAAGTCCACCAGTTAAAAGGTGTGACAGAATGGATTATAAAATGCAGTCACGGTTTTGTTATATTCAGGAAACCCATTTTCTTTTTATTAGATTTATTTAATTGATTTGACATCATTTGTATTCCCCAGGGAGTTCCCACCACCATTTCACCTGTGCACCATCACCTCAGTCCCTTGTGCTCTTTATGACCTCCTCCCCATCTTTGCCCTCCCCTCCCTCCACCCCACCCCCCCTATGTTCCCTTTGGTTTATCTTTGACCTTTTGATCTTGTTGAGTTTTTGTTCGTTTGTTTTTGGTTGTAATTGCCCATTTCTTTGAGCTTTCTCTCTTTTTTTGTTTTCTTCTTTTTTATTTTTTATTGTATTTGTTGTTCTTTCACATTCCTCCTAAAAGTGAAGCTATCTGATATTTTTCTCTTGCCTTCTGACTTGAGGAAACCCATTTTCTAAAGACAAGTGAAGGCTTAAAGTCAGAGGCTGAAAGAATCCTACAAGCAAATGGTAATCAAGAAAAGGCAGGAACATATATATATATATATATATATTAGATAAAGTAGATTTCCAGTTTTAAAAAAGGCAGTAAGGCACAGGTAGCTGTTCAATAATGATTAAGGACCTAAGACAACAAAAGATAGAATATTTATAAATACATATACACAAAATGATGACACTTAAAGATATGTAAAACAATTACTAATAGACTTGTAGAGAGAAATTGACAGTAACACAGTAATACTAGGGGAATTTAACATGAGATACCACCTTAACACCAATGAGAATGGCACATATTAAAAAAACTAGCAACAGCAAATGTTGGCAAGGATTTGGAGAAAAAGGAACTCCTACACTGCTGGTGGGAATGCAAACTGGTCCAACCACTATGGAAAACTCTGGAGAACTAGAAATGGAACTATCGTATGACCTAGCAATTTCACTTCTAGGACTTCATCCAAAGAACACAAAAAAATCCAAAAGGACTATTTACAATAGCTAAGATAATGGAAACAACCTAAATGCCCAAAAACAGATAACTAGACCAAGATGTGGTGTATATACACAGTGGAATACTATTCAGCAATCAAAAAAGATAAACTCATGCCATTCACAGCAATGTAGAATAAGTCAGAAGGAAAGAAAAATATCAGATAGTTTTACTTACAGGGGGACATAGGGAAACTAAACAAGGTATCAGGAAAGACAAAATAACAGGCAAATAAACCAACAATAGGTGATTCATATACTTGTGGAAAAAAAACTGGGGAGATTCAGCTGAGGAATGGGAAGGAGAGGGATCAAAACATGGGAGGGAAGAGCACAAGAGACTGATGACAGTTTATGGGTGACTTAGTGATGGTAATTTTATGGGAATTACACCTGAGAGAAGAATGAGCAACAATGTAAAAAGTATATAAATTTTTTTAAAAATGAATTTATGTCACTCTCTAACTCCATACACAAATATAAACTGAAAATACTTTAAAGACCTGTAACAATAAAATACATATATGAGTAATATAAGGAATCTATGTAAATGAACTGATAAAGCAAGGTAGGACCTAGGGTACATGGATGACCAAAGGGGTATCTGAATGAAGAGGGAGGGAGCAGGGAGAAGGTCCAATGGGATACAAGGAATAGAGGTGGAGGAAAATAAGGGAAAAGGAGAAAAAGAAATGTCTTGTCCTTTTGTTCTTGTAAGAATATAGAACTAGATAGTAGCTTTAGAACTAGAGAGGATTCTCAGCCTCAACAAGGGAAATCCAGCAAGAGGGACCTGTAGCAGGGAAACTTGAGTTAATCACTTGGCATCTGCATTTTCAGACAGTACTAGCAGTTGAAACCCTGCTTAAAGGAGCATGTTAGCAGTCTAACAGACAAGGAAATCAAAGAGAGACAGAGGCTGTGGGTAGCTAGCGGGTAGGCGGTATGCAGTCGGTAGTGCGGCTCCTTGAGGACTGTGGGGCTTAGTTGCACACTCATGAGATGCTGCCTTGTTCTTCCCAGCTGGCAGGACTTCCTCCTCTCTATCCCTTTCCCTAATCTAGCCATGTCCTTGTGTGGCTGCCCCGGAATATGCAGAAATGGCATGCTGATTATTTTGAATTAAAGGAAATTGAGAAAAGATTTGTTTTTCTTTTAATTTTGTCTTTGCATGATTATCTGTAAAAACCAGAAATAAATCTCTGCTGTGGTCCAAGAGGTGACAGACAGCCTTATCACCCCATACTTGGGTTTGCAGTGTCTGATTTTGATATGTAGAAAAATCTTGTGAAATTTCTTTTCTTAAAATTGTAAAGTTCTTTGTTCTGTTTGTCTCTCCTAAATTTATTGACACCCCCCCCCCCCTTTCTAGGGATTTTGTAACGTCACTAGAATATCCAGATAATAGATTAAAAGGAAAAAAATTCCAGCAGCCAGGGGACCCATTTTTCATGCAGTGGGGGGAGGGGACGACAAGGCTTAAGAGTAGCTTGGTCACAGCCAGCCCGGTCTTCAAGTGGGCAGCCAAGAACCCAACCGGTGATTTGCCTCTCCAAGGCTGCCAGGCATTTCTGTGCTCCTTTAACAATTCCGTTTATGCCACTCTGCACTCTCCTGAGGAACTGTGAGGCAAGCCTAGGGCTTCTGAGTGACTGTTTTGGAGACTTGTAAAGGGCGTTTCAACAAAACAGATTTCATATTCCAGTCTTCCCCAGCACACAACTTTTCTTACAGCTTCCTTGAGTGATTGAGCCTTAGGGCATTTGACGCCCTGAGTCCTGGGCCACCCCCATCATCTACTTATTGGCTCTTTCTCTGAACCTCGGAAGATCCTCTTAGCCTTGAAGGACTCTTTGTTTTCTGCAAACTCAAACACTACCCATCTTACTTTCATTCTTTCTCCAAATACCTTGTCCTTGCTGTGGCCCTATACTGGTCTACTCCCCCATCCCACCAGTCCTACATTCTTGTCCCTGCCCTCTGGAGATGGGCAAACAAAGTTGGGGCAAATAGCAAAGTTGTCAGTGAGACAGTGGAAGACACTGCTAAAGGGGTCCTTGATGTGAGAGTAGGGTGAGATGACACCTGGCTAAAAGATTTGTGGGTACTGAGGTGGAGCCCAGGCAGGTGTGACTGGAAGCAGCTGTGATAAGAGTAGTGGGTGGGAAACAAGTGGGGAGCTGGCCCTTTCTCTGAGGGCTGAGGACTGCCAGTGGAAGAGTGCTTTTCACTGGGACGTCTCTGTCCCCTCTGCCTCTGGAGGGCATTTAGTATGCCCTGCCTTCTGTCATTGGTTAGTGATCAGCTCCAAGGTATTCTCATTCCAGAGGTGTTTGTGAACCAGTGAATCTGGCCTGGTGGCATGGTGACAGGTTGTAGAAGGCTGAAAGAGGGCTGTGGGGAACTGCCCCTGGAGACCTGCTTGGCATCAAGCACACAGCTTGAGCCCGGGTGAACTTGTAAAGTGATTTGCCTGCCTGTGGGGAGCAGGGCGAAAGCCCTGGCAGAGTTCCTCTGACTTAGACCGGAACACAAGCCTAGCTCTATCACCTTATGGCCGTGGAATCTTGGACCAGCTTATGAACCTCTCTGAGTCTCAATTTCTGGTAATTTCTTGAGGTAAGATATTATGGTGCCATGTTAAACTGAGTGTGCACAGTCTTTACCTCTCTACCCCATGAAGCTGCAGTGTAGGTTTGCATGTATCTGGCACCCCTTCCCCTCATAGAGGCCCAGAGCCCACCCACTCCCCTTACCTGGCTGGCCTGGCATCTGTCAGCTCCAGAATGGGTTTCTTTGTTCTTCTCAGCTCCCATCAAGGGAGCTAACATCTCCTGTGAGCTGTCTGGACATTTTGTGCCTTCACCATCGATCAGTTCTTTCTCCAGCAGGCCTGGAAGATGTCTGGGGAGCCTTGCTTTTCCAGAGGGCAGTGCCTAGTCTGCAGAAGGCTAATTGACATTCTTATTTGGGTTTGGCAGGCCAGTGCTTTCTGAACCCTTCACAAGTGCCTATTCTCCTGGTCTCTTAAGAACCATAGGGCCTCTCCCACTGCCTCCCCTTCCATGGTCTTCTGCTCTGTGCCCAGCTGTCCAGGAAGTAGGTAGGGTGGTCTTGGTGCAGATGCCACTGGAGAACTGCAAAGTGGTGGCACAGATAAAAGCCATAGAGGAATGTGCATTTTTGTTCCTCAGTCTCGACCTGGAACAAAGCCGCCAGAGTGAGGAAGCTCCTGGTTTCAGTGGTGGGCTCTTCCATTCCCCAGAAGGAAGTCTTTGTTAGGTTTTATTTTCTCTCTGTTATGAAAATGATGGCCACAGTGGAGATGCCATTCACATCTTGTCCCACAATCCCTCCCACCTCAAAATGTTCGTACTCAAAGGTATCACCTGGACACATCCCACGTGTCCCAAAGGAGCCCTAGAAGAGGCATTTGGGTCATGGTCCTGGGGGTGATGTCTCCCAGACCTCCTGGACGGTGGGGTCCAGGCCTGTGCGCTGGGTCTTAGCTGGAGGAGAGGTTCAGAAAAGAGCATTCATAGAATGAGGTTCCTCAATGGCCCTACGGCCCATATCCTCCCGTGTCTCAGTTTCCTGGCTCGCTACTGACCTCACTGGTGGTCACATCTGGTCTGCTCTGCTTCCTCAGCTGGACCCTGGCTGTGCTGCCTGTCTGGGTTTTTGCCTCAGTGAATCCTTCGGTTCCATGATAGCCTGTGCAAAACACGGTTCAGTTGTCACCTCCTCTGGAAGTTTCCTTTATCGCCTCAGACTTAGCAGCAAAGGGGCACTGAGATCAAGAGGTCATGGCTGAGCCCACGTGTAGATCAGGAGCCCCTCTCTTGGGCTCTCAGAACTGCCTGTCTAAGGCCTGAGATTTTCCCCAAGCCCTGCAGCCCACAGGAGCCAGTTTGAGCTAATCTGAGTTGAATTTCATTCCTTATGATGAAGTGGGCCCAAGCCACCCCGTTTCCGCACTTTGTACCCAGTTTCTCCAGTCTAGCCTCTTTCTCTCTACCTGCTGAGCTAGGAGTGTGTGGAAGAGGCCGTTGCGGAGGCAGCAGGGAATGGCACAGAAAGTAGCAGGCATGCCAGAACTTGTAACCGTTATTCAGGAGGACTTCTGAATGGACTGGTCTAGCAGACAGGTTCTCTGAGACATACAGCTCGTGTGTTGACTTTTAAAACATGAAGTCTGCGTCTGCATACTCGTCTTCCTGAGCATGCTGCAGAGTAGCCCCTGTGCTCCTGACTGAGGAGTTTGGCTCAGAACAAAGACTCTGCCCAGGTTGCACCCCTCTGTCCATTTTGCCTTCACCAAATAGAGGTGGGGCGGGGGATACTCAGCAGGTAGGAATCCGCATCATTTCACCTGAATGGCTTCAGCATCAGTCTCTGAGCCCTGGGAAGGCCTGAGAGTTCTCGTGTCTTACGTATATCAGCAGACTGAAGGTGCTGCTCTTGGGAGCTGCTGAGCTCCAGTGGTTGGCCCCCACACGACCCTTGGTATGATTCCTCCTTGGGACTCCCCTCCGTGTTTCTGTTGAAGCTTAAGAAAGGCAGATCTCGATCTCCTGATGTTCTTGGCATGTCAGCTGTGTGTGAACAGGCATCTGGGTTCTGAGCAAGTACCGAGTGCAGCCCAGAGGGATCAGCCATGAGGAAGACTGAGTGGCACACACCCTCTTGTCCAGCCGGGGCTGTCCCTGCTGCCCATGCCTCTAGCCCCCAGCTTCGTGTCAGTCCTACTTAGGACCGGCTGGGCTGCAGCCCTCCTTGGGCAAGGGCAACCTTGACTTTGCAGGGCCTCAGCCTGTTGCTACTCTCAGAACTAAGTTGTATCCCCATAGAAAATTGACCTTGGAGTTGATGCTGGGCTTTCATCAGGTTTCCCTTTGAGTATGATTCTCCCATAGACTTCTGCAAAAGAGTCAGCCTTGTCTTCTGTGAGAGTCATCCAGAAGACGTGTGCTTAAAACCTCGTCTCTTACCCACCCGAGATGGATCTTTATTCCTATATGCCTTACTCTTACAGACTACTTGGGGCCATGGAAGTGGGGGGGTCCCCAGCTCATGTTGGAGAGTAGGAGTTTGCACCTTTGCCTGAGTTGTGACGAGGGGGATTATTTCCTAAGTTCAGCCTGGCCAGAAATAAGCAGGGTGGGAGCAGTGGCAGCAGGCTTTCAAGCTGAGAAGTGAGAGGTATTTGCATTCATTTGGATGCAAAGGTGATAAAAGCTTGGCTCCTTGAATGGAAGGAAGGGACCTGGGCAGTGGGGGAAAGACTGGACTGATTGACCCAGGCACTGTGAACAAGCGTTTTACAGGCCCAGCTCTATCTACTGCTGACCTCTGTAGGGCATTACTGTGCAGAGGTGGCGTGAAATGGTGCGTGCAGGGTGCTTGACACTGGTCCCGGCCCTGGGGGTCACTGGGGTGAAGACCTGAGAGGAGAAGGTGGCTAACTAGGCATCTGAGGGAAAGAATTGCTCTCTGAGTCAGCGAGAAGGCTAAGGTAGCAAGCACCATGCCCACTCACTCTGTCGCTGTGCCCCCAGTCCTACTTAGCTAGCAGGCTCTTGTTCCTACCCTGCCAGGCCCCCTGAGTCTGCGTTCGACCAAGAGGCCTCACTGTCTAGAAAGAAGTGGCCTCAGCACTGTGGTTAGAACCCTCTCCCCTGCAAACACACAGGCCCCTAGCCTCCTGCAGAGCTCTGGTCTCCCAAGCCCAATTTGGCTTGTCACTGGCTATGAGGAAGAGTCCTGCTAAAATCCTGATGACAAATCAGGGCTGACCATTTGGGCTAGTGGGTGTCCCCCTGACAGAAGCAGGCTGCTGGGTCCATGAGGCAACTTAGCAAGGTTGGTCAGGGTAAGGGGTCCCCATCCCTGCCCTCCTCAGACAGTCCGAGGCTACAGTCTCCTTAGTCAGCCATGCTAAGCCAAAAGTCAGCTCCATAGACGCCATCCACAACCGAATGATCAAAGCCAGCAGCCAGAGCCGCCTGGAGCTGCAGGATCGATGTCTGCAGGAGCTGCTGCTCATCACTGCTTTGCCAATAAAGTCAGGAAGGAGGGACTGCCTCCCTTCCCCGTGGGCGCCGTGAGCTGCCCACACACTCACTTCCAACCTACTTCTTGTTTCCCCAGAACCTCCAGTGGGCCCGCGACGTGTTGCTAGGCAGCGGTATCCCGTGGCAACAGCTGCAGCACATGCCGGCACAGGGGCTCTTCTGTGAGAGGAACAAGACCAATTTCTTCAACGTGAGTACTTGCCTTATTGATTTCCGAGGCTGCTTGCTGCCACTGCTTTTCACTGAAGGCATGCGAGTGGACCCCTGGGTGGGCGTTCCCAGGACTGCGGGTTTGGCATTTTCAGAGAGCAGGCAGGGTGGCGCAGTTGAGAGTGCGCCAGTCTTGGGAGTGGGGCCATGCTTGCCGAGTGACTTCTGGCAAGTCGCTGCCCCCTCTGGACACTGTGGAGAGGGACGTGGATAAACTCTGCGCCTTCTCTGGAGCCCCAGGTATTCTGAGGCCATCGTGGGCAGTGACGAGAGGGCTTCAGGCCCATGACCCTGTTCCCCCAGGTGACCCTCACAGGGGACACCTCCAGCCACGCTTCACACCCATCACATCAGAAAATGCTGGGTAGACCCTGCGTGCACTCAGCACATGCGTTTGTCCAGCAGAGTGTTCTAAGTGTGAGGAAACTGTTTCTGGCATGTTTGCAGAGGAGCGTTTTGAACAGCCCTCTGCGGTGATGGGGCCATGACTGACAGCTGGGGCCATCCTGTTTGAGACAGACTGGAATGAGCAAAGCAGGCACCCCTCCTTTCCAGTGTACACTGTGGTTTATGACCTCTGCCTGCAGGGGTGTGGGGGGCTGGCCCTTGTGAGGAGGTGCAGAGAGGACAGGGTCTTCAGACACCCTGTCCTGCCACCCCTTTAAACTCCCACTGTCTTGGCCGACCTGCACCCCCAGCCTGGTGTCCCTCACCCAGAGGATGGTCTAGCCATCCCCATGGTCCTCAGACCTGAGCTGGGGAGCCCTCCTGTCAATTTTTTATGACAGTTCCTGAAAATTTTGAATCACATAGGATCACATTGTCACTGCAAACAGTTCAGACATACAGCGACCCAGCTCCCTTGGTCTGCCCACCCAAGGCACGTGCCCTTTTCAGACGTGCTTCTGTGAGCAGCTGGGCTATTCACTGTTCACTTTGTGTGTGTGTGTGTACAAAATCAAACAAGTTTGTCACTTAGCTTTAAAAAAGCGTGTGTGCTTGTGTGTGACCATGTGTGTGCTTTTTGGCAACTTGCTTTTTTCACTGATGCTAAGTAGGTCTTAGATTTTCCTGTGAGAAGGGCAGGCCATCTGGCTTTTTGCAGCTGCTGCCCAGGGCCACGGTCTCCTGGGGTGGACAAGCCCAGTCTTTGTGCTTTTGTAACAAGCAGGTGTTAGTGAGCCTCCCTGCACATCAATCAGTGTGCTGTTGCTGGGTTCCTCTTTGCATTCTCTGGCCATCCTTTGGCTCAGAGGATGCACTCACTGAGTGTTCCATTTAGGACTTTTCTCTTAACAGATTGGTCTCCCAAGAACGTTCTCCTGGTCTAGCCAGTGCTGGACCAGCCATGCTGGCTACCAAGGGGCCCCTGCCCCACTCGCTGGCTTATGGTAGAATCCCCTATATGAGTCCCTTTGTGCAGGACCTCGGTAGGTGCTGGAGGCCATGAGGGCCAGGGAATCCTGGAAGACTCCAAGCTGGAAGAAGGGCTCCCATGGACAAGGTGGATGATTTTTAGCCAAGAAAGGAATAAGAGAGAGAAGCCAAGGTTAGTGGCAACGTTGAGGGAGCTCCTTAAAGCCAGGCCACTCCTGAGGCAGCACTGACTAAGCCTTCGCGGGGAGCCTGCTAAGCCAAGTAGAGGAATGGGGTGCTGAATGGCAGGCCAGTGTGACCTGGGGCTCCCACATAGCATTCCTGAAGGGAGCTACTGGTACACGAGTCCTGCTTCACAGCTGACTGGTGCCTGCGGTGGCACCGACTTGCCATGTAGCAGGGCCCAGCAGTGTGGTTAGGTGAACATTAGGGAGAGAGAGGGAGGAATCTCTTGGCGCATCTCCAGTCCCACTGTTGCACAAAACTTGACTGAGAGGGAACAACTCCCAGCCTACCCCTTTCCTCTGCTGTGGAAAATCCCTGCTGTGGGCTGACTGCCAGCTTGGAGCTCCTGGGCTGTGGTTCATGCTCCAGGCCAGGCTGGGGCTCCAACTGAAGGTGCTAGCATGCCGGCCTTTCCCATCAGGCAGAATTGTCTTGTCTTTGGCAAACCAGAATCAGAGTTGGACATTTTTGGTTGAGTTCCTGCAGCCCTCCCTTGGTGGAGCCTGTCGTGGCTTCTGATGTCTGTTCTTGCACAGCATTGAAAGTGACTGGCAAAAGGTATGTGACCATCTGATTCAGAGGTGGCTCTTCAGGCCCTTTCTGCTGAATTGGGGGCCCAAGGAAGATTCGGAAGCCTGGGACTGGAGGTAGTGAGGCCAGGGGTGGGCTTGCTTGCAAGCATAGGAGCCAGTGCCAGCCCCATGTGGGCTTCAGAGAGAGGAATCGGGGGAACTGTCCCTCCCTGGGAAGAGGGGCTAGACAGGCAGGCTCTGAAGGCACAGTGGAGGCTGAGAGCATCTGTGCAAGCGTGCACACCTCCAGTCAGGCAGGACTGTGTAGGCCGGGCTGGGCTGCTCTGTCCAGGGTGAACTTCTCTTGTAGTTGATTCAGAGATGTTCCCATAGTAACCAAGCCAGAGATGGCTCTCGCTCCTTCTCCAAAATGTTTGCTTATTTTAGCAGGCAGGGTTTTTTTCTTTTCTCAACCCAGTTTGCAGATACTGTGAAGGAAACAAAGGGAGCCAAGGGCCTGGCTGGCACTGCTTCCTCTTCAGGGACTGTGTGGGGACTGTGACCTGAGTTTGAGGGAATAGAGGGGACGACCTGGCTTGCTGCAGCTGCCCTGCTACAGTGCCGCCTCCACGTTTACTGCACCCGACGTGGAGCTCTCCCCATGGCTCTGGTGAGCAGCCAGTGGTCAGCAGCACCTGAGACCAGGTTCCTACATCCCTGGGCCACTGCGAAGGATTCAAGTAGGCCCAACTTCTGGCCGTTCAGCCCCTTACTTGAGTCTTCACAGCATGCCGGGCTTCCAAAAAGCAGGGTGGTCAGAATAGACAGGCAAGGTCTTTGGCACAAGTTACACAGCTCACCTTTACAACCGGAAATGGGTCTGCATGGCACCTCAGGCTTCCCTGTAGATCTCAGTGGTGCTTCATGAGGGCAATGCTAGTACCGGAAGGGATATGACTAGGGCTGTGGAAACCTACTACTTCCCTGGCCAGGGACCTGCCTTGGCTGCAGTGGGAGAGCTGAGATGCAGATGTGGCCGTATGTGCCAGCCACGTAGGCCACTTTTCTGGTTGAGCCATTGGTGCCTGTGGATGCTGGTCCTGCTTGTTCCTTTTTGTCACAGCTGTATAATGCTCTGGTCTGACTAGCTGAGGCTTATCTACCTGCCCTCTTCCCCATGGATGGATGCTAGTACAAAGTTCTGCTTTCTTTGGTTTCCTTCCTCACCTGTGCAGGAGTCTCCAGGACAAGTGCCTAGATGTGGAGGCTAGGGTCACAGGGCTTCCCCACCCAGTCCCTCATAAGTTGCCAGATGGTTCTTCAGAGCTGACTAGATTTCCTCCCACTAGCCACTGCTGTGCCTCCTTCTGGCAGTCAGAACTACAGATGACTTTTATTTTGGTCCATCTGTTGGGGGACTGGGGAGACTGAGCCTCTTCCCTAGGTCCATGGCCAGTTCCTCTGGGCTCTGACGTACTCATAACTGGCAGCTACCGTGCAGGCTGGTGGTTCTGTTTGTCTAGACTTCACGTTGCTTGCACAGTGGGACATACAGTCATCATAAGCTGTCTTTGTTTGTTTCTTTCTTTCTTTTTTTTTTAAAGATTTTACTTATTTATGCATACAAGAGCTGGGGTACAGGCCAGAGTCCAGAGAACTGAGAGGATTCACCAGAGACAGAGCCGGGACCAGAACAGGCAGACTGACTGAAACACACTGCTGAGGGGAGCAGCGGGCAAGGCAGGAGAGGTCTGCTACGCCATGTGGGTCCCCTCCCTGGCCAGTGGCAGGGATCAAACTCATGCTGCAGTGGCTGTGGTTTGCTTCATAGTGTGTTGCTTAACCCACTGCGCCACCAGGGAGGCCCATAAGCTGTCTATGTTTCTTAAAGTGTCAGTGCTGTTGTAGTACCCATCCCTGAGCCTGAGTGCTCAGGGAGGCCCCTACTTATTGGGTCACCAGCTGGACAAGAGCCACCTGTCAGAGCTGGGGTGAAAAATAGAAGTCATTTAAAACCTCTGGACCCATGCTTGGCAAGAGTTAGATATGCGCTTTCTATTCTGACATGCTACTAGTTGGCCGTGTGACCTGGGAGTCTCTCCCCCCACCCCCCACACTCAGTGAGCAGATGCCAGGTGTTAGGGAGGGGCAGGTACAAGCGGACTCACCTCCCCAATAGGGGGAGTCGGGGGCTTTGCAGAGACCAGCAGGCAGCCAAGCTTCAAAGTCTACCCATAGCCTAGCCTGAGACAAGGTGCCCATTGTACAGGTCAGGCCTCAGCCAGTGCCCCCTCCTCCTCAGGGGAGAGCCCATAGTCCAGATGGAGGCAGGTGGTGCCTGTCTCTGGAGCCTCACAGACCGAGGCACCCACAGACAGGGACCTCTTCTACACCAGCATTTGCCATCACCCTCCTACACATCCCTTGGCACAGCGCCAAACATCATGACTTTCTCCCTCCCTCAGGAATTCCCTGGGCTGGTCAATAAGGAAGTCACAGCCCCAGAAGAGGAGAAAGGGTCACCATCCTGGCCTGAGTGCTTAGGAGCTTAGCCCTGGCCAGACCGTGGGGTCTCTGCTAGAGGCATCTGCCTCATATTGCAGGCGCAGATTTGGCCCTCTTTCCCCACTGCCTTTTCAGCTCCCAAGAAGCATTGCACCTAGTGGGCCTGTGAGCAGCCCCTGCCTTGCTCATATCCACCCCTGGAGCTGAGTCATTAACACCCACCTCAGAAGCCAGCCTCAAGTTCAGGGCCTTTTGCAGGCAGATATCAGCGGAGACCAAGGCACAACCCGGGGATGAGGTGTTGATCTCCACCCAGTTAATTATACCCCATACCGCCCCAGGCAGTGGCAGATCTGTGCTGCCTCCCGGTCAGTAAACAAGCCCCAGGAGTACAGCATGGGGGATCCCTGTCTGTAGGGCGCCTCAGTGCAGCATCTCCAGCGCTGGGCCTGCCCTCCCTCTCTGGGCAGCACCAGGAATGTTGCACTAAGAAGTGCCCCGTTGGCAGTAGCCACAGCTTTCCCAGAGCTGTTGCCACATCACCTCTGCTCACTCCGGACTGGCTGCGACTTGTCGCATTCCACCTCTGCTTGTCCCTCTGCCTCTTTCTGGAAGGGGTGCGTTTCCCACTGTGTGCCAGGCCCTTGGCCAGTTGCATTGTCAGCAAGGTCCTGGGTCCACAGATTGATTCGGTCCCGGATGATTAGTCCCTTTTGGCAGAGGTCACAGACTGGGTGCTCTAGCTAATGTCCCAATGCCTGTCTAAGCTGAAGGAAGGACAGGAACTTCACTTTTTCTAGTGCAGAAGCTGATGGCTAGTGGCTGACAGCTGCACTTGAGGAGGGGTGGAAAACCAGCGACCCACTGGCTTCTATGCTGGGATTGGCCCCACTGTACCCAAGCCCAGAGCAGTGCCCAAATGGTCCACTGGCTGAATGGGAGGGATGGGATGACAGGGGAACATGAGTACCTGGCCTTGCTCCAGAAGGTGAGGCCAGAATTCAGTCAGTGGGCAGCAGTGTAGAAAGCTGGGCCATGGAATAGAGCAGGACCTCCCTGGGAGCTAGAACTATACTAATCACTGGTTTGAGCACCAGGCCTGGGGCTGGGGGGCAGTGGGTGGTCGTGAGTGGTTGGCTAGCTGAGTTGGGTCACATCTCTATGGTAGACCCCCATGACCACAGCCACAGTGAAAGCTGCCACCCTGCCTGTAGCACCAGAGCATCTGTAACTGGCCCAGCCCAGCAGCTGTGGTGGAACTAACCTCATGTATAAGCACTAACTGGGGCTTTATTTGGGATGCCTCCTTTGGTCCTCCATTGCACGTCCGTAAGACTGAGGTCCTGTTATGTACCCACAGTAAAGATAGGGAAGTGGACATCAGTAGACACCGTGGGCTACGAAAACCAAACACTCTTTTCTACCCTCTGCTTACCAGGCTGACCAGAGGCCTAGCCCCTCCCTTTGGACAAGCAGAGTCTGTGGCCTTGTTTTCAGGCCCCATTCACAGACCATTCCTTTCTGACTTGTTGCTTTAGATAGTGAGAAGAGATGCTGCAGAAGGGGCATTTATCCCATGCTTCTGTAGCAGCAGTTGCCAGCATTTGTGACACAGCAGGCCAGGGCACTGCAGAAGGGTGCTTCTGTCATACCCCCTTGAAAGAGGTGCAGAAGCCACGATCACACCAGTCCCTCTCCTCCCTCCTCCCCCCATCCCACCGATTGCTCCCTTAGCTGCTAAGTCATTGGGAATTTAAGTGATCCATCCCAGCTCTCTCTTCCATTAGTGATGTCTGGGATCATCATGGAGAAGGGCAGTAGAGTGGTAAATTGTGACCTCTGCCTCCCTTCTTCAGGGATTAATGGTCCTTACTCCTGACTTGTTCTGAGACCTTCTCGGGGCGAAGCATTCTGTGTGGCCCTTGATAACAGGCCTGTTTTGTCTTCTATTAAGCCATTAGAGAGGGCCACTCTTGAGGGATGTCCAGGTCCCTCAGGGAGGTGATTAGGTGAACAGTGCCATAGCAGCCCAGAGCTCGTGGTGGTAGGGCCAGGGTAGATGGGGGAGGATTACTGAGAAGCAAGGATGGGGATAGGTGGGCTACCACGACCCCTGTTTGTTGAAGCCACAAGTAAGTTCCTCCACACTTTAGCCTCTCTCTTGGGAACCTTCCTTGACTTTCTACTGCCCCTCCTGCACACAGGCCTTTGGCCTCCCCAAGTACCTTCTGCAACCTCTTAAAACATCCTGGTTGGAGCCACTTTGCAGTCAGGCCTTCCCTCTGCAGTCCCCTCATGGGCTTTTCCATTTGCAGTGCCACTACATGGCTCAGCCTTTCAAAGCTCACCCCACTTCCTTCTGGCCCTTCCAGACCTGCCTGCAGCTGCCTTCCTCCAACCAATGTGGGCCATGCCTGAGACTCACCATTGTAGTCACTTTTACCTTCCTGATCTTTGAGACCCCAGGCCTCAATAAGCCCTCACTCTTCCTCGAGCTCAGACTAGTAGCCTAAGGCTGAACAGAGAGTGAGAGAAAGGAGGTGATACTGGAGGAGACCCAGCCCTGCACAAGGGTGAGGGCAGCCTTCTGAGCTGGTGGGGAGGAGGAGGTGCGTGCTGTGCCACACACACGGGCAGCTGGCTGGACACCACTGACCCCTGCCTGTCTGGGTACAGACAGGTGCAGAGAGAGGACTTCCTCAAGGAGCAATGACCAGAGTGGAGGAACTCTTGATGGAATCTCGCTACAACGTGGTTTTTTTGGAGCGCCCAGCCGGGACAGGGTGTGGGAGTGCTCTGACCTTTCCTGGTGCTCCAAAAGGCTGCACTCAGTGCTTCTACACCTAGTAGCTTGTTGAGTCCGCATAACCTATGAGGCTTGGGTACTGCTGCTTCCCCTGCCTTACAGATGAAACAGCTCAGCAGCCTAGCAAGTTGGTGCCTGAGCTGGGATCCAGGCATTCTAGACCAAGTCTGGGCAATGGGAATGACTATTGGTGGGCACCAAAGACAGGCAGAGGAACCAGGACAGCCGTGGACATATGGGATGATAGGCACAACAGGGGGGGAAAAAGGGTACAAAAGGGGTACAGGGCAGGGGCAGATGGAGGTGGGCCCAGAAAGCTGGACCCTGGCATTCAGCTCTGTTCTGGTGTACTGGATCCACAGACTCACGTGTCTGTGCCAGTGTGTGGGCCCTGCATCTGTGTGTGTGTGCACATGAATGTGCGCTCATCCTTCAGTGGGCAGGATACCAGCTAACCACTGAAGGGCCACTGCATTGTCCGCTGTTTCTCCTAGGGTGGCCTCAGCTCCTAATACCAGTGTCATTTGACCGTCTGAAGAAATTCTCTGTGATCCGTTGTCACTTTTCCTCTTCCCCCACGGTATGAAGTCACCCATAGCCTCAGACATCTCTACCTAGCATCCTCCCTGGTGCGCTTGTGCTCCGGCCTTGCCCTCAGTGTCAGTGCCTGGAAGGTCACAATCTTTCGCCTCCTTCCCCTCCTCCTCACTGAGATCATAGACCCATGCAGCAGTGCCATCCTAATGTCAGGGGTTAAAGGAGACCCAGTCATATCACAGTGGGAATCAGGACCCAAAAAAAGGGAAAGGTTTAAATTGAGGAAATAAAAGCTCCCTGGCTGTAGTAGGAATTGCTGCAATAGTACTATTTTTAGCATTGTTGAGATGATCTGTGGGCCAGTTGCAAAAGCAGAGTAAACAAAAGAATCACTTCAAGTTCTCCAGGGAAAAAAAGGACCAGTTTTCAAGAGTCTAAAAAGGGTTAGCAAACTTGTATGGCTTCTTAGTTTATCCCTGCACTTTCCTTCCTTCCTCTGTCCCAGGCCCTGCGAATCTCATTGAACTTGACAGCTTCTGGCTTGCTGGGCCTAGCTTGATGTATGTGCCAAAATGCCACATATATGTGAACAAGTGCCAGGAGTCTTCCTGTCCACATTCTCACCTCTCTGTGGAGACGGCTGAGCCTGAGAGATGGCCGGTGGGGGCTGCCCGAAAGGCTGTGCTGTGTCCTTACCCAGGGGACTGGCAGGAAGCATGTCATGGAGAAGTGGGGACAGGGCCACAGGAGGCCCAGCATAATCAGAAGTCACTGCCCAAGCCAAGCTACCCTGATTCACAGCTAGGATTTAAAACCAAAACAAAAATATACCAAACCAGTCAAATGTAGGCAGCCTTGAGATGGTCATCCCTGGGGTGCACTCTTTTTTGGCCATCAGAGACATTTTCCATCTCCAGATGTGGACTCAAAGTGTGGCAGGGACAGAGGGAAAGGACGTGCTTAAGCCCTTAGTATTCAAGATCCTACTGGGACAGCCCTGCAGGAGGTGTGGAAACCCCTGCAGCGAACTTGACCGTGGCTTGTCTGGATCACACGCTGGGAAATGGTGGGGCTCAAATGGGAGTCCAGGCCTGGGGACCCACATCCTCAGGCCAGCCTCCACGCCAGAGTTTCTGGACAGCCTAGGAAGCCAGTAGTGTTTGTATACCTTCTAGAGCTGACCTCTACCCACAGCCCTGGTACTCAGTCAGGAGCCTAGTGTTTAACATTCCTGAAGAGAAGAACATTTTCAGTGTGTGCTTCTTTTCCCATTGCAAGTTGTTTTTCAGAGGTTTGCTCTTAAAATAAGCTTCCTTTCTGCATCTTTTTGAGGGATTCATAAGCCATCTCATCTTGAGCAGAGAACACTGAGTTTTGTCCTCCTGGGGTACTGCCCAAGCCCAAGCCCTCTGTCTAGAGGGCTAGTACCTGAGGGCTGAGGGTAGCAGGGGGATGGCACATTTCTAGGAGGAGGCCTGGGTTCTTCAGCCAAGCTTTGGAAAGGTGAGCTAGGCAGGGAGCCCACTCAAAACCTGACCTGAATACAGTGGGGAGCAGGAGGAGAGAATCTGAGGGAAAGCTGTTACTGCTGAGGCTGCAGGACCTGATGGAAGAAGAGAGGGCCCCCTGCCAGGCCTTCACTGTGGAGAGTTGCTGCCAGAATGTGTGCTTTGGAAAGGAGAGGGTGGGCAGCGCCAGCCTCTGCTTTGTTAATAGCCAACGGAGCATTGAGCACTCACTTCAAATACAGGCTCTCTCTGTGTCCCCTCCCCGGTCTGCAGGAGGGTGGTGGGTTTGGCATGGCTCCCAAGCTGAGGTGGGAAAGGACGTCTGCAAGTGAGCCTCTACTGAGGGGAAGGAGCCCCCTGGCTTGCTTCCATGAGTAGCAGAAGGTTCAGGGGTGGCAGACCCCTCCCAGAGGCTCCCCCATTTGGTCCTTCCTGCGGCACCATGATTCCCCCCCTCATGGTGAGCAAGCTAGAGTGGCCTAGAGTGACCATTGAGCCTGTGAGGAGCAGAGCTGGAATTCCTGACTACAGAGAGCTCAGGCCTCTTAGCCCTCCCCCCCACCACACACACACACCTAGTCTTCACTTGCTTGTCAGGATTCAAGGTTAGAACCCAGCAGAGCACACTATGGTGCCCAGGCACAGAGAAGGGGGCCTGCAGATGTGAATGCTCACCTCTACCCTGGAGTTTATTTCACTCACCTGACCCAACCTCCTGGCCCCCTCGAAATCTGGAGAAGGAGGGGTGTTATGTTTCCCATTTACAGACGAGGAGCCTGAGGTGCTGAGCCCTGAAGCAGAGTCAAGAAGTGGTGGGGCTGAGTTTTGAGTCCACAGCTCTATACTTCTTACTTAAAGCTCCCCCTCCCCAGCCTCTACGATGAGCCTTGTGCCCTCCCTGACTAAGCCAGCGTGTGGAAGCAGAGTGGCAAAGCGACCACTTAGACAGAGCCACTTTATTGTGAGATGGAGGTGTAGGCATTCAGCACTTGGCCATGAGCTACACATCCGAGCCCCAAGGAGCAACCCGTGCTCCCAAGATATAGCCCATTCTGGGCCCACCCTACCCCCTAAAGTGTGTGACTTCCCTGTCCTGGGAAGGTGGGCTGGGGCCCAGGGTCACTCAGGAGGGACTTACCTAGCCCTGCCTGACCCTGACGAGTGGGGAGCTGTTTTTGTCCCCTTTTACCGTTCCTGCTCTACTTCTACTTCTGTTGTCTGCCCAGACAATAATGTGGTGTAACCGCATCCCCTGCTAGGGAGAATTCCAGGTGAGGGTGGTGGCAGGGTGCCCACATGGGGCAGAGGAGAGGGCCATGTGCATTCAGTGGCCTTTTCCTGTCTCCCCGTCCTGGGAGCTCTGTCTGTGGCCGCTGCCCCCTGGCATCCACCTCCTGCTCCTTCCCTTACCAAGGCATCGTGCGCGTGCCTCTGGGCAGGTCACCCGGCTTGCAGGAGAGCAGAGGAGGGAAGAGGGCGGAGCTGCCTGTGGCCCTTGCCATCCTGAAGCATCCTGAGTTCGACTGAAGGCCCCAGGCATGATGGGTCTCCTGAAATAACAGACATTGGCCGTGGGAGCCTGAGTGAGGGGCAGTGGTGTTGCCTGCCTGGCCCAGACAGTTGTGGCAGCTAATGGCTTGTGGGATCTCTGATGGCAGGGCCACCAGGTTTCAACTGTGACAGATTCTTACAAGACTGAAGCTGCAGGAAGTTCTCTGGGAGCCCTGACTGCCCCTGAGTCCTAGGATTGATGACCTCAGGGCCCTGTATGGGGGCCTCGAGCCACAAACCTCTCTAGATCTGACTGGGGACACTGTGTGGATGCCTGGACAGCCTAGAGTATGGTAGGGACGGGGGCTACCTCAGCGCCGAGTCCAAGTTAGGGCCTAGCTATACAGCTTCCCTGCACACCCACTCTAGGCCAGGCGGACACTGCCCTGCCCTTACTATTTAGTACTGCTGTTGACTTCCTGGTTCTGGCCCCTTTGACCTCCATTTCCCCATCTTCAAAGATGGGCCAGTTGGATGAGGTCAGTGGTTTTCCAACCCTATTTGCAAAAGAACCCTTTCTCATAGACCCTGCTGGGAAACATACGAAAGGGCAGGTGCTCCAGCAGAGACAGGAAGGGCTGGGCCCCATCTACTCCAGCTGCACCCCAGCTCTCGTGAAAGGGAAGCCTGAGCCCCTCAGAGGCTACAGGCCTCTCTGCCCTACCACAATTCTACCTATCTAAAAAGACTTCCCAGGCTTTGGTGGCCAGGCTGCAGTGGGGTGGCTTCAGTCTGGGGTTTTGTCTCCCTCTCTTTTTTCCCTCCACTTCTCACTTTTGCAGTGTTTGATCAACTTGCTTCTAACAGAGTGGCACTGGGCTTGAAATGCAGAGCAGAGGTCCAGGCTCCAGAGTCCCTGCCTTTTCTCCATGACGATGGGCACGACCTGCCCAGTGCCACTGGGGGCAGAGTTAGGACTCCCCCGTAAATACAGTCCAAGGCCCTAACACACATGAGCCTCCCACTCTCTCTCCGTCTGTTTAACCCTGCCTGGCCCACACCTAGCTCCATCGTACTGCAGGTGGTTTGGGACAAGCCAGTCAGCATTTGTGAGGCTCAGTTTCTTCATCTGATCAGGCCTCTTCATGGGGTAACCGAGGATCACGCGTGAACCAGCAGCAGGAAAGCACATTATTGCTGTGGGCCCTGGGCCTCACGTCCAGGAGGGCTCCTGCAGCAAGAGAAGGACGCTGGTGATAGAGGGATACAGACACAGGGTGACAGCAGTCATGGGTCAGTGAAGGAAAAGGTGAGATGAATTGGGGCCAATTAGAAAGGCTCCGTGAAAGAAGTGCAGGAATTTGCTTGATTAAAAACACAAATTTTGAACTGCTGATCTCTAAATATATATGAGAAGTCTAAAATTAGGGTATGTCAGAGCAGTGAAGCCATGTGGGACTTCCCCATGAACCCCCAGCCTGTCACCAGCAGCGCCGCAGACTTGAAGACTCTATTCAGCTGCACACACACTGCTCCCCAAACAGTAGGAAATGTCTCAACGAGCACGAGCAAGGGCCAACCCTGGGCTGCAGGGGAGGCCCAACTCACAATAAAGTGGTGAACCCTAGGCAGCAGAAGCATCTGGCAGAAACTAGCTGCTCAGCCCCATCTCAGCGCTGGGCTTTATTTCAGAAAGGAGCCCCCCAGCCATTCCGAGAGGAGGGGTAGGAAGCTTGGACTTCAGGCCATGGTTCCATTCAAGCTAGGCTTCTCACAAATAAACATGGCCCTGCCTCAAGGGCATGGGACACCCAGTGATGTGGTACCGCGCAGGCCTTTGACGTGAAACGAAATCTAGGGGCTGCAGATGAGGAGCCGTCTCCTGGGAGAAAGGACATAGCTGGGTTCCGTGCACACGGAGCTCTCAGAGGGAGGCTCCTGCCGGCTCAGTGTCCGCTGCCCTAAGCGTCACTTCCTTGATAGGTTGGGTGTAAACACCCCTCATCTTAGGATGGCCACCCTAAGTGCACCGTGTGAGTGTTGGGGTGCCGTGGGTGTCGGAGAAGGGTATCTGCCATTCTCCACAGGCGCAAAGGGAGCAGGTGATCTGGAACCACGGCCTGGAACACACACGGCCTGAATCCCAGTCTGGCCTATCACCCCCTTCCACTTTGCAGCCCAGCCAGAAGAGGCAGAGCCCCCCAGCCCCAAGCCCTTCGCTGGGGGTCAGCATGCACTGTCCTAGTTTTCTCTATGTGCGTGTCAGGCATGGCTTTTCTAGGATACAGGCTCCCCGCCTGAGATGAAACAGAAGGAGCTCAGCAGTCCTCCAAAGAATGGGCTATTCTAGAAGCCTAGACACGTGGCACTTGTTCCTACCCTGACGTGGGCAGACTTAGAGGAGCCCAGGGTAAGTGTCTCTTGTCCCAAGTAGGAGCTCGTGAGCTTACTAGATCACACCCCACTGCCAGCAAGTCTTGGAACCTGCTGGTCTCCCTTCTCCGCCCTTCCTGTTCCTGCTACCCTTCTCTGTGGAGGCCATACGCAGCCCCGTTGTACACACTAAGCACCCTTCATACCCCACATGATCCCACTGGCTATTCCTGATTGTCCCCAGCACACCTTTCCACCCAGCCCCTCTGTCTCTCCTCCACTTAATTGCCTTAGATGGGGCAATCCATGTCTGTCAGCAAAAGCCACTTTTTCCCCAGAAAACCGCCATGTCCCTCACCCCATTCTTGTTTCTCTTCCCTGTGACCAACTCTGCTCCTGAGCTTCAAGTTGGGCTGAAAGAATCAGACAGACTAAACTGAGGTGGGCCGTGGCTGTCCATGACCATGACCCTCACCTCTGCCTCATGATGCCTGAGGACTTCAGCATGTCTCTCTCCGGGCATTTATTTCCTTCCTGTCAAGACATAGGTGGGAATATGCACCCTGTGTGTATAAGGGATTGTGTGCCAGTCCCTGTGAAGTTGAGCTTGGCCTGGCCACACTGCCAAGGGAGATGCAGCCCTAGTCTGAGGACCTGTAGCAGCTGGGCTGTTTTCCTGGGCATGTCATTTTCCTGTTCCCCACCCACCTCTGTATCTTCACTCATGGGTCAAACTGGCAAAACCGCTAGACATAATGGTATCCAAGATACTTAGCAGCTATAGAATATAGTCTGAACCATCACTCCATACCAGAAACCCCAGCATGTGGGAATGAACTGGGCTTGTAGCTGTAGAGGAAAAGCACTTTGCTGTTTCAGCTTTTGGGGAAGCTGGCTGGAATGGGATTGTTAGGTCCAGTAGTCTCTGGCTGGCAAGCTGTGGGCAGAGAGGTTGCACAGGCACATACCACAGAGCCAGGGAAGCAAGCGAGCTGTGCAAAAACTGTGCCTCCGAATCAGCCAGGAGCTCCAAGACTGAGAATTTGAATTGTTAACTCCAAAAAGTATCCTTGCTCCAAGACCACAGAGTGAGAGGGAACGGAGGACATGGAAGATTGGGGTTAGGTCAAGCGGAGGCTTGACAACTGGCAGAAAGGAACCAGGAATGAGCCCGAAGCTTTGCTGGCACAGATCTTGAGAGGGTATGATTGCAGGACACCACTAGGCGTTACAATCCCCTGGGCAGCTCTGCTGGCAGCACCTGGGGCAGCAGCCCAGCTCTGTGGCCTGGGCCTTGGCTTTGCAGGACCAGGAACCAACCACTGTTGGGCGTGGGCACACCCTTCATGGGCTGCATGAGCCGAGACCAAATACATACCCCCAAGGAGGGCCATGGCCACTCACAGGGGCTGCACTGCCAGGATGACCAGAGTGTGGCCAGGAGACGTGTGAGTAGTGTCCTCGTTGCCCCTTCTGCTGGCCCACAGCGCAGTAATGTGCTGCCCTGGCAGAGGTCCGCAAACATGCACACACCCCACCCGTTAGTCTGGGTCCCACGCCCAGAAGCGCGGCATGCCTCTTGTCCTTGGAATGCACTGGTGCCAGCACCTGCCCAAGGTCACTGTTCATCCTCTGCTGTACCTCGCTTGACACCAACCACCTTGAGACAGTTCCAGACCTTGACCTATGACCCCACCCATCCACCTTGCCCCATCTGCCCCTGCCAATTGCTACTCACAGAGATAACGCCAGAGTCATCTGTGTCTCAATTTCTCTGATTCCTTCTGACTTCGGCGACCATCTCTGGGCTCCTAGATTACCAACTCACATCTCCCTCTCTGCGGTCACCCATGGGAATGCACATGCTTCAGGGGAGGCCAGGCTGCTATCCTAAGAGCAGTGGGCAGTCTGTATTTCAGAAATGGCTGTGGTATAGAAAATAATGGGGGCAGCCAGCACACATGGGTGGAGTGGAGGCAAGGCTCGCTGGGGGCTGCAAGAGGAACACTGTCTGCCCAACATTGCAACATGGAAATGGGCAAAGCCCTGACTTACCTGTTTTCCCACAGACTGCCAGGGACACTAGGTAGGTAGCAGCTGGGGAAGTGAAGAGTCAAGACGTCCCAAGACTGGCCTTTGAGCAAGGCTGTGCCAGAGCCTTTCCCTCGAGGTAGAGGAGGATGACAAGGAGGAGTGAGTAGGGCTATGTAGGTCGTGAAGGAAAAGGGAGGGGCAGTAGGTCCAGCAGCGTGGGCAGAGGCAGAAGGGGCTCCGTTTTGACCACCTCTTCTTCCTAGTCCTCGCATTCAAAAGAGGTCAGCCGACAAGGCCTGGGCAGTGGATGTGTGAGGGTGGGTAGCTGGCGCACTGTCTGTTGCTCTTGTCACCGTTTTCCGCTTCTTCTGGTGACCCGCCTGTCTGGAGCTGGAGTAAGGAGTGTGGTCAACCTGGAAAAGTCTTGTAGTGCTCAGGTAATGTCCTCAGGACATTTCCTTTTCTTCTTATGGTTGAGTGTGGAAGTTGCTTTTGGAGATTTAGGTTAGGCATCCTTGGAGAGGCACTGGGGCACCCCAGTAGCGTGAGGCTCATCCTTCCCAAAGCATGAGGAACTTCAGCGGCCCAGCCTGTCTGCAGCTTATGACCAGTGTGCCTGCCCCTAACACTCCCGGGCTCAGGCAGTGCCTGGACAAGCAGTAGGATTTCAGCTAAGAAGCAAGAATGGCACTCTGGGAACAGAGGCACCCAGGCAGGTGGCCACAGGCACCCCAGTTCCCAGGATGGAGCTGGAGTAGCCAGCTCAAAGGGTAGCCCAGCCTCTCCTGCTTACAAGGTCTCCTGCTGACCCATGGGTGGGTGTGGTCAGGGTGACTAGCCTCCGAGGCACCCAAATCCAGTAGAGCACTGTCCGAGCCCCAGACACCATAGTCCTTCACAGGTGGCCCTTAGGAGGATGAGTAGCTGCTCCCGGGCAGCACAGGAGGCCTGTGCCTTCTGTACCCAGGTGCCCTGTGGGTGTTTAGGACCCTCAGGGCTCTCCTACATAGGGTGCTGACAACTTCCAGAAGCACGAGTCTCTTGGACCCAAAGAACTCTCAGGCATCTGGTATGGGCAGCTACCAGGAGCCCCAGCACAGCACTCTCACATGAAACCCCAGGGGCTCCCAATGTGCACAGCAGGACCGCTTTCCCCTGGGGAGGCTACCTTCCTGTTCTGGGCCTCAGCACTGTGACCTCTCAGCCAGAGATGGCAATGCCCAGCTCGAGTCTTGGGGGCTAATAAAAACCAGGATTTGGAGTGCACAGTATTGTGTGGTACCAGGAGAAGCCAAGGAAGCTAAAGACCACTGGGAGCAAACACTGTCCCAAGGAAGTCTTTCCCTGGAGGCTTTGCCGAGCAAGTGTCTGTCACAGAGCCCAGAACTCCCCTTACCCAATGGTGTCCCTTCTGTGGCAGCCAAGACCCTGGGATCATGGCTGCCCCAGCCCACCCTAGAGCTCCAGAATGTTCATTAGAGCACCAGTCCTGGGCCTCCCTGGTGGCGCAGTGGGTTAAGCAACGCACTGTGAAGCAAACCGCAGCCACTGCAGCACGAGTTCAATCCCTGCTGCCGGCCAGGCGGGGGACCCACATGATGTGGCAGACCTCTCCTGCTGTGCCCGCTGCTCCCCTCAGCAGTGTACTTCTGTTGATCTGCCTGTTCTGCTCCCTGCTCTCTGTGGTGAATTCTCTTACCCCCCACACCTCTGGCCTGTACCCCAGTGCCTGTATGCATAAATAAATAAATCTTTAAAAAAAAAAAAAAAAGAACACCGGTCCTAAGCCTGTGTAGGAGGCATGTGTGCTCTGGAGAGCTGGGTGCTGCTGCTGGTCAGGCCTGGAGGCTGCCTGGCTACAGGGGCTGGTTTCTAGAGAACTATGAGCTCAACAGACCATTTCTTCCTGGCCTAGGTGTGATCAGCACATGTTCTCAGCCTCCTCTGACCTGACCTGATCTTACAGGAAGTAGATAAAGTATGATGTCAGGTCATGAGTTGTGTAAGAGTTAAGTGTCAGCCTGGTGGTGACAGCCAGGAGTAGTGACCCAAACAGCTCTGGAGCTGGCCATCCTGGAAAAAGCCTTGGCAATTCTGGCCTTATTGCTGTGTGACTCTACCAATGCTCACCCTCTCTGAATCTTTGCCACGTGTGGGTATCAAATGTCAAACAAATGTAGACCCAATGGGATGCTGTGGCTTCAGCAACATGCCAACTTAGAATTCTTTGCCTGAGACCTGACCCTGATGAGCATTTAGTTGGTCGCTACTGTCCTGTCACGTGGCCTTGGGGTAATGTGCACATGTGTGTCTCCCTGCAAAGTGACCTCTAGGCACGCAGGCCTAGTATACTGGTACACGTAGTACCTAGTATACGTGGTACTTCTCCAGAGGGTGTCCAGATACCACCTGTGTGTCTCAAGGAGGGAGGGGCAGAGTACAGCATTATCGGGCTGAATGGGCATGTTTGAACTTGGGGGGCACAGGCTGATAAGTACCTGGCAGAGACACATGGCAAGCCTGGGAATACTGGTGGGTAGGTGCCAGCCTGGGTGAAGGACAGGTGAAAACTAGCTAGCTTAGGGAGCTGTCACCAGGACAAATGTCACCAGGATAGTGGCCAATGGAACTGAGGCCTCCGGGTATGTGAAGACAAGCTCAAGGTGCTGAGGTGGTGAGAGAGAAATGTGTGTGGCTCATGGTGCTACTCCAGGGCTTAGGCAGCATCTTGGTATCCAGCCCTGCCTTTGCTTGACCTCTCCTTCGCTGGGACCAGGAGAAGCAGCTAGGAGAGGGTGGAAAGTCCCAGGATAGCCCACTGCACAGGAAATTGGGAGGAAGGTGCTGTGTGCACACTGGGGCCCTGAGGGCCTAGTATAGGGTAGTATGCTTTGGAGTGAGGTGTTTGCTTCCCTTCTGAGTGCGGGGCGGAGCCCCTGAGCCGAGCTAGCTTCTGCCAGCTCCTAGGCTCCCACCCCTTGGCTCAGCACCTGCTCCTCCCTACCCTGGACCTCAGCGCCACTGGAAAATGAGACCCCTTCTTGCTGTGAAACCCGCCTTGGGGTGAGGGGGCTGCCTTGGCCTCTTTGTTGTGCCCCCACACCTTGCATCACTGGGACGGTCTTCACTGTAGCTCCCACTGCTGGACTGGGTCAGCAAGGGCAGTATGGTGTGACTGAATGTCCCACACCCGCACCTTTACCCTCCACCGGGCCCTCCTGGCACAACTCCAGGGGGCGCAGTGCACATAACTACCATGTGCAGGGGGAGAACACCCCCTGCCTGACCTGTAGTTGGCCACTGACATTTCTGCCGCAGCCCTCCTGGTAGAGAGCCTCCATGCGAGGTCTGCAAACTGCCAGGTTCCACGGCCTCCCGCCCTGAGGGCTGTGGCCCTTGGCAGGTGGGCAGCCCACCGCTTTTGGGTCTGTGACTGGGCCAGGGAGCCCACGAGGATTGACCAATCCGGCCAAAGTCAGTTGTGCTGCTGGGCCCGCTTCCAGGCCAAGCCAGCAAGTGAGCACCCGCGCCCTGTCCGGCTCTGCCCGCCCCGCCCTAGCCCGCCACGAGTGAGCGAGCCTCCGTGGCCATGGCCCTGCCGGCCCTTGCTCCGCTGCACAGATGCCACTGCGAAGCGGGCGGGTAGGAACTTGCCCGGGCGGGGTGTGGGGGGAGGGGTCGAGGGGGTGCGGGGCTGGGGGCCTGGGCTGTCTCTCCTCTTTTGAGCCTGGCTCTGCGCTTTCCTCTTCTGCTCTGTCTCCCTGGGTCGGCTCCAGCGCCCCCCAATCAACCCCGTCCCGGGCCCCTGGCCCGCCTGGCGCAGCAGGAAGCCCGCGAGCCGTGGTTTCCCGGGCGCCCGCTGAGGAGGAAGTCAGCCGGCGGCGGAGCCTCGGCGCCCCCATGCCCTGGCCTGGCCGGCGCTCTGCCCAGCGTCAGGTGGGCACCCGGGCGGGCCAGGGCAGCAGCTCCCGGGGACAGCAGGCGCTGGCAGAGCCCTCGCACGCACAGGCGTCTCTGGGGAGAAGCCCACGCAGCGAGCCCCCGGCAAGCGCAGCCCCACCGAGCCTGGGGCCGTAAGTGAGCGCGCGCGGGGGTGTGCACTGCGCTGCATGAAAGCGAAAGCCGCTTGCTCTGCTGCTAGCCCGAGCAACTTCGTGGCGGGAGGCGCCGACGCGGAGCTTCTCAGGGCCGTTCCTGGGGATGGTGAGCAGGCCCGCTGGGCTGGCCGGGTGGGCAGAAGCGCTGGGGCGCGGTACTTCCCCAGCTATAAATAGCTGTTGTGTGGGGGCGGGAAGATGGTGCCAGCGCTTTTGTGAGCGCCTGGCCTGCTCAGAGTCGAGCTTGTCCGGTGAGGGTGGGAGAGGGGTAGAAAGGCGTGACGGAGGGGGATGCAGTACACACAGGCGTGGCTGACCCGTAGAGTTGCCTGCCTGGCTCACCACCAACCGCACTCTCCGCACTTAGTTGTCTGCGGTTTCTACCCTTTTCTGAGGTGGGGGGAGGGTATGGAGGGACAGCCCAGCAGTTCTGGGGACCCACTAAGACCTCTTATTTGTCAGAAGAGCATGGCATGGAAGTGGGCGCTGGCTGCAAGCAAATTGCGGGCCTCCCCACCTCCTGCCTGCTCTAGGGAGTCCCCTAAGGATCACCTGGAGAATTCCCTGTGGGAGTCAGAATGCCTGTGGGAGTGCCCTGGCGCCCCTGGTGACTTCCTAGAACCTTGTGGCCAAAGAGGCCAGCTTGACGGGTGAGCGGGGGAAATTGCAAGACTTCTTGTCCCCAGGACTCTTTAACCTTGCCTGTCCCTGACAGAACCCCCAACCTTAGACCTGGAACAGAATGGGTGGCTTCAGTGGTGTTAGAGGGGGAGGGCCCTTAGCTCTTAGGGCTGCTCAGCAAGAAGGGGTGCTGATAACCGGGAAGCCCAGGCCTGTGGCAAAGGCAGTGGCCCCTCAGCAGGGCATCAGGAGATGAAGCCACTTGGACCAGGTGCTGGGCAGTCCTGCCCAGCCGACCTGGCTCTGTCTGTGATCTGCCGCTACTTGTGGGCAGGGGAATGGAGTGAGTGCACGTGGTGGGTAGGCTGAGTTCTGTGGTAGTCTTTGCTCCTCCTGGATGGGGAGTCTCGAGCTCTCCAGCCAGGTGTAAGTGAATGTGCTAGGGAAGCTGGGCAGGCACCCTTTGAGCACTTTTGGTTTCTGGCACTCACTGGCACCAAGTCCAGCCTGGATATCCCTCTCTAGCCATTCTCCAAGTGATCTTGCTCTCTGAGAGTTTTGTAAGGGTTTGCTGGTGACGGATGTCTTCCAAGGCTATGGCGGCTGCTCCTGACCTCAGGGCCTATAGTCCAAATTTTGTATCGTTCCTGGCTCAGCTTGGGCTCGGGCTGCAGCACTGAGGCTGTCCTGGAAACGGCAGAATGTTTTTGTGCTTCTCTCTGGGAAAATAGGCCCCTAACCTCCTACCCCAGCACCCACCCCTGCTGAGGGGCGGGCAGGCTCTCCTCTCTTCGCTTTCTCGCTCTCCACCCTGAAGAGGCAGCTGGTTCTCAGCTCGAAACAGCCTGCTCTACAGCCCCAAGCCCGCTGCTCCTGCAAGCGGGATACCAGCAGGCGCCCTACACTCGCCTGTTTGGAGCACTGAGTCACCACTGTGTCTGTGCCAGGGAAGGGGGTGCTGCAAGAACACCTCTGCCAGAGGAACAGGCTTTCCCTTGGGTGCTCACAGCGCTGCGTTCTCTGTGAACAGCACTGTTGGAGCTGAGCTGCTCTGGGAAGCCTTGCTCCCCGTCATAACATGACACATGGGGCTGGCTGGGGGCCGGAAGTGCCCAGGAAGATGGAGTGCTTGCTGCAGTCTGGGTCAGGTGCCCAGTCCTGGTGTCCGGGAGGGTACCTGCTGCTGCATGCCTGCCCTCTTGGTCCCCTGTTGGGGAGCCATCCCCAGGAGAGGGAGAAAATGCTTTAGAAAAACCACTTTATTCATAAAAATCCTGAAGACTCAGATGAGTGAGGGACTAGATGAATCAGGGTGTACCCTTGTAGTGATGCACTGTGGGCATTGTAAATCATGGGGAGTTTGTGATGAAACAAAAACGCACGTCTCTGTTCCCGTTTATTATTCTCACTCTGGATTGCAACTACGTGGGCTTGTCCCACCAGCAGAGACAACCTTTGTGAGGGGCTACACATGACCCAGGCGTGTGCTTCCTGGGGTACACTTGGCTCTCTGCAGTTGCCAGGTGGCAGTTGCCCTGTGCACTCCAGGAGCCACTCCAGAGCAAATCCTTAGCTGAGCTTCCACAGCACCCTGGAGAGGAGTTTATCTGTAGCATAAACTCGGAGCCTGCTCAGGCGTAGGCTCAGATTTGCTCGACAAGCTCAAGCCCTGGGCTAGAGGGCATAGGGACCCAGCAGAATGCAACTGGGCTGTGCCTCTCTCTCACCTGTCCTTCTTTTTTGCTCTGGCATTTCCAGGCCATTTGTTTTCTTGGGTTGGGGTGATGGTGAGGGAGGCAGTTTTGCCTTTGCCCTTGGAGCAAAGGAGGCTCCTGGAGGTACTGAGACTGAAAGTGTCCATAAAGATAACCGGCGGGGCTGGGAGCTCCAGGACCAACTTGGGATGTGCCATTGAGAATGGCCTGAGCGGTGGCCCAGCAGAGGCTGCGTGGAAATGAGAACCGGAATTATGCCTGAATGTGTGGCCTAGGACAGCCCAGCTCCAAGTTGAGGTGTGCAATGGCCAACAGAGTCAGGAATCTGAAGAAAGAGGATCCCTGCCTCCCCAGGAAAAATCTCCCTCTTACCCTAGTGTATAGAGTCAGCATGAACTGTGGGCCTGAGCGTGGCCTTGGCCTGGCGGCCAGGAGCAGTATTCCATGCCAGAGGGGGCATCTGCTGTCTGTCACCTGGGGTGCCCCCTGCCAAGATTGCAGTGACCAGAAACCAAAGCCTCATGGTCCTCCTGCCCAGACATCTGCCTCGTTCTGCTTTCCAGCCACCCTTGTAAGTGGCCAGTTGACAGACAAGAGCTGACTGGTCTGGCAACACCCCACCCCCTCACTGACCCAGCTCTCAGCAACCCTGGAAAGTCTCCCAGAGCCCCCAACCAGGGCATCTATCCCAACCCTCCATACCCTTCCCTTAGGGGTCCAGGTTCCAAACCTCTTTCCTCAAGAGCAAGGAGAGGATGTCCCAGTTGTGAGGCATCAGGGAAGGTTTGGTAACCTGTATCACGTCCCAGACTCAGCCCCGAGTCTGGGACTCCATGAGTTTTCCAGGTGGTCTGTCTTGGTGAGTTCATCTTGAAGCCAAGAGCTCAGAACCACACCAGTTGGCTAGGAAGGTTGGCTGAGATACCCTGGGTGAGATGCTTGGCACCCCAGCACAGCTCTGAGCACAAGCCCAGTGTTTCTGAGTGCTCTGAAGCTGCCACTGTGTGCCCTCACTGCCTGCAATGCTCCAGGCAGGTGTCGTCCCGGCCAGCAATTGAGAGGGCCCTCTGGAGGGAGGGCCAGAGCGGCAGGACAGGCAGGCAGCTGGGCGAGCCTGAGTCTTAGCCCCCGGGCTGGCACCACTGCTGCCTTCCTCTCATCGGTCCCTGCTGCCCTTGCTCCCTGCTGTTCTCACCGCCTGTGAGCCTGCTTCAGTCTGTCCTCAGGCACCCCACCGCTGGCTTCCCTTCATCTGCTCTCAGCCTGGCCTCCACTCAGGCACTGCTGCGCCCCATCTCTTCTCGTCGGCTCCTGTTCACTCTTCCCCAGCCACCGCCCTCCCCGAGGCCTTACATGTGCCCCCAAGGCTGAGCGTGTTGGGGCCTCTGTTGCTGCAGGTGCAACATGGTACGCATGTTCCCTGCCTGGTGCTTGTCTCCTCCCTGGTTCACTCGTGGGCTTCATAGCCCTCCTTGGGCTCAGTAGGGAGGACTGTGGGGTGAGACAGGGGGTATACTTTGGTTTATTCTCCCTTGTGAAGGGCGGGATACCTCTACCCATCTTGAGGTGGCTGGTATCAGGGTTCTAGCTGCAAGCACAGAAGCCCAGCCCTGCCTGCTCTGTCAGACGGTAGAGTTGCAGGCTTGCTCACCACCCTCCCAGCTCCTGCCTGCCTGGTGGCTTCACACCCTCTCTAGGGCTCTCTAGGGCTAGCCAGCCTCTGGCTGCAGGAAACTCCCCCGGTGCCTGTGGTGTCCGTGGTTTCCTTTGATTTTCCATGGACTCACTGCCTAATTTGTCTTTTTTTTTTTAAGAGGTATTTATGCATACAAGAGCTGGGGTGTAGGCCAGAAGTGCGGGGGGTGAGAGGATTCACCAGAGACAGAGTGGGGAGCAGAACAAGCAGGTAGACTGAAATACACTGCTGAGGGGAGCAGCGGGCGAACAGGAGAGATCTGCTGCGCCACGTGGTTTACCGCTCTGGCTGGGGGTCGAACTCATGCTGTAGTGGCTGCTCACAGCCTCATAGTGCTTGCGCCTTAACCCCTTGCGCCACGAGGGAGGGGACGTCACTGCCTAATTTGTTCTTCCATCCTTTCTGAAGTAGGTGGTGTTGTTATACCTGCCTCTACACGTCTAGAAAGGGAACAGTTTAAAGGGGAGCTTTCAAAAAAAGGGGGGGTTCATGTGAAGGGGTCAGACTGTGCCCTGAAATGTGATGCACACTGGCCCTCTCCCAAGGGGGTGTGTGCTGGCCCTCCTCAGGCTTGATGGACAGCCCCACAGTTTGGCAGCGGGCATAGGTACCCTGAGCCAGCCCCCAGAGTACCTCCCCGACGCCTTCCTTCGAGGGCTGCTCAGCCCCAGCACTTGGTCAGTGGCTGTGGTCAGAGGTGTTTGGTGAGCGGTGGCACACCCACATTGGACTTCAGGAGGGAATCCCAGACACACCATCTAGGCTTGGCTGCAGGCCAGCAGTGTGGCCAGGGCGGGGCGCCCTTTCCCCGGCCTCTGGTTTCCACCTGCACAGCGAGCAGTCTACCTGCTCAGTGCGCTTGGAAACATCCTTGATTGTGGATGCCCAGCTGAGAGCAGTGTCCTGGGAATCGGGAAGGGGGTGTAGGGGAAAGGTGTGGTGGGGAGGGCTGTGCAGGAGTCTGAGACTGGCAGTGCGGGCCCATGGGAGTGGGCAAAGAAGATGGGGTGGCAGTGAACCCACCTCACTGTGCCTCTGGATGATTCTCTTTAGGAGGTGTCTTAACTGAGACTTGACCTCCAGCGAACAGATGGCGGCGATGGAGCTACACTGTCAGGCCATCCCTTGTAGTCCAGGTTAACTTCAGGGAGTTTTTCAGCATAATTAATCATTGGCTCTTTTAGGCACATCCCACCAGTATCTTTTGCTGCAGGGGACTCCCCGATACCCCACTATCTGAGAAGTCTGCAGTACCTATCTGGCCTCTCTGCAGAGGGCCAGTGTGTTTTATCTCTGGCAGAACCTTCTTGACCTCCTTTTCCAGAGAAGCTGAGCCCTTACCTAACTAGGAACTGGTAGGGTGTGCCCATATGCAGCCTGAGAGCCTGCCAGCCCCTGGTTAGTGTGTGCTCACCACTGTGGTGTTGATGGCTTGCCTTTTCAATGGGGAGCCCCATTGAACCCCAATACAGGGCATGATCACATACCACCCAGAGCTCTGGAAGAACATTAATTTCACTATGAGCAGGACCTTGGAAATATCCAAGATTGGGGAAGTAGGCGTCCAACACAAAAAACCCTTCTCATGCTGGCCACCTCATCTGCTCTGCCGGCTTTGGGCCAGGGTCCTGCGGGCCTGAGCTGAAACACACCTACTCCTGCCTAGGACTTACTTCTGCCTTCTGACCCCCTGTGGGGCTGACCTCAAGTGGTCCTGGCAGTCAGAGGGGGGCTGCAAGCCAGGAGGGATTCAGAGAGGAAGTGACACCACAGCTGGGCTTGTGAAGATGCAGGAGCGCTGATTGGGCAATGCCTCCACATAATCCCCCAACCTGCCCAAGTGGTGTCTCCGTATCTATTGTGAGCCCAGTGGCCCAATGTAAAGGCCTCAGGGACTAAGCTCCTCTCTGGCTTGAGCTGCTCAGGGTTAGAGGGATCCTGGCTCCCTCCGTGGGGCTTCTAGAACAGAATGGGCACCACAGTCAACTAGCACTGCCAGGATTCCTAATTGTGGGTCCTGTGTGGCAGAGGTGGCATCACCCTGGTCTGCCCTGGACAGAAATTTTTCTAGGTTGCTAGCTGTTGGTATCCATCTAGAGCCGGCCAACCTTTTCCACCCTGGGAGGCCCTGTTGCAGAGACAAGATTCGTCAAGGCAGCACAGCCAGTCAGTTGCCATTCACTCGCTCCACCATCCTTTTCTCCATACATTTTTAAAAAGATTTATTTATTTATGCATACAAGAACTGAGGTACAGGCCAGAGGTGTGTTGGGGTGGGGCTGGGGCATAGGGGAGGGTGAGAGGATTCCCCAGAGTGGGGAGCAGATCAGGCAGACTGACTGAAACACACTGCTGAGGGGAGCAGCGGGTGAGGCAGGAGAGGTCTGCTACACCATGTTGGTCACCTCCCTGGCCAGAGATCGAACTCGTGCTGCAGTGGCTGCAGATGCTTCATAGTGTGGTGCTTAACCCCTTGTGCCACCAGGGAGGCCCTCCACCTCCTCTTTGCTTTTAGACCTTCAAACACAAAAAAGATTAGGGTCCTGTTCTTGATAATAGAGTTTTTTCTTCATTTTTCTCCATATTTTTTTACAAATTTAAAAAAAAATTTTTTAAAGATTTATTTATTTATACATACAAGAGCTGGAGTACAGGCCAGAGTCCAGGGCGGTGAGAGGATTCACCAGAGACAGTGTGGGGAGCAGAACAGGCAGACTAACTGAAACACACTGCTGAGGGGAGCAGCAGGCAAGGCAGGAGAGGTCTGCTACACCATGTGGGTCCTGGTCCCCCCGCTGGCCGGCAGCAGGGATTGAACTTGTGCTGCAGTGGCTGCAGTTTGCTTCATAGTGTGTTGCTTAACCCACTGCACCACCAGGGAGGCCCCTTTTTTTCTCTCCATATATTGACTGCAGTAAAGTAGTTGTGAGGATACTATAGGGAATCAGACCCTGCTGATGGGTGGGGTGCCCACACAGCCCAAGCTCAGGAAGATGTTGGTGGGGCTCTCTAGAGCTATCCTGGCCTTCCCAGGTGGTGGAATTGGATTGGCAAGATACAGGGGGACAGGGTTCTAGCCAAAGTAAACTGCTAGACAAAGGTGGGTTTGGGGTCACTCGGGTATCCTGGGAGCTGTAGGTTTTCAGCCTACCCCTGAATGCTCTGGTGCTATGGTAGGAAGTGCACGGAAGTAGTCCCATGCCAGACACTGGCAAGCAAGAGATGCCAGAAGTTCATGGTGGCCACCTTTTGACCCACTCATTCTCTGAAAGAACTGTCCTCACAGCTGAATCGGCACCTGTGTGGAGATGCGTGGGCGCTGGGCTTTTCCCTGTCCATTGCTGTGTTAACTCAAGAAGACCTGCGTGCTTCCCACAGTGGATAAGTCAAGTAACATGGGCCGTGCAGCCATTCAAAAGAGAAGGGTGGGGACAGTGCCTGTGTGGTGTGCTGCCATTTGTGAGGGCATTGTGGGAGTGACCATACTCCACTCCTCTCTGAAGAGCAGCCAGTGAGCTGTGAGTAGCAGATCACCTCCCCTCATCTCCTGTCACTCCCGCAGGGCATCTGGAGGATCCCCGTGGATGAGATCGACCGGCCGGGCAGCTTCGCCTGGCACATGAACCGCTCCATTGTGCTGCTGCTCAAGGTGCTGGCCCAGCTCCGGGACCACAGCACCCTGCTGAAGGTGTCCTCCATGCTGCAGCGGACCCCGGACCAGGGCAAGTGAGTGCCGCCACCCAGCCTGGCATGCAGTCAGCCCACGAGATGTCTCTCCAGTGGTCAGGGAGCCCAAGCCAGCCTGGCTCCCCAGGGGCCTCTCTATCCTGGTCTCTAGAACCTAAATACCACCACCTGTGCCCTGGGTACCCCAGTCACAGTCTCCCCAAGCACTGATAATCTGGACAAACCGAGCTTTCCTACCCTCCTGCTTCTCCCCATCTCAGGGCTCTCAGGTTAGAGGGAAAGAGGTGTCCAAATGATGTCACCCAGGTGGGCCAGAAATAACGAACTGGATAATAGGGGTACCGGGCCTCAGAGATAAGAAGGATCTCTCTGCCGGAAAGGGTAGGACAGACAGGACCTAGGCCATCTGCTGCAGCCACCACTCGTATGGAGGAAACTTGGCCTGGCCCCACTGTGAGGCTTCAGTAGCTAGGGAGGGGGCTCCACCAGGGCCTGGTGTGCACTGGAGACATGTCTGTGTGCACTGGAGAGCACTCGTTGTCCCCCAGCTCTCACTGAGCCCAGACAGGTAGACAGATGGGAGGCTGCGCAACCAGCAGGCATACAGGGCAGGGAAGGCCAAGGACCACCATCTGGTGGTGCTGCGTGGGCCTGACACTGTCATGCTCTCTGGCCACCTGTATGTGTCCACAGGAAGTATCTTCGAGATGCTGACCGTCAGGTCCTGGCACAGCGGGCCTTCATCCTCACCGTGAAGGTACTGGAAGACACACTGAGTGAGCTCGCAGAGGTATGCCGCCACCGCCACCCTCCTTTCAGGACCTTCCCAGCCATGCGCTGGTCCCTCAGTCAGGTCCTGCATCCCCGCCTAGGAAGCAGCACGCTCCTGCCTCTCCACAGAGTGAGACAGATGTGGACTTGGGGTCAGTGAGGCCCACAGTAACACTCGTGAGGCGCTCCCTGAGCAGCAGGCCCTGCCCAGGCTTATCTGGCAGAGCAAGCTCGGCTCTGATAAAGAAGCAGATGGCAAAGTTGGCCACTCCCCAACCCCTCACCCTCACCCTGGCCTCTGAGAGCACAGCGCACACGAGGCCCCTTCACACCCTCTAAGACAGGTGTAGTCCTTGCCCCATTTCACAGCTGAACACTTGAGCTCAGGCGGTCAGGTCACCAGCCTAGCAGGTAGGGAAATTGGGCCCTGAGCCGGGACAGTCCAGCTGCTGCAACCCCCACCCAGCAGCACTGGCTGGGTACTGTGGCTCCTGGCTGCACCCCCCTCTGGCCACTGTGTGGACAGCCAGGGCAGGCGCACTGGACTCTGCAGCCAGCATACTTGGTGGCCCTTCGCAGCCCTGTCGGACACCCAGGGCTGCCCTGAGATTCACATTTAGAGAAGAGCCGTGCTAGTGGCTCAGGCCTATTCTGGATCAGCACCACTCCAGAGTCCGTCAACCCCTCTAGAAGCCCAAAGATGAGCCGGGCGGGGGTGGGGGGTGGGGGTGGGGGGAGTGGGCACCTCTGGTGCCTAGGGGTGCTTTGTTGTGGGGGACACCAGCGATACAGTCTTTGACCACTGGTTTCCTCATAGGGATCAGAGCGCCCAGGATCCAAGGCCTGTGGTGTCCTGGGAGCCAGGATGACCACCGACGTCTCCCACAAGGCCAGTCCTGAAGATGGCCAGGATGGCCTCCCCAATTCCAAGAAGCCCGCTCTGGCTGATGACTCAGGACCAGGGGCAGAGCCAGGGGGCAGAGTGGGCCCACTCAGCCACCGGCCTGTGGATTCAGGGGACAGTGCCGAACAAGGTGGGGAGCAAAAGAACAAAGAGAGCCCCCGGGCGGGTCCCACAGAGCTCATGGACACAGGTGAAGCTACCGCTCGCCGCTGGGACTTAGAGCGGGTGCCACCCCAGGCGCAAGGCCGCCCCCCACGGGACCGCGGCCCTGAGAACCGGCCCACCGAACTGTCCCTGGAGGAACTGAGCATCAGTGCCCGGCAGCAGCCCAGCCTGCTTAGCCCGGCCCAGCCCGGCGCCACGGCCGCCACAGCCAGAGGGGGCGGCCACCCCGAGGAGACACCCCCACGGCCCAGCCGCAAGAGGAAGCTCCTGGAGGACACAGAGTCGGGCAAGACACTCCTGCTGGACGCCTATCGTGTCTGGCAGCAGGGTCAGAAGGGGGTGGCCTACGACCTGGGACGCATTGAAAGGATCATGTCGGAGACCTACATGCTCATCAAGCAGGTGGGTGGCTACGGGAGGGCCTGCGCTGCGCCTCTGTGCTGTGGAGGTTCTTGTCTGTCCAGGTGTGCTTGGGGGTGGGTGTCGGGGGTCGTTCCGATCCCCCTCGTGCACTCACTTTTGCATTTAAGTTTTCTGCAGTGAGCTTGCCACATGCTCAGAAAACAAGGAGCATGTCGACTACATTTGAGATACATTATAGTCTTATTTGTCAGTTATTAAGGCTGGGAAGAGGTGTGGGAAAAAGTGAAGAAAAACATGATCTTCAAAAAGTTTATATTCCGTTGACCTCAAAGGAAGTAAATCTGCAGTGCAGAAATCGTATCAAATCCAGTGGGGGAGATGGGACGTCTGACGACGTGGCGATGAGGTCGGGGAGCACCGGGTGGCTTCTTCACACACCTTCGTGACTGTCACTTAAGGCCGCGGTGCCCAGAGGCTTACTCATTGTTCTGGTTTTGCCTACCCTTTTTTTGTTTTTAGGTTTATTTATTTAGGCATACAAGAACCAGGGTACAGGCCAGAGGTGTGGGGGGTGAGAGGAGTCACCAGAGACAGAGTGGGGAGCAGAACAGGCAGATCTACTGAAGCACACTGCTGAGGGGAGCAGCGGGCACAGCAGGAGAGGTCTGCCGCGCCATGTGGGTCCCCTCCCTGGCCGGGCATCGAACTCGTGCTGCAGATGCCCCACGGTGTGGTGCTTAACTGCTTGTGCCACCAGGGAGGCCCTTTGCCTGCCTTTCTAAAAATGTTTAGGACATTAAGCACAGACCTTTCTCTCTTAAAAAATGATTTCCAGAGGAAGAATCCCCAGAACTTCAATGACTGGCTCAAACAGAGTCGCTATCTCTGATAGGCAGTTTCTTCCCGAATTGCATCAATTTGCCTGCCTCTTTTGAGATTGCTTGTTTTATTGCTACTTCACTAGCATCAAATGGTAACATTTGATTGTTTGTTTTTGTTGCTGATAAATTAGAAGAAAAACATGGTTGCTTTCCTTGCTGGGAAGGACAGGCCCTCTCCCATGTTGCCTGGGCCTGGCCTGACTGCTCCTGGCATCCCAGGCTGTCCCCCTCATGCCCAGCCGCTGTGCAGAGTGGCCACCCTACCTCCCCAGGCTGTTTCCCACCTCCCCATACCTTGAACTCCATCTGCAGAGCAGGCCTGCCTGGACACATCCAGCACCATCAAATCACACCTGCCCAGCACCCAGACCTCAGATTCCAGAAGGCCCTCTGTCCTGACTCCAGATCCTGCCAGCCTCAGGTCCTGGGGAGTGAAATAAGAAGGCTGCAGAAATGAACTGGCCTGACCAGACAGGCCCAGAGCAGCCGGCCTGGGGATAGCCTGGGTGGTGTACGCTCACCTGCCCGTGCTTCCCAAGCAGCGGTGAAGATGGTCAGCAGCAGGGTGGGGTCTTCGTGGGTGCTGGAGTCCTCTGACCTCAGCATTTCCTTGCTTAGGTGGATGAGGAGGCTGCACTGGAGCAGGCTGTGAAGTTCTGTCAGGTCCACCTCGGGGCTGCTGCCCAAAGACAGGTAAGCCCAGTCTGGCCTGTGCCAGCCTTACTGTGCAGGGTCTGCCAGCTGAGAAGCAGGTAGGTCTCAGGGACTGTTCCTGGGATCAGCATGGACCAAGGGGAGAAGAACCAGAGACCAGTCAGTTAGACCCAAAGGCAGCCACTGACCACCAGCCCATGTGGATCTGGGCTGACTGACTAGGTAAAAAGGCTAGTGCTTGCCATTTGAATAGGTGTGGCTTCTTGTCCCCAAAGTGTGGCCCCAGCAGCATAAAGGAGCAGGCCTTGTTCTCACACCTTTGGCCAATGCTGTAGCTACCTGGAGAAACGCAACATGAAGGAATTTTGAGACAGGAGCTCAAGGCAGTGGGCATCCAACGGCAGTCCGTGGAGACACGCCCCAGGGTGTCCAAACAAACATCCTCTCAGTGGAGTGGGGCATTAGGCCATCACTGCCACCAACCTCTGTCTGAGGAAGCCCAAGGATTCAACCTTGACCGAGAAGACTGTGGACCTCACAGGTAGACCCAGTTCCCTAGCTAAGAGCCAGAATCCCTGGAGAGATGTACCCCACCCCACCAGTCTATAATTGCCAGAGTTGCCAGAGCTCAGTGCAGCCACTATGTTTCCGTGTGGCCTACCTGACCCTCACGCCGCCTCTCTGCTGTGTGGGACAGGAGGAGCTGCCTATGACGCCAGTACAGAACTCAAACCCAAGGGGCCCGCCTCCCTTCTCCATCTACCCAGATGGGGCCAGGTGGTCAGTGACCACTCCAGAGAGAGAGGGCTATTTGTAACGTGGACTTTAAAGTACTTAAAGTGATAGAGTCACACAACTTTCTCTTCTCTGGCCTAGGTGAAAGGAGGGTACTGAAGGGTCCCTTTACTTAGATGAGGAAATTGTGATCCAGAGACCTGACTGGGGCCTGTCCTCTTGGAGGGGCCTAGAAAGCCACCTTGGGGGAAGGTGAATGGGACAGTAGGTCACAGCGGTCCTGGGCCCACCTTTGCCCAGCTGGGGAGGAGGTGGTGTGGTGCTGCTCCTGCCGCTTAGGCAGTGTCCAAAATTTTGCTCAAGGTATGTCCAGGGTGCCCTCTGCACGCCTGGAGAGTGCTCTGGACATAATTAGAAACTCCGTGCATCACTGTGGCTGAGGCCTGCTGCCTCGAGGACAGGAACACTCACTCACCTTCCCCTGCCCCCAGATGGCTGCCCATGAGAAACAGGGCTAGCCCACCCTGCCACTGAGAACCCGGGTTCTTTGCAGACACTCCGCTCCCGCTGCCACCATGGCAGAGTCACAGAGATGTCCTTTGCCACTTAGAGCTGGGAGGAGGCATCTCAGTTACAGCAAGTGCCAGAAGAGACTAGGTCGTTGGAGGAGCTCGCCACACCCTCAGCCCCAGGGTGGCGCCCGCAGGCAAGGGGTTCTCTTACACTCACAGCCTCAAGGAGAGTTCCCCCAGTGCTGGTATGGGCCAGCTAAGAGAGTCCAGTGGCTCAGAACTGGGGGCCTGAGGCAGTGGCCTCTGCTTCCACAGGCTGTGAGGTGCCCTGTCCCACCTTCAGTGTACCCCTGGGAGACCATGGTCATTCCACTGTCCATCGAGGGTAGGGTTTGTTTTTGGGCTGAGAGTGACCTGGTGGTAGAAGGAACTGTGTGGACACAGGGCCCTGCTTGCCTCAGGCCCTGAAGCTGTTGAGGAGGCCAGGGCCCGGTGTGCGCAAAGAGCCAGCTTAGCCACGCTTGAGCAGCAATCTTGAGCCCAGGGCGGACTCTTCCAGCATCACTCTGGCTCCCTAGTGACCCCCACCTTCGGCTCTTCAAAGCCACACTCTAAGGCAGCCTCCATTCCTGCAGTACCTAACTTGAGTGCTATGACCCACACCCTGAGTCACAGCCAGAAACGACCCCATCTGGCACGCAGGAGTGGGCTGGTGAGGCAGGTTGGTGGCCCCCACCACATGGAGGTCTCTGCTGAGTCCCCACCAGCATGGTCTGACTGTCCTCCTAAGGAGGATTTCTGGGTTCTCAACAGTGCTGGCACCAGAAGAACCCTAAAAGGCTGCTAATGGGTCTCATTGGCGGCGGCAGCAGGGGCCCAGAGCAAAGTGCTGTTAAGAGCCCAGGCTGGCAGTCCCAACCCAAAGAGGGCGTCCACACTGGCCTTCCTCACCTTTCCTTTGTCCTCACAGGCCACAGGGGACACGCCCACCACCCCAAAGCACTCCAAGGACAGCCGAGAGAACTTCTTCCCCGCAGCAGTGGCTCCCACAGCCCCTGACCCTGTGCCGCCCGACACTCTCCAGCAGCCCAGTGACACCCACAGCAGGCCCCGCCCTGTGCCAGCTGCCACCACAGCCGTCATCGCCTGCCCTCCCTCAGCGTCAGCCTCCACCCCAGAGCCCGCCAAGGACCCTGACCACCCCCAGCCATGCAGGCCTGAGGCCGCCCCCAGCGCCGCTTCTCTGGGCCCAGGTGAGTCCTGTCCCACCCACCTGGGGTGTGAGGCCTGGCTGGGTGAGAGCTCAGCTAGGTTGCTGCCAGTGGTGGCAGCGAGTCCTGCTTGCATGGAGAGTGCGCGGTGGTGGCGGAGGGAGGCAGGTGTCACCTCCAGTCTGGGGATCCCTGAAAAACAAGGCATAGAAATCCTGGAGGTATGTCCTGCTGACCTGTTCATCAGCTGCTTGCCCCGGCAGATACATTCTCTCGTAATCCTCCCTCCGTTGCCTCTGTCTCCGTGTCTGTAGATGTCAGATGTGGAGGGGGAGAGAGCCAACATCAGTGCTGGTCACTGCTTTTGAGGGGTCCTGGCCCTGGGAGTGAGTCACTGCCCGCTGAAACCACCACCACCAACACGGGTTTACGCTTACTTGGTTCACGGCTCCGCTTCCTACCTCCCAAGCACTGTGCTGAATCCTACAGGACCCTGCTGCCATCATGCACACCGTGTGCGGGAACAGACACAGTGAGATCACAGAGAGAGAGGGACAGCCCAGGCTGCCCGCTGCTGGAGCCGTGGTAGAGGCGCACTTGACACCTCCCATCTCTGTGAGCGGCCCCCGGGTGCCTGCTGGTGCGTGGCAGAAGAAAACCAGCCCAGAGGAACAGGGGTGACTTGTTAAGGAAAGGGACAGGCCCAGGTCCAGAGAGGCTCCACTGGGGTCGGGGAGAGAGGGCTGGCTCCTCCTAACACCGAGGATACCGCCAGGAATGCAGCCCAGCGACAGAACCAGCAGGCATACCGGGCTTTCCTAAGAGGGCCTCAAAGCCCAGCGGGCAAGAAGACAGGGCAGGGTATCACCTGATCTTACTTGCAGACGCTCCCCTGCGTTTCCTGCCCTGCTCCACAGACCCGACCTGGGGCCCTGTCAAGACCTTCAACCCCCAGGTCAGCCCTGAAGACCAGGCTTTGCCTGTCCTCTCTGTCGCAGCTGCAAGTGGAGGCCCACCTCTGGGGTTGCAGTTTTCAGCCATACGCCTTAGTTGCGTCCTGTCCAGGTGTGGGATAGCCACACCTGGTGGATTACCTGGCTGGAGCCAGACCTGAAAGTGCTGGTCAGCCGTGACCCCGGAGTTCCACCCCACAGACCGCTCTGCCTGTCCTTCCTGTCTGGCTCTTTCTCAGTTTGAGTATCAGCACCTGTATTTCGCCTGAGGTCATCTATTAGTTTTAAAGATCATAGAAATGTAGGGAGCCTCTGCCCAGTCAGTCAGAGTGCACTGGTCATGGCCCCATGAGACCAAGAATCACTTCCCTTGGGTCAGCTCCTGCAGGCATTTGCTCAGAGAGAAGCCTCGAAGGCTACAGGACAAAGAGCAGCTGAAGAACTACATGCGGCGGCTCCAGCAGCGGGCGGCCTGGGCTGTCCCTCTCTCTCTCTGTGATCTCACTGTGTCTGTTCCCGCACATGGTGTGCATGATGGCAGCAGGGTCCTGTAGGATTCAGCACAGTGCTTGGGAGGTAGGAAGCGGAGCCGTGAACCAAGTAAGCGTAAACTCGTGTTGGCGGTGGTGGTTTCAGCGGGCAGTGACTTACTCCCATGCAGACCCAACTCCTGTCCTCCTGTCCCTCTCAGCCCGTCTTGTTACCTTGTTACCATGTTACACTGAGGACCAGGAGTTCAGGAGCCTCAAGCTGTCAGCGGGGCACCCAGGTGCACTCAGGCTGTTCAGAGCGCCAACCCTGGTAATCTAATCTACTTTATAAGCCTTTATAATCTGATCTCCGAAGGGACTGACCGTCGCTGATGCTGGCCACACACCAGCTTGTACAGGACGGCAGGGGTTCTCAGTGTGTGAGCACAGGAGGCGGCCCCTGAGCCTCTCGGGAGCTCACCCAGCCCCCACTCCTGTGCAGGCCAAATACTTTTTTCAGTCTCAGCGTTACTGTGTGTTCCTCATATGCCTTCTTCAGTCTGCAGTTGGTCCCTTTCTCCTTACTTCCCCAAGGCTGAACTAAGTGGCCTTTCGCTAGGGAGGGACTCCTGCATGACACTGGGAGGCAGAATGTATGCTGCAGGCCTGGCTGTGAGGCCTCTTCCAGGGCCAGGCACTCAGCACATCCCTAGTAGCCCTCCCAGTGCCCCACACCTACCTTAGCGTGACCTTCCTGTCTCAGCTGCCACAGGGCACCAGAGCCAGTGCTGTCTGTCTGTGTTGGCATGGGTCTCCTCAGTGGTTCCCAGAGCTTTCTGGGGTGGTGTCAGGCCAGGCTGGAAGGGCCTTTTTCTCTAGAGCCCGGACCCCATAATACTCAGAATAGAAGCGCCAGGAAGGAACCATCCAGCAGGGTCTTCGTTCCCCAGCTGTGGCTTGGTGGTCTGGCAGCGAGCCTGCCTCAGTTGCTCCTGGTGGCCAGCGGGCAGCCCAGGTCTGGGTATGGATCACATGGACAGGAGGGCGGGGCCTGCTCTGTGCTTTGTGAAGGCACCTGGTGAATACGATGGCACGTTTGGAGTCGCTGGGTTTGGAGAGCGGGCTTCTTGGGTTCACTCTGGGAAAGGTTTCACCAGAGCTCCTGTTCAGCAGCACGTGGTGAGTTCCCAGGTGAGTGTCTCCACGAGGCAGAGACGTAGGTTGTATTTAAAGAGCAGGTTTATTAGGGAAAGGGACAGAAGAGTAAGGGACACTTGCACGGACACAAGCGGCAGGAAGAGCTGCCCCGAGCGGGACAGGCCTGCTGAGAGGCTGCATGGTTGCAGGCCAGCGGCCTTGAGCAGCGCTGCCCCTGCTGAGGGAGGTCAGTGAGGAGAAGCCCCGGCATGGTGCAGGTCACGGTGGGCAGGAGGCGGCTGCCCTGCAGAGGAGAGAGTCGAAGAGAAGCACCAGCCTAGTCAGGCGGGCAGGAGGACAGCGGCCCCGTTGTGGGGGCAACGCTGGGTTTTACCATCTTTCGGCAGGGAGGGGCTCCTCTCTGTGGGTGGGAGGTTAGTCCTCCCCCTCCACATCTTCACCTTCAGGTCTGTGCTCTCATCCCTGTCTGGGTGTTGCACTTCTTAATCTGGGCATTGACCCCTGAGGGTCTTGGTTCATGTCTTATGCTAATCCCTTCTACCCCTGCCGCCTTGCCTGTAGTGTTCTTGACCTTGTGGTGTCTTCTCTGTTCTTTGTCCTCCATCAAATAGAGGGCATACAAGTCTGGAGCTGAAGCTGGAGAGAGCAGTGAGGATGGCCCCAGTAAGGGTGCCCTCTGTCCTTAGGGTGAGCAACCCCTCCCTCCACTGGGGTCCCCCTCATGTAGGCCTTCTAACTCCCACCAGGGGAAGGTGACCAGCAGTATCCAGTCCTGACCTGTGCCATCTGCATTGACCTTTGACAGGATTCCTTGGTCATTAGTGAAGACCTCACCCACCCATTCAAGCCAGACTCGTGGGGCCCTTGGCCCCTGTGTAGCAGATGCATTCTCTGGGGGAGCTGGGGTTGCCCAAAGGCTCCCTGGGAGTCCCCTAGTCATGTTTCCCCTAAAGGCGCCCTGGTGTATTCCCTGCCCTGCACCCCTTCCCTTCCAGTGTGCCGCGCCTGTGCCTATCTCCTGCTGGATACCTGCCTGTCACAGGCCAGACTTGGTTTCAGGTGCGCTCTGGCTGCTGAAACTCCTGACCCACAGATGAGTGAGGGTCCCTCTCAAAGATGTCCAGTCTTCTGGGGTGAAGGGGGTGGGCGGAGTAGAACAGGAAGGAGTTGGAAAGGACAGTCCTGGCAGTAAATAAGCCTGGGTGAGGACAGTGCCAGCCTTAGCCTATTGCCACTTAGAAAATAAGGTTGAGGGGACTGGAGTGCTGGCCCAGGGGAGCAGGGAGAGAAGTCCTGTTGGCACAGAACTCCAGCCACCTACCTCACTGCTGACAGAGAACCTGGGGGAGGGGGGGCAGGCGAGGTCATGTTACAGGGCAGGGAGTGGGGCACCTCAGATCCCCTAAACCTGCCCTCTCTAAATGGGTTCTGCCATCTGCTGCATTAAGACAAACATATAAGACTTTTAATGGAGAAGAGTTTTAGTACAATTAATAAACAATTCTGATAAGAATATAGTTACTAAATTAAGCATTTAAAGTTACCCATCCCCTCGAGAGTAAAAGTTCAGCTAACTAGAGCTGGCTCAAAGCAGGGCCCAAAAGCCTGCCACAAGTCCAAAGGACCTTTGGTGGAGACCCATAGAAAAGGGCCAGAAAGAGTTTAACAAATCTGGGAGGAAAAAAGCAAAATTAAAACTAAGATAAAAATTGCCATTATTAATTTATGCATAGGAGAGCTGGGGTACAGGTCAGAGCCATGGGAGGTGAGAGGATTCACCAGAGACAGAGTGGGGAGCAGAACAGGCAGATCGACTGAAATACACTGCCGAGGGGAGCAGCGAGTGAGGCAGGAGAGGTCTGCTGCGCCTGCCCCATGTGGGTCCCCTCCCTGGCTGGGGTTCCAACTGGAGCTGCTGTGCCACGGATGCTTCACAGTGTGGCGCTCAACCTGCTGCTCCACCAGGGAGGCCCTCCCCATGGTCTTTTACCTGCATTTGTTTTAACCAGTCCAGGACCAAAAAACAAGTGCAGTATCTTCACTTGTCTCTGCTTCATGTTCCTCCTCCAGGTGTCCTTGCTGCTTTTTATCCTGCATCCTGCTTCCTCCTTCCCTTTGTCTCTTGCTGCTTCTTATCCCTCCTCAGCTCCACCCCACTTAAGGTGGGGTAGGGATCCTGGAACTTCCCTTTTCCTGGGAACCACCCTGTTGCAGTCAGGGAAGACCCCGAGGCCTAGGCAGTTCTCCTCAGGTCCAGCTGTAGTCCTCCCCAAGATCATCAGGGTAGTCTTGAGAGTGTTGTGGGGGAGAATTTTTTTTTTAAGATTTTTATTTATACATGTAAGAGCTGGGGTACAGGCCATAGGCACAGGGAGTGAGAGGACTCACCAGAGACAGCGGGGAACAGAACAGGCAGATTGACTGAGATACACTGCCAGGGGAGCAGCGGGCGAGGCAGGAGAGGTCTCCTGTGCCACGTGGGTCTGTTAGGGGGAAAGGTAGTCCTGAATAAATTACACAGATGGGTTTGTAAACTCCAACTCCTACTCCAAACCACCAGTGTTCCAAAACCACCAATCTAATAATATAATTATCAAAGAGTGGACCACTAAAACCTAAAGGTAAAGTTAAGCAGCCAGGCTGGCTATAAAACCAAAGAAATAAGCCTTAAACTCTCTCTTCCTTTGGAGCCATCTCACTTAACCCAAAGCCAGCTCTCAACATGCCATTGCTCAGAAGATCTGGTAAAATATTTGCGGATTTGTATCCCTCCCTTTCCCTTAATATTATTACTATTTTATTCCCCTTCTTTTGTAAAATAAAACCCTTTAATAACTTTTATCACATGTATCTAAAGTTAAAATGTTACAGGGCAACCCTAATATAAAATGGGTTCCCCTCACTGGGTTCTCCACTCGCGCGCTTAGGAGACTTTTAAAAAGTCCCAACTCCAGATACACATGGCAAAAGTTATTAACAGGCTTTATTTTATGAAAGAAGGGGAATAAAATAGTAATAACACCAAGGGAAAAAGAGAGGGATACAAATCCACAGATACCCTACCGATCTAAGCAATGGCACGTTGAGGGCTGGCTCCGAAGGAAGGGGTCTTGCTCCTCAGTAAGAGAGCGTGCCCCAGGCTCACCTCTGGTTTTATATTCAGCCTGGCTGCTTAACTCCACCCTCAGGTCCCAGTGATCTACTCTTTCATCTTACCGGATTCGTGGTTCTGGAACACTGATGGTCTGGAGTGGGGGTTGGAGTCCACACACCCATTTAGGACTACCTTTCCCCCTAACAAAAACTTATTATAAATATCTTCTAGGTTTGCAGATAAAAACCCAGTAAAAAAAACCCATCCCCTCCCTGGCCAGGGATCAAACTTGCGCTGCAGGGCCTAGGTGCCTCACAGCACAGCATTCAACTGCTGTGCCTCCAGGGAGGCCCCTGACCGATCATCTTAATTAGCATAGAAGATCACCAGCTCTGCAGTCCAGGTTCCCAGGCAGCTCCATCTACTCCCTTCATCCATTCATGCCTCCCAAACGTGCCTGCTGGGCACAGAATAACGGCTTGGGTTTTTTAATTTAGCAAAGATACAACAGCAGAGACACCCTTGCCCCAGGTGCCTCTCCTCATCCTGGCAGTCCTTAGAGAAGGAAGAGCCTGGGAAGAGCAGGCACTGTCTGGGGCAGGGGAAAGCCATCCTGACACCAGCCAGCCCCCACCCACCCCTCCCCTTTCTGGGGGGTGCAGTCTCAGCCTTGAAGCCACCCCCACCACACACACACAGCCTGACCCTCAGGGAGCAACCACTTCCCAGGGGCAGGAGGGAAGCAGCTGGAGGAGCCTTCCCGGTGCTCTTCCCTGCCTGCCACTGCATAAGGGGCTGGAGATGGAGGGCAAAGAGGCTGTGACTGATTATCAGGCACTAAAGAGAGGAAGGGAAGAAGTGGCTCATGAGGTAAAGAACCTCAGACAGTTAGGGAATGCTCTGTCCTGCAAGAGCTGGAAGCCAACAGGCAGAAGGTCAAGGCAGAATTGTTTAGTGGGCCTGGCTTTAAGGGAGTAAGGAGGAACATCTTTATGTTCTGGAGAAGGGGGAGGACACTCCCACCAGAAGGAACGTGATGGGCAAAGTGGTGAAGAGGAAGGGCAGTGGCACGCCAGTCAGTGTGTCCAGAGACTCTAGGTCAGAAAGAGGAATGCAACATCAGGAACTGTCTAAAAAGACCTGACACAGCTAGGGGTCAAGGGGCGGGTGAGGCAGGGCTTGGGAGGCCTGGGAGCCAGCAGGCCAGTGCTGACTAACGGCCTGGCTGGCTTCCACAGGTACAGCCTTTGCTGCTCGGGCCCAGGCAGGCCTTGTCAGGATTGGGGCCGATTCCTGGCCCCTGCCTCATGCCAGGGAAGGTGTGGCTTGGCAGGAGAGCTTGCTGCTGGCATTCCACTCAACCACTTTGGTCTTAGTTTGCTTGGTTTTGTTTGCTTGTCTCTCCCATAAGCCAGAGGAGAGCTTGTGAGCCTGCCTCTAACAGTTCCATGATGGTGTCTGAAGGGTCCCAGGGAACATGAAGTCTGTGTTACCCCCTCTGTGTCAGGTATATAGAGGTCCAGGATGGGGAGCCCGTCCCCCTGACTTCATGAGAGTGATTATCCAGAGGAGCCCCCCCCCCCGCCCCTCAGGCTGTTCAGGTGGGGTAGAGCACCATCTCAGTGAGGGTCGCCTGTTGGGTATCACAGAGGAGGGAGGGATCNGAGTGATTATCCAGAGGAGCCCCCCCCCCCCGCCCCTCAGGCTGTTCAGGTGGGGTAGAGCACCATCTCAGTGAGGGTCGCCTGTTGGGTATCACAGAGGAGGGAGGGATCGCGCACCCCATCCAGTGGGCTGGGCGAGAACTTAACACGCAGCTGCGCTGTGTCCCCACAGAGAGAGAAGAGTCAGCAGCAAGGGCAGAGGGTTCCACCTTCCCACCCCAGGAGCCGGGACATAGTGCGCAGGTGAAGATGGCCCCCGAGGTCCTCCCGGCAGAGCTACACTGCTGGCCAGCAGAGACTGCCACCCAGACAGGCCCTGAGCCCGCCTACAGTCAGGGTAAGTCTGATCCGGAGTAGCCCAGCACAGCCCGGGCCTCCACAGGAGGGGTCTCCCACCAGAGGCCCCTCCCTGACCTCAAAGGCAGACCAGAGCTCGCAGGGCGAACTCGAAGGGAGGCCGTTGGAGATGAGGTAGAAAGTGGGCCAGGCAGCAAGACCCAGCTCAGGGCTTGGTGAGGGGTACAGAGGGAGGGTAGGGAGAAAGGTCCCTGGAGCCCCTCATGCCACCCTCAGTTTCACTGAGAGAAACAGCTAGGCCCAGTGCAGAGCTTTTACTGTGGGTAGAGGGTGTGGGAGGGGTGCTCCTCCCCAGAGGGGAGGCGCAGGCTTGTGGGGGAGGAGTCAAAGGCTGGCAGAAGGGTGGCAGGATCAGGCTGCACGGGATAGGCGTCCATGTTCGTGTCAGAGCTCAGTGCCGCCTTGGGCCGTCACTTCCCACCCCCCCTCCCCACCCCACTACCAGCCAAGCCCCCTCCCCCCAGACTCCTCGGGACTGGGGCCTCTTGTAGACCCCACTCAGGAAAACAGGGCCTAGTGCCAGCCCCAGGGAGCCAGGCATGGGCTCTCAGCAAGTCCCGCGCCTTTTAAAGCCATGGGGCTGTGGAGGAGTGTGGAGACCAGCCAGGGCAGGGTGGCTCCCACTCGATCAGCTTCCTGGAGGAGGCTGCCAGGCCCTAGCAAAGGCCGCACTTGCCCTGAACCCTGGGGGACAGTGGGCACCCTGGGCTCTTGGGCCTTGTGTTGTCCCTGCTGTCTCAACACCCTGGGGTAGTTGGGGGTAGCACCGTTACTGTGTTTAATGCCTGGAGGACCCGTGCACTCCTTGAGAAGGCTCAGGGGCTCGCCTGGCTTCCAGTTCCTGGATGCCCGGAGCGCACTGTGCTCTTGGGCATGGGGGCCAGTTCCCATGATGCAGAGCCAGAACCAAACAGCCAGGGGGGCCAGTGGGAGGCAGGAGGAGACGTGGAGCCTGCCAGGCCTGTACATAAAGGGCTGAGAGAAGGCACCAGTACCAGTGGTCTGACTTAGCAGGGAGGGAGGGTTCTTGGAGCTTCTGTCTTTCCAAGGGGGACCTGAGACCTGAGTTGGGGAGGGGCAGGTGGACCCAAGAGGCTGCGGTCTAGACTCATCCCCCATGGTCCACCCCACAGTCACCAGCTCCAAAGTCCCCAGCAGTGGGAGTGCCCAGCCACCCGAGGACCATCCAGGCAAATCAGAGCCGGGCAGGGCCAAGTCACGCCTGCTGCCCAGTATGCCAAAGCTGGTCATCCCCTCGGCTGCCACCAAGTTTCCCCCCGAGATCACCGTCACGCCACCCACCCCGACTCTGCTCTCGCCCAAAGGCAGCATCTCGGAGGAGACCAAGCAGAAGCTGAAGGTGACATCGGGGGCAGGGCAGGGGGGCACATGGCGGGGCACAGTCTATAGGGGTCTGGGGCCAGACCTACGTCTCTGACCAGTGCCCTGCCCTGGCTTGTCTCTGCAGTCAGCCATCCTGTCTGCCCAGTCGGCCGCCAACGTGAGAAAGGAGAGCCTGTGCCAGCCAGCCCTGGAGATCCTGGAGACCTCGAGCCAGGAGTCCTCACTGGAGAGCGAGACCGACGAAGACGACGACTACATGGACATCTGAGGAGGGGGTGGTGGTCAGCCACCTGCCTTGGCCTAGCCACTGCTGGGCCCCAGGCAAGACCAAGAACCCACAGGGGCGCCCTTCCTCACTCAGCCCCACAGTCTCTCCAGCCTCCCTCTGTGTGGCGTCTTCCCTGCCTGCCTGGGCCTGCGGCTGTGCCCACCGCATGGGGGCCCAGAGGAGGCCGAGGGCAGCCACAGGAAGATGGACAGGTCACAGTTTGCACAGCAGGGATGACTTTGTTAGACGCCCACGCCCAACACAGTCCGTGACCGTGTCCGCACCTGCACACCCGGACAAGCGGAGGTTTCATTTAGGGTTCGGCTCACCCCACCTTCCTTTTTTGGTTTCTTTTCTAATAAAGATGGAGCAGTTGTCTTTACCTCTGTGTTCGCCTTGAGGGACCGGGGCTGGGTCCCAGGCCTACCCAGTGGATTGCTGTCCGGGTGTCTGGGCCACTCTTCCCATAGGCCAGGCCCCTCCCTCGGCATCCCAGGGAGCAGGTGAGGATGGGTCAGGGGGGTGAGAGGTGAGCACAGGCCAGAGTCAAGCTGGGAGACCTGGCTGAGGCTGGCCAGGCCTAAGAGGATGGGGGGTTTCCCCGAGAACGCAGAACTAGAAGTGTGAATCCCTCTGGGGTGTGGGTAGAAGGAGGTGGAGGGGTCGGGAAGCAGCCAGGCCTTGCTGAAATGCTGGTTGATGCTGCAAGGTGAAGGGAACCCTGGGGCTGGGTATCTGTGCCTGAAAGTGTGTGCCAGGAAAGGAGAGGTTGGGCGTGGGCCTCCACCACACTCCTCGCCCTCTGCCAGGCCCAGCCACATAAGCTGTGGACTCACTATAAGGAGTTAGGGCTCCTGTTCAAAATGTAAGACTTTAAAAGGTGGCAACAGAATTTCAAGCAAGCCTGCAGTGCTGGCCCTGCCTTGCAGGCTCCACGCCCATGTTTTAGGGACCTCAACTTCTTCACAACTGTCAGATCACCACCACTGGGGCCCAGTTGCTGGCCCCACAACTCTGGGCTGGCCACTATCCCTCCAGGGTCTCCCCTAAACAGTCTGGAGAGAGGAAGTGGCAGCCTGCTCTCCTCTAGTTCTGCAGCTCCCCTCCCTGTTGTGGCCGAAATTCCCCCCGCTTGTCCTAGTGTGCAGGAGAATGCCAAGTGGGCCCTCTGGACACCTGCACCCACCCAGGAGCATTTCAGCAGTTGTCTTTCCCTAGTGTGTGCTATGGAGTGCACCCCTGCCCTTGGGATGAGTCTTAGCACCAGACTCAGCGCCCACATTCCTGTGCACCTTCATCCGGAGATGTCCTGAGCCAGCAACCTGTGGTTCCCAACTCCCCAAACTAGCCTCCCTTGACACCTGTAAGAGCCAGCCTTGTACACCAGCGTAGAGGGGCTGGTGCTCAGGGAACTGGGCTGGCCCGGCCACAGGAGCTGAGACTTGGCTGACACTCACGCCCCAGGCAGCTCCAGCTCCTGTGGAGCAGGGGACTGTTACCTTGGAAGACCCTGAGAAGCTGCTGCTGGGGAAACACCCAGGTGGCAGGGGCCAGGTTCCTGCAGCAGCTTAAAGTGCTTCTCCAGGCCTAGGGCTGCTGAATGAAGGCTTCCTCTCTTCTGCCACTTCCTCTCTACCAGGCTGTGAGGAAGGACTGGGACTATCTGCCCCCTGCAGGGGGACTGGGGGGAGGGCTGGGGGCTCTGGGATTGGAATCCTGGTGTCACAAGAACAGCCCCACCTATATGAATGCACAGCATCCTGTCTCCTCAGGAGACCCCACCCTAGCTGCCTGCGGGATGGCAACTGGGAGCTCTGGCCCCCTCCCCCTTGTCCTGGGCCTGTAGGGCTAGGAATGTGCTAACAGGGCCGGTTGCCTCCAGCGCACCTGTGGACTTTGAGAGGGGACGGGGTCAGACCGGCGGGCAGGGCAGCCTCTAGGAGGATCCGGCAGGGGCGGGGCCAAGATGTAAGGAGGGAGCCGGAGCACAGCCTCCCAGTCCCTGTTGTGCCGGCTGCAGAGACTGAACCATGAAGCTGTCCCTCCTGTGCTGGGTCCTGCTGTTCCTGGCGTCAGCCCCTGGCCCAGGCCCCCAGCCCGCCTCAGGTACGCCCCCACACTGCGGCGACAGTCCTGTCCAGTTGCCTGCGGTCGCCAGACCAGGGGACAGACACCCTCTGGGCTCAGCCTCTGTCCTTTTGCTGGGCCTTCTGGGACTCTTGGGGGCGGTGGAAAGAATTCCAGGGTGGGCCTAGGCCCAGAATCTACTGGCACAGATGAGGGGGTCTGAGCAGTGTCCACCCTAAACACCCTGGGAGCAGGGAAGTAGCAGCAACCTGGGAGGGTGGTGGCCGGGAGGGTCGTTGGCTCAGAAAAGCCATGGCCTCCACGCGGAGCCCTGACAAAGAGCTGCCTCCTCCTCCGAGTCCCCCAGCCCCACCAGGCCCCCTGCCCCACCAGAGGCAGGACTGTGGTCCTCATCTGCCAGATCAAAACCGAGAAACTCCATGGGAAGTCCCACACCATGAGCCAGGACCCTGGCCCCAGACTGGGCCAGGCTGAGCTACCTCTTCCCAGATCCCCTCCTCTTCCTCCTTGCCAAGACCCTCCCTGACCCTCCCCTGCCAAGACCGTCCCTGGCCCTCCCCTCCTGGGCCCCTACTGCCCATCTCAGGGAAGTGCTACTAGACTCCCGCTACTGACCTCACTTACTGGTATCACTCAGCTCCTCCCCCAGCCCCCTGAGCCATCCTCTTCTCAGCGACACATATTTATTGAGGCTTCCCAGTGCCAGGTCCCCTGCTAAGTGAAGGAGGTGGTTCGGGCCAGGTCTGGCTCCTGACTGGCCCCAGTTGAAAGTGGCAGAGAAGAGCTAGTGAGACATGTAGTTCCAACAGCAGGGCCTGCGCCCCACCCCAGTCTCCATCTTTCAGCCCACCCACCGCACCAGCGCTGGCAGGACAGACCCCAGGAGAACATAGCCCTACCACGGCCCCCCACGGTGGGAAAGGCCGTTCCTGATGTACACAGCCGCCTCCAAACCGCTCTTCCCCTATCTGGGCCCTCCCGGATCTTCTGCCAGAAATATGCCTCTTTTTCCCTAAGGGGGTAGGATGGACCTCTCGCCTTCTCTTCCCTTCCCCACCCGGGTAGGACTGCACTCAATTTGTCAGCGCTGCCCGGCAGGGGGAGACAGATGCACTCAGTCCAGACAGACCCTGTCAGGCTCTGCAGGCTGCAGGCCCACTCAGGAGGATGGAGACAGGCCCCTGGCCCATGTGGCCATCTGAGAACAGCCACACAACGGGCCACTCATAGCCTTGGGGCTCCTGAGGTGCACAGTGGTTTATCGGGAGGCCTTGCCCCCTCAGCTCGGGTCATTTTGGCCAGTCATTGAGACCTAGCGCTAGGTCACCTGTACCGAGACTCCCCACCCGTGGGCCCTCCTGTGCTCAGCCCAGATCACACGTGGCCAGCGCAGCCTCCGGGGGCGCTTCTCTCTAAAGGTTTCGTGGGACGTAAACGTGGGGTCCTGGACAAGGGGCGCCCAGTCTGGCCCCGTCAGGGGCCGGCGCTCAGGGCCCTCTCCTCCAGGTTTGGGGAGCTGTTCCCAGCGCTGTGGGGAGCAGAGCGGGCCCTGTTCCTGTCACCCAACCTGCGAAGGCCTGCAGACCTGCTGCTCCGACTTCAGGCTCTTCTGTCTAGAGATCTCGCCCTACTCAGGCTCCCTGATGGGGGGCAAGGACTTCGTGGTGCAGCACCTCCAGTGGGACAGCGCCACCAATGGCGTCATCTGCAGGTGGGAGGCCCGAGGGGCTGCGCGGCCAGGGCCCCACGAACGCAAGGGCCCAGACCCACTGCTGGCTGGGCTGCACGTCTCAGGCCAAGGAGGGGGGCAGCTGGCTCGTGGGTCCCCTGGGAGAGCAGGACTCCAGATGCCTGAGTGTTTGGGACCACCCTGGCCTCGACTCTGCTGACGTCCCCCTGCAGGTTCAATGAGAGCATCGAGACCCGCGGTCACGTCGATGCCCAGAGACGTGTGCACTGTGTGTCCCCCTTGCTCTACGAGACTGGCCGCATTCCCTTCACAGTCTCGCTGGACAATGGCGTCTCCTTCCCACGCTCGGGCACCTGGCTGGCTGGTGAGCTCTGCCGTGCAATTGCAAGCTGTGGGTGCCACGCCCCACACTCCCCAGGCCCGGGGCCCCCGCAGGGACTTTCCCCAGAGCCTGGGTAGGCACACCTGGTCCTCCCATACTGTGCCCTGCCTCTCTGGCTGAACCAGTCCCTCAGGAGGGACCACAGAGGCACGGCTCCACAACTCTTTCCTCATCCCTGGCCTCCAGACAGGAGCCCCAGCCCAGCGGGAGTAGTCTGTGTACTCCTCCAGCAGGAGAGGCCAGCCAGGCTGCGGAGGGGAGGATCCCAGCAGAGACCAGGCCTGGGCAACAACAGACAGGGGCCTCTGTCCTTTCCTCCCCTTTCCTGCAGTCTGAGTGGCCCATGGCTCACTTGTCAGACTGTCCTTGGGAGACGCCGACAGCTCTCAGATTCCCTGGGCCTCAGCTTCCTCCTGGGCCCCAGACCCTCATTCACTCCTTGCCTTCACCTACCCAGTGCACCCCAGCAAAGTGTCCCAGACAGAGAAGAGCCAGCTGGTGAATGAGACCCGCTGGCAGTACTACGGCACCGCTGACACCACGGGGGACCTCACCCTGACCTGGAGCACCCAGGCCCTGCCCACGCAGGGTGTCACCATCGAACTGTGGGGCTACGAGGAGGAAGGTGAGGTGGGTTGGGGGCTGCACAGACCGAGGAACTCCATCATGCGTCCTGGGGTTTGGAAGGGTCAGGAGCGTTGAGCTTGTAGAGACGGCAGAAAGGGAGTTTCAGGTGCAAGGAAATCCCAGGTGAGGATTTGCAAGCAAGCAAGGTGTGAGCAAGAAGGGGAATGTGGGTGTGGACGTGTGCCCACTCGAGCGGGCCCTTGCTGGGGCAGCAGGGCAGACACACCCCTAGAGACCCTCTGTCCATCCTTCCAGCTGTTCTGAGCACCGAAGTGTCGCCCAGCCCTTCCCCTGCTCTAGGAGTCCTCAGGGGGGCCAGGCCTGACCGTGGCTTCTCTCCCTCAGGGAAGCCATACTCAGATGGGTGGACAGCACGCTGGTCATTCCTCTACTCCCTGGCCACAAACATCCCCAACTCTGGCACCTTCACCTTCGTTCCAAAACCCGCACCTCAAATCTACCAGAAGTGGAAAGTGGGTGCGCTTCGTATTGTCAGCAGCACACACGCCAAAGGAGAGAAGTAAGGGCGCGGAGGCCGTGAGGCTGGCCCCATGCTGCCCCCACACTGGGCGCCGAGCCGGGCCGGCTGGGGGGTGTCCTCAGTGTGCCCACGTGCCCCCTGCAGGGATGTGCACTCACTCTGGAGCAACGAGCACGCGCTGGCCTGGCACCTGAGTGAAGACTTCCGGAAGGACCCGGTGGCCTGGGCCAGGGCTCAGTGCCTGGCGTGGGAGGAGCTGGAGGACCAGCTGCCCGACTTCCTGGGAGAACTGCCCGACTGTCCCTGCACTCTGGCCCAGGCCCGGGCTGACTCCGGCCGCTTCCACGTGAGCCTCTGCCCCAGCCAGGGCCCAGGTGGGGCGAGATGTCCCCACCGCCTGCACAGCCAAGGACACCCGTGGGGGGCAGAACGATGGGCCTGAGGGGTGAGGGCGCCAGAGGGGTCTCCCGGGGCAGAGATGGCCGGGCCTGGGGAGGGTGACGGCAACGGGCTGCTCTGCAGACGGACTACGGCTGCGACATCGAGCAAGGCAGCGTGTGCACCTACCACCCCGGGGCCGTGCACTGCGTGCGCTCTGTGCAGGCCAGGTAGGCCCCGCTGGGGCTGGGGCGCAGGGTGGGGCTGGGGCAGCCTCGCTGCGGCAGCCCTGACCTGTCGCACCCCCAGCCGCAAGTATGGCTCGGGCCAGCAGTGCTGCTACACGAAAGACGGCACGCAGCTCCTCACAGCAGACTCGACCAGCGGCAGCACCCCGGACCGAGGCCACGACTGGGGCTCGCCCCCGTTCCGCGCCCCGCCCCGCGTGCCTGGCCTCTCCCACTGGCTCTACGACGTCATGAGCTTCTACTACTGCTGCCTCTGGGCCCCCGAGTGCTCGCGCTATATGCGTCGGCGGCCCTCCAGCGACTGCCGCAGCTACCGGCCCCCGCGCATGGGTGAGTGCCCGGCGCCCGGCGGCCCCAACTGCCAGGCCAGGCGGGAGGGTTCACCCGGCCCTCTGCTCTCCCCAGCCTCCGTTTTTGGGGACCCACACATCATCACCTTTGATGGCGCCAAATTCACCTTCAACGGTCAGGGGGAGTACGTGCTGCTGGAGGCGGAGCCCACCAAACTGCGGGTGCAGGCCCGCGCCCAGAACAGGACGGGCTCCCAAGGTAAGGGCGCCCAGGGTAAGGCGGGGGCGGGGCTCGGGGGGCTGGGCTCAGCCCGGCGGGGAGTGGGAGTCAGTGGGCTCTGTCTGTGCCCCGCCCAGGTGCGGCCGTCAGAGGCACGGGGCTGATGGCTGTGGCGGTCCAGGAGGGAGACTCGGATGTGGTGGAGGTCCGGCTGGCTGCCCGCGGCCTGCAGGTGCTGCTGAACCAGCAGGTGCTCAGCTTCACCGAACAGAGCTGGATGGACCTGCGGGGTGAGTGGGCAGGCTGGACAGGGGGGAGGGGGGCTCCACCTCGCTGCTGCTCCCACCTCCCGCCAGCCCTGTAAGAAGATGTGTAGTGTCGGTAGGATGCCTCCCGGGCCCCCTGGGCCCCACGGTGCAGGCCCCGCACAGCACACGGGCGTCTGTCTCCGGCCTCTGGCAGCAGGGGAGCCGGGAAGTCCACTCTGATCTCACACCTCTGTGCCCTTGTCAGTTCTCGGCTGGGACACATGGTCAGAGGACAGAGGTGGGTCTGGAAAGACAGGGACAGAGCTGCCAGGCAGCCCTGAGGGCTAGGGAGCTGGCGCTGCCTCGGGACTGAGAATGAGTTACTGCAGGCGGGCGGGCGAATGGGCCTGGCAGGGCTACTGCCACTGAGCGGGCAGGCCCGGGGAGGCTGACGCAGGCATGGCTGTGCCAACCCTGGGGACTGAGGGCTGGTAGGTGACACCCATGAGTGCCTCCAGTGTGGGGGTGTCCCTTTGGCATCTGGGGATCCACTGAGAGCCCCGGCATTGGTGTGGGCGCCAGGAGTGGAGTGTAACAGCAGGGTTGCACTGGGAACCCCTCCCTGCCTCAAGTCCAGGGGCGCTGGCCCTCCTATCCAGGGAGTGTGGGGCCTGGGCCTGGTACCCGCTGGGGACATGCCCGACCCATCCTCTCCCTGCCCAAGGCATGTTCCTGTCAGTGGCCGCTGGAGAAAAAGTATCGGTCATGCTGTCCTCGGGGGCTGGCCTGGAGGTCACCGTTGGGGGCCAGTTCCTGAGCGTGTCCGTCCTGCTGCCTGAGAATTTCCTCAACAACACGCGAGGCCTCCTGGGGACGCTCAACGGGGACCCCACAGACGACCTCACCCTGCCCAGTGGGGAGGTCTTGCCTTCCAGCGCCAGTTCCCAGGAGCTGCTCGGGTTCGGGGCTCGCTGTGAGTGGCCATGAGGGGCATGTTGGGAGGTGGGGCGCAGTGGGTCAGGCCCGCAGTGGGAGGGCGGGACCCCAGCTCCTGGCCGCCAGCCAAGCCCATCACGTGCTCCCAGGGGCTGTGAAGAACGACTCGTCGCTGCTCACCTACGACTCCTCGGAGCTGGTCCGTGCGTTCCTCCACGGCCCCAAGCACGATCCCACCTTCCGGCCGCTCTTCCCCGAGGAGATAGCCCTGCACCCAGATCAGGCAACTGAGGTGTCCAAGTTGTGCGCGGATGACGATTTCTGCAGCTTCGATGCGGTGGCCACCGGGAGCCTGGACGTGGGCAACGCCACGCTGAGGGCCCATCAGCGGCACCAGCAGCTCGTGCAGAGCCTGCAGCAGGGTGCGGGGGGCAGGGGTGGGGGCCAGGGAGGAAACTTGCACAGGTACCGGGCTCCGGCCTGGGAGGTGAGGCGGCAGCCAGAGACTCAGGCCTGTGGTCTTCTCCCTGCCCCACTCCAGTGGTCTCCTGCGGCTGGCTGGCCCCACCCCACGACGGGCACAAGACGGGCACCAGGTATCTAGTAGACTCTACCGTCCACTTTGGCTGCAACAGTGGCTACAGCCTGGTTGGGGCGAAGGCCAGCACCTGCCGGAGTGATGGCACCTGGTCCAGTCCCACACCCGCTTGCAAACAAGGTGAGGCCACCTCATCTACCTGACACCCACCGCCCACCCTTGGCCTGCCTGCCTTCCACATCACTGAAAGGCTGCCCCCACGCCCTCTCTCTCGAGGCCGGAGCTACACTGTGCTGCTGAGCATCATCTTTGGAGGGCTGGCCGTGGTGGGAGTGGCCGTGCTGCTCTACATGCTGCTGAGACACAGGAAGGGCCTCAGGTGAGACCCACCTTCCCACGCCAGCGGTCTGGGGCCCGGTACCAGCCATCGCCGTGCTCAAGACCCCGTCTCTGTTGCAGGACGCGCTGCAGCTCACAGCCCTGAAGACCTGGCTCCGGAGGCCAACCGCCAGACTCCGGGGAAAAGACCGACACTCCCCAGGCTGTGCACCCCGTACTTGCATCCCCAGGTCCTAGCGCCAAGTCCAAGTCCGTGGACCTGGATGCCTGATACCTGAGCCTTCATGCCTGTGGACCCAAGGCCAGTGCCCAGCTCTGTCACGCCACCCGGACCCCAGCTCTGACTGTGCAGCCCCCGAGGCAGCGCACAGCACTCTGTCCCCAAGTACCTGGGGCTCCGATGCCCAGGCCCGACCCCGGCGGGGTTTCAGTGCCCACCCCGGAGCCCCAGCCCCCTGTACTTACACTCAAACGCCAATACCTCAGATGCCACCACCCTCACCCCGATGTGCTGAGCCCCGGCTGCCAATAAGGGAGCCCCAGGCCTGATTCCTGGTCAGGCCCAACCGCAGGGCCCAGCAGGTTGTAAAGAGACCTCGGACCTGAAAGTGAGGTCACCCTTCAAGCTGCAGGTCTATAGTCTAAGTCTTCTGGAACGGAAATTGAAACCTCCCTGCCTCTACAGAGAAAACAAGCTTGTGGCTGCCGCCTGGTGTGCTGGGGTCTGTGGTGGCTCATGGGATCCAGGGCCACCGGGTCTGTTCCTTCATCCATTGCCAGGTCACCTAGGACAGACCCCTCCCCAGGCTCTGTCCTCCATCTGTAGAGTGGGGTGGGAATGGTGATTACTGGGTGTGGTGGGGGAGGAGGGTTCATTCACTGTTGGGGGGTCACACTGGGTGTCCAGAGATGGGATGGCGCTGGCTCACCCTCCCCTCTCACACCCTCACAGGGGTGCCTGCCCCTTACCCCTGAAGCCAGCTGGCCAGGCGTGGCCCCGGACACCCAGCCTGCCCTGGCCCGCCCCAAGCCTGCCATCCTTAGTGCCATGGCCAAGCCCTCTGACTCGGGCCCTAATTCCAGACCCCTGGGCCCTTCACCGGGGCTGTCCAGAAACTAGGTACTCAGGCCCCTTGCCAATGCTGTCCACCTGAGGCCTCGCCCTTCCCCCAAGGCCAGGCATCTGCCACGGAGGGCAGGGATACATGGAAGCATAGTGGCTCAGAGCTGGTTTTTGTGGTGAGAATGAGTGGGGGTGGGGTCGGGGGTCAGAGTTGCTTTGTAGTCTGACAGAAAAACAAAGGGGAGCCACGGCTGGAGGCTGGTAGGTGCCCTTTGAAGCAGGTGGGTACTCAGGCTCAGAGCGGTGGGATCCAGGCTGAGCTGGCAGCAGAGATGGGGGTGCAGGGGACCGAGAGCTGTGAGTGGGCGTGTGAGTGGAGGCCCCACCGTGGCCTGCAGTGTTATAAGTGACCACATAGGGGCAGCAGATGGCAGGAACAAAACAGAGGTGTGCTTGCCTGGGACCCAGAGAGGTCAGCCCCGCCCCGCAGCAGGAACTCCAGTGGAGTAGTCACAGCTGTGGTCAAGGTTCTTGCAACGTCACCTCTGCATCTCCCCTTAGCTGAGGTCATTCCCGAACCTCAGGAGTCTGCAAGTTTACATGAGTCACCCCGGCACGTCCAGCTGGGTCAGAACCCAGGCCTACCCACCCCTTGCCCTTAGCAGAGAGCCTTGGCAGACTCAGGATCTGGGCGCCATGGTGTCCAGTCCAAAGGGCTTTCTGGAGGGGCAGATATGCCCAAAGGGTCACGTCAAAGATCAGCTGTGAGGGCCTCCCTAGTGACAAGGAGTAAGCACAGCACTGCGAAGCATCTGCAGCCACTGCAGCACGAGTCCAGTCCCCGGCCGGGGGTGACCCACATGGCGCAGCAGACCTCTCCTGCCCCGCCCGCTGCTCCCCTCAGCAGTGTACTTCAGTGGATCTGCCTGTTCCCTACTCTGTCTCTGGTGAAATCTCTCACCCCCACACTCTGGACAGTACCCCAGTTCTTGGATGAATAAATCTAAAAGAACCCCAAAGAACATCTGTGAGGGGTTGGGGGTCTCGGGGGATTGTTTCCCCGAAGCCTCTAGAGGAGGGGTACTTCCTGCCACTGCAGCACAGCCTCCTCTTGTCTCCCAGCTTCAGTCCGGGGCCAGCCCCTTGGCCACCGGGCAGGTACTTTCCTCTGTGGCAGGGCTGGCTCCCACCCTGGGTCCCTGTGGTGCGCACTGAGCCAGGAGAGTCAGACGCTCCTGCGGGTGAGAAGTCTGCATCCTAGCAGGGCTGGCTGGACCCTCTCCCGGGCGTATGGGAGCACGCGCATGGGCCCAGGAGAGCAGGGTCAGCCTCACTGGAAGCGCCTCCGAGCAAGGGTGGATTCTGAGAGGCGATTGGTCAGGGCCATTCCAGGTAGAGGATCAGTCACAGCAAAGACTCAGGAAGCGTAAGGCCAGGTCTCAGCAGCAGTGTGGGGAGCAGTGGGGCCACAGCTGAGAGGCCCCTCCACCATGTTAGGCTGCACCCTCTGGCTCCCCAACACCTCAGCCTTCTCCAGGAACTGGGCCTAGAGCTGCCTCCTCCCCGCCCAGGCAGGAGGGAGGGTGCAGTGTCTGTGGTCCTGGCCAGGGGTAGGTCCCAGCCCCAGCGGGAAGCCCCAGCACCTGACGGGCCAAGGGCATCGGAGGTGTTGCTGGGCTGTGTGTACAGAAGGTCCCAGAGCCCAGCCTGGATTCCCTCGAGACACCTGAGGCAAAGACCCCCACCTCAGAGAGCGTTCCCCCCAAATCGTGGCCCCAAGGGATCATGGCATCTGGGCCAATGACCTCTACCTCCCCCTTCCCCAGTCGGGGGTTTTGGGACAGCAGTGCAGGGGCTTGGAAACAGGTGGTGGGAGCACTGAAAAGCAAACAGCCCGAAGGAGTCGTGGGAGCAGCTGCACGCTGGGCCGAGGGCCGAGGAGGCCGGGCCACCTATCACCGCAAAAGGGGGAACTGAACGGTTGGAACCGTTTAGGTGCAGAAACACTTCTGCTTTCCAGGCTCCCACCAATGCCTCCCGAGGGCCGGGTGCGGTGTGCGTGTCTGATGCAGGGGCAACGGCACAGCAGGTGGGGGGGGAGGGGGGCCAGTCCCTTGACCTGGCCTGCTCTGGGCCACCCCTGTTCCCCGGGCTGCTCACCAGGACACTGCCCAGGGCAGGAGCAGGTGCAGAGCACAGTGCGGGTGGAGGTCAGGGGCTTCCCAGAGGAGCCCGGCTCCTGCAGACTCTCCAGAGATGAAACCATGAGGGAAGTATGGGAAGCCTGACAGAGCATCAAGACAAAGCCAGCAGGCAAACCATAGATCTGAGGTCTGCAGCAAGGGGCAGGGGCAGGAGATGGGTCTAAAGAGAGGAGGGAGGAGCACCAGGGACTACGGTGATGGTCACAGTTGATATGTGGTGGGAGATTTATGGGACTACACCTCCGGGGAGAAGTCAAATATTGTGCAAAAGTGAACAACCATGTAAGAAAGTAAAAGAGTACTTTTTTTTCTTCAAGATTTATTTATTTATGCACACAAGAGCTGGGGTACAGGCCAGAGTCCAGGGTGGTGAGAGGATTCACCAGAGACAGAGCCGGGAGCAGAACAGGCAGACGGACTGAAACACACTGCTGAGGGGAGCAGCGGGCGAAGCAGGAGAGGTCTGCCAGGACAGTGGGTCAGCACCTCCCCACCCCCACCCTGCCAGGGGCAGGGTTCGAACTCGTGCAGCAGCCCCTGCAGTTTTCCTCATAGTGCATTACTTAACCCATTGCACCACCAGGGAGGCCTCATAAAAGAAAAAATTTTTTTAAATCAATGAAGTGGGTCGAGTAGGTGTGGGTGAGCCGCCCACACTGCCCAGATGCCAGCACCGCCCGTGCACAGGACTGTGTCCAGCCTCCCTTGCAGCGGGGGTGTTCACCTGACTTTCAGTCAGCGACTTGGGAGGGAGGGGCACTCCCAGGCCTGGCTGCAGGACCTCCACAGGCAGCCTCCAAGCCAAAGATGACTCCAGCAGCCCTGGGGCCCCACACGTGGGAGAGAACTAGGATCTGCTCCACCAGTGCTGCTGGTTACATTCTCTGTGATTTGGGGATCCCATTCTGGGATCTACTTATCACAGCAGTCAGTTCCTCTGGACACGCGGCAGACAGGAGAATGGCGTGAAGGCCTCACATTGTTCATTACTGTTGGAGATAGATGCTATGTGCACAAGGCTTTCAAGAATTCAGATATGTCAGTGCTCATGGCAGCATTATTCACAGTGACAAAAACGTGCTGATCATTATCTCGTACATCTGAAATATAATGTTATACGTCAATTACACTTCAATTATTAAAAGTAGTCAAAAGGTAGAAGCTACCCAAGTGTTTATCAGATGCACAAATAAACAACGGTACTTAAAAAAAATACACTGGGGGCCTCCCTGGTGGCGCAGCGGGTTGAGCGCCGCACTGTGAAGCATCCGCAGCACAGGAGCATGAGCTCGATCCCCAGCCAGGGAAGGGACTCACTGGCCTGGCAGACCTCTCCTGCTTCACCCGCTGCTGCCCTCAGCAGTGTGTTTCAGTCAGTCTGCCTGTTCTGCTCCCCGCTCTGTCTCTGGTGACTCCTCTCACCTCCATGACTCTGGCTTGTACCCCAGCTGTTGTATGCAAAAAAAATTAACCTTTTAAAAATCCAATGGAATATTATTTAGCCTTGAAAATGGAGGAAATTCTGCCACATTATAACATGGATGAGTCTTAACATTGCACTAAGTGAAACAAGCCAAGCACAAAAGGACAGAAGCTGTATGATTCCACTGACGTGAGGCAGGCAGCAGGGTCTGGTTCACAGAGACAGGATGTGAAGAGGCTGGGAGGTGTGGGGTGCGGGAGTTATTATTTAATAGGTGCAGAGCTTCTGTTCAGGAAGATGGAAAGTTCCAGAGACGGAAGGTGGTGATGGTGGGACTGTCCATAACAGTGTGAATGCATGTGTTAAGTGCCACAGAGCCTACATCTAAAATGGTTGGGATGGTAAATTTTATGTTATGGGGGTTTTGCTACAGTTAAAAATTCAAGCAGGGCCTCCCCGGTGGCGCAGTGGGTTAAGCAACGCACTATGAAGCAAACCGCAGTCACTGCAGCATGAGTTCGATCCCTGCTGCCGGCCAGGGAGGGG
>JAGFMF010011418.1:13220811-13255206 GCA_019455555.1 Galemys pyrenaicus | reverse complement strand
TACCTGCTCTCTGTGGTGAATCCTCTCACCACCCCCACACCTCTGGCCTGTACCCCAGTGCTTGTATGCATAAATAAATAAATCTTTAAAAAAAAAAATTCAAGCAGAACAAATTCCTTACAAGTTCCCAGTTGGTGGTTATTAAGCTGCATTCAAGTCATTTACATCTTTGGAGACTGTAAATAAGTTCAGGTGTACATGTAGGAGAAATCCCACAAGAGGATGGGCTGGCTAAGTGGCACATGTATTTCCCTCCTAGGAGAGAGCCTGGGCCTGGCACCCTTATCAGTCAGCATAGAGGCTCTTTGCCAGCTAGATGAAAAATGTGGTGCCTGTGTCATTTTAGCTGGGCTGAGTAACATTTCCCAGAATGCCCTTCCATATGCGTTTCAGCTTAAGAAGGGCCACCGAGGTTTCCAAGCCAGATTTGGGGGGTGGGGGGGACGGGGTGACGGAATTGAATACACAGTCCTTTTTTTTCTGTAGCTCACACCCATTGTGGTGCGTCTGCTTACTCAGCTTAGCGACACTGGTATCAGCCAAGCCTGCAGCTGCTCCACTTCCCCTACACACCTACAGTTTTGAGACTTCTGGACTGGGTATTTCCAGCTTCTGAAGAAAATTTTGGTACTCTTAGCAACAAGAATCACATGAATTCAGTCCATTTGCCTGGGCTCCAGCCCACACTTGGGGTTCTAGTCAGCTCCAGATCCTTCTCCACTACACGACCATCTTGCCTGCCCAACGCCCTACTCACGGATTTCAAGACCCAGCATCAGATCGAAGACAAAAACCTTAGGGAGACTCCTTGATCAGCTCTCACAGTTGTGGGGCCTGCTCCCTGGTTGCAGTCTGACTGATATAAATGGGATAGCTTTAACTTTTCTTTCAAGTATAAATTGTATGTCAGAATGTAAATTGGTTCAACCACTATAGAAAACAGTATGATGTTTCCTCAAATATTAAAAATAGAATTACCATATCATCCAATAATCCTACTTCTGGACATAGATCCTAGTAAAATGAAAACAGGCTCTCAAAGAGATATCTGCACTCCCAAGTTCATAGCAGCAATTATTCAAGATAGCCAAGATGTGGGAACAACCTAACGTCCACCAATGGGTGGCTGGATAAAGAGATGTGTTATCTATGCATATAACGCATAGGCTAGTGTGGGCCACAAGAGAGTGTCCTATGCAAGACTGGAGAATGGAGATACACACACAGAGCAGTTCCTTGAATAACGTCTTACAGATGTGTACAGATGTGAGGTTCATTTGTGTGTTTCAGTGAGTGAGGGTGTGTGTGTGACTGCACCGTGCAATGAAAAGCATCTGTCCAGGCTTAGTGCCTACCTTGCACCCTGACTCTGGCCCAGATAATCTCTGGCCACCCTTGACCCTGAATTGGAATAAGCAGGCTGGAAAGTGAATGAATGAGCATTACTGTTAAGTATTACGACACTAAAATATTAATATTTTGTTTGTGTGGATTAGTATATTAGTACAAAACAATATCATATATATAGGCCTGTATTTTTTTGGTAAAGATTTATTTATTTATGCATACAAGCACTGGGGTACAGGTCAGATGTGTGGGCGGTGAGAGTATTCACCAGAGACAGAGCAGGGAGCAGAACAGGCAGATCAAGGGAAGTACACTGCTGAGGGGAGCAGCGGGTGAGGCAGGAGAGGTCTGCTGTGCCATGTGGGTCACCTTCCCAGCTGGGGGCAGGGATCGAACTTGTGCTGCAGTGGCTGCGGTTTTCTTCATAGTGTGTTGCTTAACCCACTGCGCCACCAGGGAGGCCCCTATATAGGCCTGTATTTAGAAGTTTGATGGTGGTTTGGTAACCAGAAATAGGCTGTAGGAACAGTTCTTACTTAAATCACTTAACTCATGGGAAAACTGGTTTCGTTATATGTCCTGCCACTTGAAGTTGCAGTTTCCAGGAAGCTAACTGAGGCACCCCTGTATAAGAGAGTATTATTTGGCAATTAAAAAGGAGGCGTCCTGCTATTTGTGACCACGTGGATGGAGCTGGAGGGTATTATGCTAAGTGAGATGAGTCAGAGAAAGTACTAGATGATCCCACCTACATGTGGGATCTGAATGAGTCAAACTCATAGAAACAGAAATGTCACAAGAGGTTGGGTTGGGGGAAAAGTAGACATGATGGTTAAAGAATAAAAGCTTCCAGCAATAAAAAGGAATTTTAAAAATAAAAATAACACATAAGTTGTATACAAGAAAGTGAACTAATCCAAAAGGAATAAGCTCAGCTAACCAACATCCTGGTCAAGACATTAAAAAGCACCAATCCTACCATTTTCTTTATCGGGCATGACTTTCTCCCTCCTAGGTTAGCCATGAACTTGTCACACCATGGGTTCGCTTTGCCTGGTTTTGCACTTCACGTAGATGGACTCAGTATAGATGCACATGTGTCTAGGCCCTTTGCATATCATGTTTGTGAGATTCATCCATATTAAGAGGTGAAGCTATGACTGATTTTTTTCCTTTTCGCTGAATATCATAGTATCTGATGATTTGTTTATCCATTTTCCTTTTGAGGCACCTTGGGGTGGTTTCCAATTTGAAGCTGTAAATGCTAGTGCTTCATGTTATTGTATATAAGTATACAATAGATATAAGTAAGGTTGGTGATCACTGAGGGAAATAAATAGGAGGAGGCCAGGGGAAGCGTGTCTGGGCTAGGGCTGACTTCCCATGCCACAACTGAGGCAAACCCAGGACTTTGTGAAATTCCTTGGAGGAATTTTGTTTTCATGAGAGGGTGCCCAGGCCCAGCCCGGGGCAGTGGGAGCTTGAGAGACTCTGACCTGGGAAACTGGGAGCACTGCCATTGGGACAGCATGGCCACTGAAAGCCCCATCCTCGCCACCCTCCTGGAAGAGATCGAAGAAGAGCCGAGAGAGTCAGGCCTGACTCCATACAAAGGTCTGCGTCAGAAAGGACTGCAACATGAACTCACAAATCCTCTCAAGGCAAGCCAATGCATGTATACTTCCCAGCCCTGCAGAAGTGGCAGCTGAGGAGAGGGTGGAGCAGTGAGGCCATCGTGGGCATCAGGGTGGCAAGTGGACACGAGCACCCGCTGCACGCATAGCACTGCCTCTGAGCCAAGTGGAAATGATTCCCAGAGTGTGAGCCTGGCGGTCCGGATGTTGCCTTTCCCATTGGGAGACCCGATTCCACAGCCCTCGGAAGAAAGAGATAATAGGCAGGTGTGGAGGGAAGTGAAGACAACCCAACAAGGACCATCTCAATACACGATGGAAAAGTAAAATGAGAGGGACAGAAGTCCCAGTATAAATACAAAGGAGACAGAAATAGAGAAACTATTAAAAATGTTATATCAGGGGCCTCACTGCTGGACTCCCTTTCTCTTGGCTAAAATTGTAATTCTGTGATTCCATGATATGTGCTTACTGAAAAAACATTCACGGGGGTGGTTATAAAATTGGCTGTTTTGCTAGACAAAATAATTGGATGCTATGCATTTTGATGATGAACTACTGGTTGGCAAATATTGTAACATAAATTCAAAAAGCCAATACTGCAAAACCAGGCAGTATCAAATGCAATTGGAATGTGGTTGTTCTACAAACTCAAAAGTTAGTTATTAGATAATTTCCTATGGGAAATAACATTCGCTATGGGAAACTGGCCTTGGGAACCGAAGAAAGACCTCTGTAACTTGGCCCACTGTGGAAGGTTCTGTATCTTCCAGGTGATAAATAAGTCACATACCCCCTACCAACCCTCCTCCCCTCTTCTCTGCTTGTTTTACTTAAACCATAATCATATATAAAAAGACTCCCTAATAACAAAAAATATTAACATTAGTTTGACTCTAGACCTTGTGGCTAGTAGTCTGTCATACTCTGAGCAAAAACAACATGGTTAGTTGTGACTGCGCGAAGTTGCCACGCCTGCCTTAACATTAAAAAACTAGTGTGCTGATAGAAACATGTCTTCTCGCAGTCTCGCACATAGGCTTTATCTTGAAACAGTATATGTCCTAAATCTTGCCTGGAGGTCATAAAGACCTCGAGCTGTTCTTAAGAAAAAAATGTAGTGATTGTTCTCTTTCTGCTCTATGCACATGTTGATGTAATCCCACTGCTTGCTTGCTATGTATAAATAAAGGGCCTGCTGAGAATGTTTGCTACACTCTCATCAAGTGACTAGTGACTCCTCAATTTCCTTCAATTCATGGACACCACCTTCTCTTCCTGTGGGAACCTGGCCTCAGCCGGAGCTGGCCTTTGGCAAAGGGACTTATCACAAAGATCCACAAAGAGCTGATCAGACTAAACAAAAACAAAGTAAACAAGCCAGTCAAAAAATGGGCACGAGTTAAAAAGACATTTCTCCAAAGAGGAAATGCAAATGGCCAATAAGCACATGAAAAAATGTTCAACATCTCTGGTAACCAGAGAAATGCAAATCAAAACCACTATGAGATACCACCTCACACCAGTGAGAATGGCACTTATCAAAAAAAGTAGCAACAACAAATGTTGGTGAAGATGTAAAGAAAAAGAAACTCGACTACAACTGCTGGTGGGAATGCAAGCTGGTCCAACCACTATGGAGAGCAGTGTGGAGGTTCTTCAAACTACTAAAAATGGAACTCCCATATGATCCAGCAACCCTACTCCTAGGACTATACCCAAAGGACACAAAAACACTCGTTCAAAAGAATACCTGCACCCCTATGTTTATTGCAGCACTATTACAGTAGGTAAGACCTAAACAACCTCAATGCCCCAAAACAAAGATCAAGAAGATGTGATACGTATACACAATGGAATACTATTCAGCAATCAAAAAAGATAAAGTAGAGTCATTCGTAGAAACATGGATGGAGCTGGAAGGGATTATGCTCAGTGAAATAAGTCAGAAGGCAAAAGAAAAATACCAGATGGTTTCCCCCCTAGAAGGAATATAAGGGAACCAGATAAGCGACCAAGGAAAAGAATAATAAAAATTTTTAAAAAACACAACAAAAACTAAAAGAGAAGGATAAATCAGAAACACTTTGTGGGGAGGTGGGAAGGGGATGGAATGAGGGCAGAAAGAGCACAAGGGATTGAGGTGATGGTGCACTGGTGAGATAGTGGTGAGAAATCCATGGGGACCACAGTTGATGTCAAATATATATAAAGAAAGAAAAAGAGGAAATAAAAAAATAATAATAAGTAAGTAAATAAATAAAAGGTTTATTTTTATTTATGCATACAAGAACTGGGGTGGAGGCCAGAGTGCGGGGGAATGAGAGGATTCACCAGAGACAGTGTGGGGAACAGAACAGGCAGATGGACTGGGATACACTGCTGGGGGGAGCATGGTGAGGCCAGAGGAATCTGCTATGTCATGTGAGTCCGCTCCCTGGCTGGGGACCAACTCATGCTGCATTGGTCGGAAAGAGCTGAAACTTTAACCCCTGTGCCACCAGGAAGCCCTAAGCACCTACATTCTTTAATACAAAACCTACACCCAGATATATCGTTGTAAAAGTATGAAAAATCAAAGATAAAGGTTTGCTGGAAGCAAGGGGAAAATAAAAAATTATAAGGGCTCCCAAGTTAGAATTTCCCCAGACTTCAGTCCAACACTCTCCAAGCAGGAAGAGCATGGAAACAGAAAAATAAAACAATCAAAAGTCACAAATAAAATGACTGAAAATAAAGATCATTATATCAATGATCATCCTAAATGTGAATGGTCTGAATTCACCAACGAAATTCACCAGCAAGCTTCGGGGGTGGCACAAGGGGTTGAGTCTCAGCACTAGGAAGCTATGGGCAGCCACTGCAGCATGAGTTGGAGTTAGCTCCCACCCGCGCCCCTCCCCCCTCCAGAGGTGACCCACAGGGCATGGCAGACCTCTCCTGCCTGGCCTACTGCTCCCCTCTGCAGTGTCTTTCAGTCGATCTGCCTGTTCTGCTCCCGCCTCTGTCTCTGGTGAATCTCATCCCCTGCTTCTATGGCCTACACCTCAGTACTTGAATATATAAATAAATAAAAAATTTTAAATAAATATTATTTATTTATAAATAAATTTTTAAAACTATTTTTGCTTTATCCCACAGATTCTGCTAGTTTTTAATCCTCATTTTGTTAGTCTCAAGGTATTTTTGATTTGTTTTATTTTTTATTCAATAGCTATTAAGCAGCATAATGTTTAGTATCCATGTATTTATAGATTTTACTGCTGTTTTCTCATAGATGATTTTTAGTTAGTACATAAGGTGAGAGAAAATACTTGGTATAATTTTGATCTTTGTAGTTTTATTGACAATTGATTTATATCCCAACATATGGTCTATTCTTAAAAATGTTCCATATACACTTGAAAAAAAAAAATGTCAGACCTCCCTGGTGGCGCAGTGGGTTAAGCAACACACTATGAAGCAAACCGCAGCCACTGCAGCATGAGTTCGATCCCTGCCTCCGACCAGGGAGGGGACCCACATGGTGCAGCGGACCTCTCCTGCTGTGCCCGCTGCTCCCCTCAGCAGTGTATTTCAGTCCATCTGCCTGTTCTGCTCCCTGCTCTGTCTCTGGTGAATCACCTCCTGTGACTCTGGCCTGTACCTCAGCTCTTGTGTGCATAAATAAATCTTAAAAAAAAAAAAAAAGAAAAAATGTCTATGCATAGTTTTGTTCTATAGGTACTTGTAAAACTTACTTGATTTAGCTCCTCATTTAAGGCTAATGCTTCCTTATTTTTCTCTGTCTTGTTGATCTTTCCATAAATATAAGTGGGAAATTAAAATCCCCTAGTGTTATTTTGTTGTCAATATCTCTCTAGTTCAGTTCTACTGGGCCTATGTATCTTGATGTGCCATCATTCAGTGCTTCTGTATTTATGAGTGCTAGTTCTTCTTGCTTTATTAGGCCCTTAATCATAATATAACAACCCTCTCTATTTCTTATTATTTATCTTTTTTAACTGAATTCCAGTTTTATCTGACAAAAGTATATCTATTCCTGACTCCTTCTGATTGATTACCATTTCCTTGTACGACTGTCTTCCAGTCTTTCAATTTAAGTCTGTACTTGTCTTTGGTGGCAAGATAGGTTTCTTGTAAACAGCAGAACGTTGGTTTTTTTAAAAATTCATTCGATCACTGTATAACTTTGAATTTAAGATGGGGCCTTCCTGGTGGCCTAAGGGTTAAGTCAGCACTATTACCCTGGGGCCTGATTCAGTTTGATCCCCTCCAGGGAGCTAACCCACAGATGGTGCAGCTGACCTCTCCTGTTTCGCTTGCTGCTCCCCTAAATAGTGCGCTTCACTCAAACCAACTGTTCTGCTCCCTCTCTGTCTCTGGTGAACCTTTTTATTCCCCCGCACTCTGGCCTACACCCCAGTTCTTCTATGCAGTAAATAAATAAATCTTTAAAAATAAGTAAATTTAAGGTGATTATTGAGACATACGTGCTCACCTCCCTTTGTTATTTTTGTTTGGTTGTCTTGTAAATTTTTTTTACATCATCCTTTTTTTTTAAGATTTATTTATTTATGCATACAAGAGCTGGGGTGCAGGCCAGAGTCGCAGGAGGTGAAAGGATTCACCAGAGACAGAGTGGGGAGCAGAACAGGTGGATTGACTGAAATACACTGCTGAGGGGAGCAGCGGGTGAGGCAGGAGAGGTCTGCTGCGCCATGTGGGCCCCCTCCCTGGCTGGGGATCGAACTCGCACTGCTGTGCAGTGGTTGCTTCACAGTGAGGTGCTCCACCCGCTGCACCACCAGGGAGGCTCTTGTAAGAGTAGGTTAGCATGAGAACGGCCACCTTAAACTCTGAGAAGCCATTTCACTGATTATGTGACTAGGGGAAGAGGAAGCTAGGTAATCTCGAGGCACCAGAATGTTGGGGAGGAGGACTTGGGGAAGAAGGAACTAAGTAATCAGGAAACGGGAGGTCCTATCTTAGGGACCAGATGTTTTGGCTGAAAAGCTGATCTTATCGGATCACCAGGATGTGGCACAAAGCAGAAAAATGTATAGCTGTGGAAAATTACTGTGAGTTGGACGTTTTGGAAAATGCTATATGGTCTTTGAGTGCTCGGGGTCCTTGTTGAAACCCGCTGCAACGGGCAGATACTTGGACCCCAGCTAGCTGGAAATAAACCTCACTGTGTGATTTGCGTTATCATGAGTGTTCTCTGTCCATTTGAGGGGAGGTCAATACCGGACTCTAACACTCTACATCATTCTTTCATGTTTGGTTTCACTCTATTTCTGTTGCCTTTATGTGTTAGTTCTATTGTTTTTTGTTTGTTTAGAAATAGAGTTAGTTTTATTATGAACAAAAGAAACGCCCTTCATAGAAAGTAATATGGATCACTTATGCCATTTAATTCAGGATGGAGAGGGGTAGGAAGTCTGTTGGGTTTTGTTTGAAGGTTGACATCAGTAGGGAGTGGGCTATTTGTGTGACCCACTGGGCAATCTGGTTTCAAACAGAGTCACGCTGTTATCCTCCTCTGCCGCCATGTCATGTGATTTGGCTTCTGTTACCCCTGTCGTGGTTGTTCTGTTGCCTTCCAAAGACCCCTACGGATTCACTCGTGTGGCGTGGTCTTGAGAAATTCTTCCAGTTTTTGCTTTTCAGTGAAGCTCCTTACTCTGTCTTCTTTTTTTAAAGATTTATTTATGCATACAAGAGCAGGGGTACAGGCCAGAGATGTGGGGCGGGTGGTGAGAGGATCCATCAGAGACAGAGCGGGGAGCAGAACAGGCAGATCAACTGAAACACACTGCTGAGGGGAGCAGCGGGCGAGGCAGGAGAGGTCTGCCTGGCCATGTGGGTCCCCTCCCTGGCCGGGGATTGAACTTGCGCTGCAGGGGCTGCAGTTTGCTTCATAGTGTGTTGCTTAACCCATCGTGCCACCAGGGAGGCCCCCTTACTCTGTCTTCTGTCTTGAATGTTAATTTTCAGGTTCATGGATTCTGGGCTGGAAGTCTTTCCTTTAAGTACCTTAAATATCGCCTGCCAGTCCCTTTGGATTTGTGTTACCAGTGGAAAGCTGCTGGCCATCTGGTTGGGGTTCCCTTATGTGTTACTCTTTGTCGTTTTAGTTCTGTCCTTGTCACTGACTCTCGACAGCTTCACTGCACCGTGTCCTGGTGTGTCTGGCTGGTATTACATTATTTGGGACTCTTTGGGCCTCTTGGGTCAGAACACCTGGTTCTTCTCCCAGGTTGAGATGACTCTCAGCGGTTATTTCTCCAAATATTCAATCCCTGCTATGGATGTATTTCTCTGTAGGTTACTTCAAAGGACTCTTAGCCTGTTTATATTTGTTGTTGTTCTATTTGTGTGTTCTCTGATATTCTGCTTTGAGCCCTAATCCTCTCCATACTTCTGTTTGTCTGCAGTTGAGGACCTCAAGTTTTAATTCAATGATACAGTGTTTCGAGCGTGTTGCTTCTCATTTTAATGCTCTCATCCTGTCTTGGCCTTTATTCTGGTCCTGTTTTCAAATCATTCTTTTTTTCAGTTCAGTGAGCGTTTTATAGCGTTACCACAAACTCCTCTTCAGTCATGTTCTGCAGTTCTGGACTGAGAGTCCTCAGGGAGTATTTTGCTTCAGCATTTGTGATGTGTTCTGTCTCTCCATTTTCTTTCTTTAAAAAAAAAAAAGATTTATTTTTATTTATTTCTGCATACAAGAACTGGGGTGTAGGGCAGAATGCGGGAATTTGAGATGATTCACCAGACAGAGTGGGGAGCAGAACAGGCAGACTGACTGAAACACACTGCTGAGGGGAGCAGCGGGTGAGGCAGGAGAGGTCTGCTGTGCCATGTGGGTCCCCTCCCTGGCTGAGATCGAACTCATTTTGTAGTAGCTGGAGATAGCTTGATAGCGCAGAGACTTTAACCCCTGTGCCACCAGGGAGGCCCCTGTCTCTTCATTTTCAGTGTTTGTGGTTTGTAATATGGGTAGACTGTTGCCCTTGCACCTGCTGAAGAATCAGAGAACTGGAAATGGTGAGGGGTAGTGAGTATAAAAGGGCCGCAGGGCACCAAAGGGTCTCCAGTGACTGTCAAGGAATTAAGCTTCCTATTATGCCGTGGGGACCAGATCTGTGTGACGGAATCCCTAGCTATCCCTTCCTCTAGCCTCTAGCGCATCTCCTCAGTCTCCGTGTCTCATATAGTCTGGGTCAGTTCTACCTCTAGGCTACTTGTGAACAGTAGACACAGCGCTGGGGACAGACTGCAGTTCAGACCTGCTCCCATGCTTGGAGTTATCCTCTTTTTTTTTTTTTCAGTACAGAGTCTTAGCCAAGGTTCATGCAGGTGCTCTAATTTCCCAGCCACAGGATTCAAGTAACAGTCTCTTCCATGAGGAGACACCGGTGGTCTGATCTGGTGCCCCCCGCCAGGTTCAGGCTCAAGCCAGGAATCATCATTCTGCTCCTGGAGTTCTCCAACAGTGAAGCCTCTGTCCTACATGCCAAATGTGTGCCCCTACCCTTATCCTGCATGGTGTTGGGTCTCCAAAGTCCCCGACATGGGCGTGTGACCCTGAGTCAACTACTGTAGGGTCTTCTGCATAGCAGTGGTGTGTCCATTTGATGGGGTATACTGCCCCATTACCATTCTGAACACGGTTCAATTAAAGATGTTCTTCCTGCTTTCTGCCAGATCTTTGCTCCTGACATATACTGGAGTCAGCCACTTATCTTTCAGGGTTGATTAACTTTGTTCTGTTGCAATTTAGTTGTAAATATATGGAGATGAGTCCAGCATCTTCATTCTATGGCAGCTTGCCAGATAACCAGAAGTTCCTTTCTTTAAAAAAAGATTTATTTATTTATGACTACAAGAACTGGGGTAAAGGCTAGAGGTCTGGGGGTCAGGGCAGTGAGAGGATTCACCAGAGATAGAGTGGGGAGCTATACAGGCAGATCTATTGAAACACACTGCTGAGGGGAGCAGCGGGCGAGACAGGAGAGGTCTGCTGCACCATGTTGGTCACCTCCCTGGCCAGAGATCGAACTTGTGCTGCAGTATCTGCAGGTAGCTCCAGAGTGCTGTGACTTAACCCACTGTGCCACCAGGAAGGCCCCCCCAGAAGTTTTTTTTTTATTTTAAGAGTCTGATTTATTATCACTTTCTTTCTTCTATAATCTGTATTTTTGTGTTTTCTTTAGGAAACATTTACCTATCAACATTACTATCAGTTATATTGTTATTATAAGCATCAGGCCCACATTGCCTGATTCATTACATCTGCAAACTGTCCAGGATAGATTTTGAGGCAAGGGTCAAGATACAGTTTTCCATGTGGATATCTGATTGACTGAGGCCTCATTTATTGAAATAACCTTCCTTCCCCACTGTCCTGTTCTGTCACTTCTATCAAATGTCAGGTGACTATTCTGTCCCATTGTCCAGTATGGTTATCTTTGTATCAATAATGCCAAATTGACTTAATTACAGTAGCTTGCTTCTGATACATGGTAATAGGAGTCTTCCATTTTGTTATTATGTCCAGATTGCCCGAGCTAGTTCTGGTCCTTTGTATTTCCATGTGAATTTTGGAATCAGCTTAACAATTTCCACATATACTAACAAAGAAAGGTAGAGATTTTGAGTAGATTTGCACTGAATCTGTAGATCAATGTGTGGAGAAGTGACATCTTCATAATAATAAGCGTCTAGTCTAAGAACATAGTATAGCCTGCCATTTATATAGGTCTTTAAATTCTCTCAGTTAAGCTTTGTAGCTTTCATTGTACAGATCTCACATATCTTTCTTAGTTTGACACTAGGCTTTGATTTTTTTTTTTTCAATTCAAAAGGGTATTTTCTGTTTGTGACTGGTGTGTGGAAACAGTAATTTTTGTATGTATTTCTGGTCCAGTGATCTTGTTCAGTTCCCTCTTTCTAACAGAGTATCTACATGTAATGACAGTTTTGTGTTGTCCTTTCAAATCCTTTTACAAACTTTTCTTTATTCTCACCTTATTGCACTGGCGAGAACTTCCCTCACACAGTTGAGTGGTCTTCTGTTGGTATGAAATTCAGAAGACAAGCTTTTTATATTCTACCATTACATATGGCGTCTGTTGTTGCCACAGTTTATCAGCTAAAGGAAGTTTCCTTCCATTCGTAATTGCTGAGAGTTTTAATGTGAGTAAAAGTTGGGACATTTTGCCAAATGCTTTTCTGAATTTATTGATATGCTCGATGCTTTTCTCTTTATTTCGTGACTGTGTTAGTGCAGTGAATTGCATCACTTGGCTTTTATTAATGTTCAATCAATCTTGCACACCTGGGATAAACCCAAATTGGCAGTGATGAATTTTTTTGCTAAATCACTGCATTTTTCTTCGTCATTTTTTATTTAGGTGTTTTGATCTCTGTGCAAGAATGAAATCTCTACTTTTCCTTCTTAAAATTTCTTTGTGAGGTTTTGTTCTCAAGACTATGCTGGCGCCTTGTTAAAAGAATTGGGCAATGTTTTCTCTTTTGTGTTGTTTGGGAGGGTTAGAAGAATTCATGGAGAAAGACTTCTGGGCCTGGAGTTATTTACTTTGTCTCTGTGGAATCTAATGATTGTTTTCATTGGCAATGAATGAGGTTTTGAGTGAGATTGAGCAATTTTTTATATGTTGAAACTGCCTGTTGTATTCTCTTTCTGTGATCTAATGAGTCACATCCCTTTGCATCTTTCTAATGGACACTTACTTGGTCTCTTATATTAAATATTTAAGTATATAAATATTAAAGAACTAGCCACATACATTATATATTGAAATTATTTTTGCCAAGTTCTTCATTGGTCTTTTAAAATATTTTCCACATCAAATTTTTATGTGCTCAAATGTATCAGGTTTGTTTGTTTTTTTAATGTCTTCTTGACTTTATTTCATGCCTTAAGAGGTATTTCCCACTTTTAGAATATAAATAAAAGTTTCTTGTATTTACTTGTATTGTATGGTTTTAATTCTTAAATCTTTTATTCACCTGGAATTTATTTTATTGTAAATTAAAGATAGGGATCCCACTTTACTATTTTTCAAATGGTGGCCCACTTGTTCTAATACCAGTTGTTAAGAATTCATCTTTTTCTACTGCTTTGAAATGCTTCTTCAGAATTGACAGAATCCCTATATTTATTTGCATCTCTTCGTGAACTTTGCATCTCTTCATGAACTTTGCATCGTGGCTAATTGATTTCTTTTTTTTTTTTTAAAGATTTATTTATTTATGCATACAAGCACTGGGGCACAGGCCAGAGGTGTGGGGGGGTGAGAGGATTCACCACAGAGAGCTGGGAGCAGAACAGGCAGATCAACAGAAGTACACTGCTGAGAGGAGCAGCAGGCACAGCAGGAGAGGTCTGCTGCACCATGTGGGTCCCCCCACTGGCCGGCAGCAGGGATCGAACTCGTGCTGCAGTGGCTGTGGTTTGCTTCATAGTGCGTTGCTTAACCCACTGCGCCACCAGGGAGGCCCTAATTGATTTCTTAAGCTTATTCTATGTTGTTTTAATTACTGTATGTTTATAATTTGTTTGAAAAGCCAATGGATTAGTTTACCTGATTTTTTTTTAAACAATGGCACTGATGTAACTTAGTGAAGGAAAATGATCTTTTTAGTAACTGAGACTAGAACAATTGCAAAGGAAGTTGTTTTTGCTTGTCCATTTAAACATTAAATTCATCTTTAATTAATTTTTTGTTTATGGTTTGAGGCAGGGGGTCAAGATTTATTTTCTCTATCTCCCTGTCCACCACTGAAACTTACTCTGTACTACCCTTGGAGTATTAATTCTTAATTATTCTACTTCAGTATCCTATTAATATTTTACTATCCTAGTCTATAAAATTGAGATAGTCATAGCTTTCCTTCATTAGAAACAATTGTATGACTTGAATAAAAACATGTATAGCTATACCACAGCATCCAACACACCCAACTCTTAACATATATTCATGTTAATAGGACATCTGTTTATTCTCATTTTATTCTGTGTTTAAAAATTTGTCTGTCTGCTTTTATCAAGAATGATGTTGGAGTCTTGTCAAATGCATCATCAGTTGGAGATGACCCTGTGATATTTTTTCCCTCTGACGAAAGATAAGAGTCACATTCATGGGGCCTCCCTGGTGGTACAAGGAGTTGAGTTTCAGCACTCAAGCTATTGGCAGCCACAGCAGCACGAGTTCAATCCCCGGCCAGGGAGGGGACCCACATGGCGCAGCAGACCTCTCCTGCCTCGCCCGCTGCTCTCCTCAGCAGTGTATTTCAGTCCATCTGCCTGTTCTGCTCCCCATTCTGTCTCTAGTGATCCTCTCACCCCTCCGCCCATGCCTCTGGCCTGTACCCCAGCTCTTGAATGATAAATAAATAAATTTTAAAAGAGAGATAGAACCCTTCCCTGAAGGACAGGACTTCCCTCCTGGAATGGGAATGGGATACTAAAAAAAATATATATATATATTTCCAGATTTAGCAAATAAAAATATGGGTTACACAATTAAATTTGAATTTCAGATAAACAACATTTTTAGGATAAGTTTGTCTCAAGTATTATAATTGTATTTATATTGTCCTAGAAAGTAATTTATTTTGTCAGTATCTAAACTTACTTGAGTAAAGATAATTTTTCATAATACTTTTAATTTCCCCATATCTTATTTCCCCACTCTTATTTCTGCTTTTGTATGTTCACACTTCCTTCCTTTTACTGATTAACTACCTAATAGCATATCTATCATATATGTGTGTATGCATTTTATGTTTTCAAAACCTGTTTATTTCAAACTTATCAACTTCCGTTTCAGCTGTTACTGAGTCCTTCTGCTTGCTTTCCTTATAGTTCCTCACTAATTTAAGATGCCCTTAAAATTTTGATTCATCTTAATATAACAATCTAATGCACTGACCTGTCTTCTGAGCTCTGCTTTACCTGTGTTCTGCTGAGGGTGATATGCACTGACCTCAGTGTCATTCTGAAGATACTACAGTTGTTTCAATTTGGTCTGTGTAATGAGATGTTTTAAAGCCAGCTCTGCGAGTCCCTGGCTGAGTTAGTAATGCCAGTGAGCTGACTTCCAGTTCTGAGTATTGCGTTCAAGCTGCCTATGAACCTAGATGTCCTGGAGGAGGTTGGGGGTGGGTATGTGGGTCTGACACACCAGAACCTTCTTGGGTCAGAGTCTGGGTGAGAACGCACTAGAGTAGAAGTGCTGACAGCCTTGGGGACTGGCTGAACGGGAGTCAGAGTGAGGCCTCAGAGGGTCCTTCCTCCTCCCTCTCTATAACTGTGTAGCAGGCAGGTGCGTAGTTACGCTCTGTGGCTGCCAGGAGGAACTGCTGAGACTTCCCAAGCTGGCCTCAGTCTCACCGGTGCAGGGCAGACCCCTGGAGCCCAGGCTACTGGTTTGGTCTGTGAGCACAGAGCCGAGAATCCTGCCACTGGGCTGTGGGGTTTCTCCCCAAGGGTTTGGGGCAACTCTCGGACCTCAGTCGATCTGCCCTCCCTTGTCCCATCCCTAAGCCCACACAGATGGCTTAGGGAGGAAACTATGAGGCCCCTGAGAGCTGGGGAGAAGCTTGGTATCCTCTCTGGCTGTGATGGTGAGAGGATGTGCTAGGGTGCACAGATGCTTCCTGCCGTGAGGCTGCAGGTGGAGTGTCCAGATGGCAGGGGCCAGCCTCCGGCTCCCGGCTCCCGCCAGGTCTGAAAAGCCTCCCTCCACTGCTGCCTCTACCTAAGCCCACTTTTCTGTAGCTCAAATCCTGAACTGAAACTTTCTTTCCAAAATCCAGCCCTGAGGGCCTCCCTGGTCGCGCAAGGGGTTGAGCACTGCACTGTAGGGCTTCAGCAGCCACTGCAGCACATGAGTTTAATCCCCGGCCAGGGAGGGGACTCACATGGTGCAGCAGACCTCTGCTGTCTCTCCCGCTGCTCCCCTCAGCAGTGTGTTTCAGTCCATCTGCCTGTTCTGCTCCCCACTCTGTCTCTGGTGAATCCTCTCATCCCATTGCCTCTGGCCTGTGCCCAGCTCTTGTGTGCATAAATAAATAAAATCTTAAAAAAAAAACCTGACCTTGAGAGGGGCTGGTGACCTCGAGTGGGTGGCCTGATTGCCAGCAGTGGGCAGCCCTGTGGTTCTCGGCAGGACACAATGACGACAGCAGGCCTGCTGCCGGGAGGAGGGCGTGAGCGCCTCCATCCCAAAGTGAGCCACTCTTTGTCCTCAGCTCTTTCTCCTGAAGTCTGACAGACTGCTCCTCCATCTTCCCAGCCAAATCTGCAGCAGGGGTTTGCTCCCTTCGGACTCACACACGTTTCTGTGTGCATCACATAAGCACTAGTCCCCACATGCATTCATGTCCTGAGCCCGGGAACCTGTGAGTGTTACCTATATGGAAAAGTAGCTTTGTGGCTAAGGACCTTGCATTTATCTTAATTATCTGGGCAGGCTTTATAGGCTCATGAGCATCCTTACAAACTTTCCCTACCCAGACCCACCCAAAGCAGAGGGAGGTTTCACCCACCAGAGATGCAGGCAGACTACAGAGTGAGTTGGAGTTATGTGGACCCAAACCAAGGATTGCCGGCAGCCACCAGAAGTTGGAAAAAGAAGGAACACATTTCCCGAGTCTCCAAGGGAACGCAGCCCTGCCCACACTTTGAATTCAGTCTAGAGATACTAAGTATGGATTCCTGACCTGAGAGACAATCAATTTCTGTTGCTTGAAGCCATGCAGTTTGTGGTATTTCGCTGCAGCAGCTACAGCGCCCTGCTCCATCCCGTCTGGCCAGGTGAGTGCTGACCCCTGACCCTGCTGGGGGAGGTGCTCTCCTGCAGGACGTTTGGGATGAAATGGGAACACCAGGTGGCCCAGGACCCCAGGGAGTCCAGCAGGGCACACCCAGCAGCTGACACATTCATGGGGATTGGGGGCTCCTCAATTCAGAGCCAAGGTTCTCAACCGTGGGTGATTTGGCACCGTTGCAGCTGGCTGTGGGGGTGAGGAGGCACCACTGTATGTGGAGGGTACAGATCAGCGATGCAGCTGAGCATCCCACAATGTGGAACAGCACCCTTCAGGAAGAATTGTTCATCCCAAATGCCTAAGATGGGCTGTTAGGGCTGGGGGCTGGGGTGGGATCTTAGGTCTTAGTTCAAAGGATTCCTTGTGTGGAGGACAAGATCTTGAGCTGGACCTTGAAAAGAGGTGCAGGTAAGTGCCTCCAAGCTGCAGTCCCTTCCCACTAATGGACAGAAGCCCCAGAAAGTAGTGGGGGTGCTGGGCACTGTGGAGGGACGCCGCCTCTGAGCCTTGGTTTGCCCACCTCTGCGGTGTGCTGCAGAGGACCAGAGGCGCTAAGGCGAGAGCTGAGGGCCTGTTCCCCCACCTGGACCCTGAGTCGTGCTGTGCTCTGGCCTCCTCTTTAATCTTGGACAGGAGGATATACAGATGGGGAGTGGGACCAAAGAAGGGGGTGGGTTAAAGTCCAGGGGAGAGGCCTGAGGAAGCTGGAAGGCCAGGGCAGGGTCATGAGGGGCTTGGCAGGAGGGCTCTGTCCCACAGCTGACCCCCGAGCTGCAGGGTCCAGATCCAGCCAGGGTGCTCCATCCCACGACCATGGTCAGCCTGGGCACGAGACAGTGGACTGGATCTTGGAAGCGGCTTCCTCAGTAGCCCGAGGCCTCCCCATCCTTCCTTCGGTCTGATGCTGCATACACGCAGGCCCCCTCCTGGGACACCGCCTGCACCACATTCAGGAAAATAAACTTGCTGGTCTTGTTCTGGTCTTGCTCCGGGAAGCTGTCCTTCACTTCCTGGAAAAGAGAAGGCCAGTTCACAGGTGATGGCAGCTGACCTTCCCCTCCAGAGAGGTCAGCTATGGCCTATGGTCAGCTTGGCTATGGATCTGAAAACCCCTACTGGTCAAACAAGAAGGCGGGACTGGAGCAACAGGAGACTGGACTGAGAACTGGAGGGTGCCCACAACAGCCTCATCTATGGAGGATGGAGTCTGCAGCTGCAGAGGACAAGCTGACTCCAGCAAATGTGGAGGGAAGATGTCACTGAGGCCAAGAGGAGCTTGAGACACAAGCTCATTTCTGTTCTAGATTTGAGGACTCCGGGGTCTCAAAGTCCAGAGTGCCACACTGGCAGAATCAATCCAGTGCTTTCCGTGGCGAACGTAACTGCTGGGGACTTAGGCTCAGAGACCTCCAAGTTTAACAACCGTCAAGGCAAAGCTTCCAGAAGGTGGAGTTTTTGGCCTTTCGCGTTCCAGCTCCTCCAGACAGAGGAACTGCCCGACTTCGTGCCTAGCGCACTGTCTCGGGCTCTCAGTACCCAGGGGACCTGAAACATGGAGGCCCTGGTGCCAGTGGATAGATGCCTCCAGCTCACCCGCGAGAGACTGGAAACCTGACTCCAGGAACGAGGGTAGGCTTTGTGCCCCGTTGGCTGAGAAGTCGGCTGGAAGAAGGACCCGAAGCTTCACATGCTGCTCTACAGGCCATGAGTCCAAGAACATTAACCCAGGATGAGGGCGCCAGTGGTCCTGAGGGTGAGGCACTCAGAGACCAAACCCCAAAGACTTGGGTCTGAGATGCTGACTCTGGAATTCGAGAGTCAGGGACCGGGTGGGCCCTCAGTCCCACAGTACTGGCCTCCTAGAGGCTGAGTGCCTTGCCAGCCCGTCAGGGGCCACGTCCTGTGATGCCCAGGTTGCCAATGACAGTTGGGGGCAACAGGCCAAGGACTTTACTCTATCAGGACCCTAGATTACAGACACCGCTAGGTACAAAGACCGTGACGCTCCACAGTCCTCAGGCCGGGGCCTCTGACCTGGTCTCTTGGTGAGGCCACAACATAAGCTCCTGGCAGAACCAGGTTGTAATTTCTGCCATATTGGGTTGTAAGTTTCTCTGAGTGAGGCACTAGTTCCACAGTGTCCTTAGACTTGAAAGCGGAAGTTCTCACTTCTGAGCTCACAGCAGGGCCTGTGGTCCTAAGAGATTCTAGTTCCTCCCAAACCCTGAAGAATGAAGACATTCCTGGGGCAGTTGCTGGCCCTTGGAATGAAAGCCCTGGGAGCCTCAGGATCTCCAACAGAAGGACCTAGACTTGCAAGACCATCTCGAACTCTCCAAGGCAGTTGAGGGTCTTGGGCTCATGGCTTGCTAGAATCCATTAACCCTGGTCCCAGGCTGTCATCTCTGAATTTTCAGCATCTCAAGTCCTGGGAGAACTGATGTCCACAGAGTAAAGACATTAGGACTCCCCGAAGAGGCTAAAGGATAAACCCAAGGTGGTCTTTGACATCCCCTGGCCACATAAAGGACCCTATCCAGGAAGGGAGGTCTTCAGACTCTGAGAGCTTGTACTTGATGAGTGTAAGTCCTTTGTCCCCAGGCCAAAGACCAAACTTCTCAGGAACTACACACCCTCTTGAACTCTAAGCACCAGTGTGTGGTCCTCAAATTGGCTTTGAGATAAAGACAGATTGCTAAGTCACTTTCAAGGACCTTGAACCTTGGCTGCTTCAACTGTCTTTCCTTTGACTCCCAGCACAAATCTGAAGTTTTAAAGTCAAGAGACTTTCAAATTAGGCCCCAGCAGAGAGCATGCACCAACGGGAGACATCCTGAAGAAGCAGACCACCTGCCAGGCCAAGGTGGAGTGGCATATGGGGGTGACAAGGAGTCTGATGAGAGAACTCAGCTCCCTGGACCTGATGCACTGGGAGAAAATCCCTGTGCAGACTCACACAGGAATAATAAACTCTTCTACAAATACACTGACAAATAAATAAAAGCTATAAACCACACAAGAAAACAGCACCACGAGAGTCTAAGAGGCCAGAGCCAGGAGAATGTGTGGCAGTGTTAGGGGGAAAGGTTACATAAATTACACAAATAGGTTTATAAACTCCAACCTTCACTCCAGACCAACAACATCCAAGATCTACAAATCCTATAAGGCCAGCATCGAAGAATAAGTCACTGGGACCCGAGGGTGGAGTTAAGCAGCCAGGCTTGGTATAAGACAGACATGTGGGCCTTGGGGGCTCTCTTTGTTCGGAGTCAGCTCAGGGTGCTGTTGGGTTCCAGCTCAAAGAAACTGGTAGTGTAACAGGGTGGTCCCCAGGAGAGGGGGAAGTTCCAGAATCCCCTTTCTGCCCTAAGTGGGTAGAGCTGAGCAGGAATAAGAAAATGTTGGAGAGGAGAGAAGGGGACAAAAGGAAGGAGGAAAAAGAAAGCAAATAGAAAGCAGCAAGAAAACCTGGAAGAGGCACATGGAGCAAAAAAACATGTACAAAAACTGTGCTTGCTTTTTAATCTTAAACTAGTTAAAACAGATATGGGTAAAAAACCCATAGGGAGCTTAATAATGGCAACTTTCATCTTAATTTTAATTTTACTCTTTTCCTCCCAAATTTATCTAACTCTTTCTAACCTTTTTCTATAAGTCTCTACCAAAAGGTCCTTTAAACTTGTATCAGGCTTTTAAAACTTGCTTTGTTACAGGGCAGGGAGAGGAACACCCAGAACCCCCAAGCCTGCCCTCTCTGAATGGGTTCTGAACTTCCCCTTTTCCTGGGACGACCCTGTTACAGCTTTAGGCCAATCCTGTTTAGCTAAACTTTAACCCTCAAAGAGATGGGTAACTTTAAATGCTTAACTTAATAACTATATTCTTCGTCTCCTTTCTGCATTGTTCCCCAATTGTATTAAAGTTCCTTTCCATTAAAAGGAATATGTTCCTTAAGATGTTTATCTTATCATATCCCCTAAGATATGTTTATCTTAATGCAGTGAATAGCAAAACCCATTTAAAAAAAATAACAACAGGTTAAAGGGTTCTAGTGTTACAGGGCAGGGAGAGGGGCACCCTAGAACCCCCAAACCTGCCCTCTCTGAATGGGTTTTGCTATTTGCTGCATTAAGACAAACATATAAGGCCTTTAATAAAAGGAACTCTAATACAATTAAGGTACAATACAGAAAGGACAAAGAATAGAGTTACTAAGTTAAGCATTAAAGTTACCCATTTTTGGGCCTCCCTGGTGGCGCAGTGGGTTAAGCAATGCACTATGAAGCAAACCACAGCCACTGCAGCACAAGTTCAATCCCTGCTGCTGGCCAGGAAGGGAACCCACATGGCGCGGCAGACCTCTCCTGCTGTGCCCGCTGCTCCCTTAGCAGTGTACTTCTGTTGATCTGCCTGTTCTGCTCCCTGCTCTGTCTGTGGTGAATCCTCTCACCCCCCATGCCTCTGGCCTGTACCCTAGTGCTTGTATGCATAAATAAATAAATGTTTAAAAAAAGAAAAATAAAGTTACCCATTTTTTTTGAGGGTAAAAATCCAGCCAAATAGGATTGGCCTAAAGCAAGGCCCAAAAGCCTGCTACACGTCTAAAGGACCATTCAGTAAAGACCCATAAAAAAAGGTCAAAAAAAGTCAGACAAATCCGGGGGAAAAAAAGAGCAAAATCAAAGTAAAAATGAAAGCTGCCGTTGTTAAGCTCCCCACGGGTCTCTCACCCACATCTGTTCCAACCAGTCCAAGACCAAGAAGCAAGCGCAGTTTCTTCACATGTCTCTGCTCCATGTGCCTCCTCCAGGTCTCCTTGCTGCTCTCCATCCTGCTTCCTTCTTCCTCCCTTCCTGCTGTCCTCCTCTCTGCAGAATCTTCTTATCCCTGCTCAGCTCCACCCACTGAGGGCGAAACTGGAATTCTGGAACTTCCTCCTTTCCTGAGAACCACGGTTACACTAGGGTACCTACCCCTCTCCCTGCCCTGTAACAGTAGGACATTTACGGACTTGTCTCCCTCTCTTCTCCTTGTGTTATTCATTACTTAATTTCCCCTTCGTTTATAAATAAAGCCCTTTGTTAACCTTTGTTGTGTGTGCCTGCAGCTGGGGTATTGTAAGTGCCTTTTGAGCGCTCGGGTGAGGACCCAGTCAGGCCAACACATTTTATATCAAAGTGACCCTGTAAGGACAGCAGAGCAGGGACTGAGGTGCTGAGGTGCCCGGCCTGGGAGAGGCATGGCCAACTCCCCATGCTCTGATGGGGGTCACCTGCCTATGCCGTGAGGCAAAAGCCCATCATAGGGGAACTTTCCTGAAAAATCAGACGCTCCATAGCTGGCCCCCATTGTGATTCCTTTTTGTTTGGCCTGATTTTATAATTAAAGTTTTTTAAGTTACTAAAAATGCACTTGCTGGAATATCATCCATGGGGGTGTTTTATAATTGGCTGTTTTACTAAACAAAGTAATTGGTTGCTACGCATTTTGATCACAGACTACTAATTGGCTAATATTATAATACAAATTCTAGAAAATCATTACCATAAAACCAGGTAAAAATAGAAGCGATTGGAATGTGGTTATTCTACAAATTCTAAAATTAGATAATAGGAAAATTTTCAGATTCAAACATTTACTATGGCCTACAAGCCTCGGAACCTAAGCATGAACTTCATGACTCCGGCCATTGTGAAAGGCTTTGCATTTCTGCTTTTGTTAAAAAGCTTCTGCATTCCTCAGGTGATAATAGTTGCAGGAACCCTCCATACACTCCTCCTTCCCCTTTGTGCTTTTGTGTTAGTTAAAATTTAATCCAATACAAAAGATTCCTTAGTAACATACATTATCAATCAAATCTAAAAGACAATGAAACTAATGATTCCTTTTGAAAGCCAAATACAAGGGTATAGATACGATTCAAGTGTTAATTTTGGTACTTTCCTCTTCCCGCTGGTCTGCAGTTTCTTAGAATGTTGACACTAAGAGTGAAAGAGTTAGTCGTGATTGCATAAAATTAGTATACCTGTCTTAATATAAATTAATTAACCATAATAATTCTAACACTAATGGAAAAATGTGGTTTTCATTTTGTAATTGCCTATGTCATCAATCCTGGTTGGGGATTTCAAGCTGTTCTTGAAAGAAAAAAAATGTCATAATTGTTAACTCCCAGATCTATGCACATTTTGATGTAATCCTGTTATAGGGCAATTTTAATATAAAATGGGTTTTTTTTACTGGGTTTTTACCCGTGTGCTTAGAAGACTTTTACTTTTTTTTGCTTAGAAGACTTTTATAAGTTTTAACTTCAGGTACATGTGACCAAAGTTATTAAAAGGTTTTTATTTTACAAGAAATGGGTAATAAAATAGTAATAATACGAAGGGAAAGAGAGGGATACAAATTTGCAAATATTTTATCAGATCTTCTGAGCAATGGCGCATTGAAAGCTGATGGCTCCCAAGGAAGAGCCCAAGGCTCACCTCTCTGGTTTTATAGCCAGCCTGGCTGCTTAGCTCCACCCTCAGGTCCCAGTGATCCACTCTTCGATAATCATATTAATGGATTTGTAGTTCTGGAACACTGGTGGTCTGGAGTGGGGGTTGGAGTCCATAAACCTATTTGTGTAATCCATTCAGGACAACCTTCCCCCTACAATCCCACCTTTTTCTCGTAATGTATAAATAAAGACCTGAATCTTATATTCCCTGAACCCCCCTCACTCGCTGACTCCGTTTCACCCTTTGGGAACCCGGCTCTCAGCCGGAGCTGGACTGCAGCGATGCTCTCTGCTCTCGTAACTGAGTGGTCCCCAGGAAAGGGGGAAGTTCCAAAATCCTGATTCCGCCCTAAGTAGGTGGAGCTGAGCAGGGAAAGAAAATTCTGCAAAAAACACAGAAGGAAGGGAAGAAAAAGGAAGCAGGATGGAGAGCAGCAAGGAGACCTGGAGGAAGCACGTGAAGCAGAGCGACATGTAAAAAAACCGTGCTTGCTTTTTAGTCTTAAACTAGTTAAAACAACTGTGTAAAAAACCCGTGGAAAATTTAATAATGGCAGCTTTCATCTTAATTTTAATTTTACTCTTTTCCTCCCAAATTTGTCTAACTCTTTCTAACCCTTTTCTAATGAGTCTCCACTAAAAGATCCTTTAAACTTGTGGCAGGCTTTTGGGCTTTGCTTTAGGCCAATCCTATTTAGCTAAACTTTTACCCTCAAGGAGATGGGTAACTTTAAATGCTTAACTTAATAATTATATTCTTTATCCTTTCTATATTATACCCTAATTAAAGTTCCTTTCCATTAAAAGCCTTATATATTTGTCTTAATACAGTAAATAACAAAACCCATTCAGAGAGGGCAGGTTTAAGGGTTCTGGGGTGCCCCTCTCCCTACCCTGTAACACTGACTTGTTGAAAATGAAACTGGCTTGGTGTCCTTCCCCCACCACACAGTACTTCTCGGCTCCTCATGGCCCTCAAACCGCAGTGTGTCTGGCCTAAGACACCCGGTAATTTCCCTCAGGGCTTTGAGCAATACGCACTGAAGCACCTGCTGGCTGTGGCTCAGCCCATGGCCTCACCTTAGTGAAGTTGGACTCGAAATGCACGAGCCCTCTGCTGTCCACGTGCAAGATAGGGGCTGCGATGGCATCTTGCAGGTCAAAGCCCAGCCACAGCTTGTTCATGATGGCCTGGGGGAGAGGAGGAGGGAGGGTCCAGCTACTCCACACCAACACCTGTCCCTGTCCCCACCCGTGCCCTGGAGAACAAGACCAAAGGACATGCCGCCAGAAGCCTCCAGACTCACCTGGGCCACAGCAGAGATGATTTGCTCTCCCCCAGCCCCACCGATCACCAGCTTCGATCCCTGGGCCATGTTGATCAGGATCGAGGGGACCATGGAGGATGGGGGCCGCTCACCTGGAACTGGAGGCCGAATGGTGTCACTGTGCCCCTAGCAGCAGCGCCCGCCCACCCCGTCCGTCTGTCACTGCCTTGCAAACCAAGCTCACCTGGTGGTGGGGTGACGCTGGAGTTCTGTCCGCGCCTCCAGCACAGGTCCAGGAGCTCGTTGTTGAGGAGGATGCCGGTGCTGGGGGAGTACACCATGGCGCCGAAGCTGCAGAGCAGGGAGCAGGGCTCGGGCCGGCTCATCTCAGACACAGGGCAGGCGGCCCCTTTGCCAGCCTTCTAGGGACCCCTCTCTTTAGCAGTTGCCCTCCATCATGCCGGAGCCATCCCCCCAAGTCCACCCATTCCCCTATCGGGGGACCCTTTTGAATAAGGATCATCCGCAGGTGGGTCCTAGTTCAGGGTCGTTTCAGCCAGAGCTGTCAGGGGCTTGGGGCCCTTTTGACAGAGGGAAGGAAGGGATGGGCAAAATCAAGGTGCTGCCCGCAGAGACAAGCACAGGGAGCTGGGGAGCTGAGGAAGCAGGCGGGGCAAGGGGTCGGGGCTGGGGCCCCACGCACGGTGTGTTGATGGTGCTGGTGGCCGCCACGGCGCTGCCGTCCTCCCCCAGCACGGACACGTGGGCAGTGCCCATCCTGTGGCCCCCGATCCCATTTAGATTGTAGTGGCTGAGCTGGTGGTCACCCCGGGTATTGATCCTCTGGAGGAAGTCCCGGGCCAGGGCCTCACCCAGCAGGTCCTGGGAGGCGTTCTGGGGTAGGGAGCAGATTTAGGGGGCGTAAGGGACTGGGGGGCACAGAGCAAATGACAGCACGGTTTCGGCCCCCTGGGGGAACACCTCCAGTGTATCCTCTCTCGAACCCAGGCAGCCCCCAAACCCTGCCCACCCTCTAGGCTCTCCGAGGTAAGGTGCCACAGCCGCCCCTCCATGCCAGCCACACAGCATCTGTGTCAGCCCCTCTCACAGCGAGCGAGCCCACCCTGCCCGCTTTGCCTCGGCTGGCTGGGCCGGCCCAGAACCAAGGACACGGCCCTCCAGCCTCAGGGCTCACAGCAGTACCTCCCCGCCTGACGTTCCTGCGCGCTGAGCTCTGGGCAAGGAAGGGGCTCTCCACCAGCCCCAGGCCACCTTACCTGGTCGTTCTGGTAGGTGCGAGGGTCCCACAGTCGCCACCTCTGTCCCTCGGCAAACTTGAGTGTCTCCACAAGGCGATGGTACAAGTTCAAACGCCCCTTGAGGCTGGCCACTGAGTCCGAGGAAAAGTTGAACCCTGGGAAGAGGGTTGGCACAGGTGGGGGGTCGCTCTGTGCAAAGGGTTGTATATTAGCCACCACCCCCCAAATATGTCCACATCCTAATCCCCACAAACTGTGAGTACTACCTTACATGGCAAAGTGTGTGATGAAGTTAAGGATGTGAGGGAGCAGATGCTCCTGGGTTATCTAGGGGGTTCTGAATGTGAGCCCATCATCCTTGCAAGGCCGGCACACAGAGGGGAGGAGGAGACGGGAGCGCCCCTGCCCACAGCCGGGAATGACAGCCGCCTCCGAAAGCTGGAAGAGTCAAAGATTCTCCCCCCAAATTCTAGTGGGGGCACGACACCCTGATTTTGGACTTCTGGCTTCCAGAACCACGAGGAAATACATTTCTGCTGCTTTAAGCCACCGGGTTAGTTGTGAGCTATCACGGCCACCACAGAACACAAGCACAATGAGCCCGGGACAACCCAGCAGGGGCGCAGCACACCTGGGACCCTCCCTCCGACCTGCAGGCTGCGCTAAGCAGGCCCAGGCTCAGCCCGGCTGCACACACTGGACGGGCAGCAGCTCCTGCAGAGCCCCCTTGCCTTTGTGCCTTGCACTTGGCTTGCAGTGGGAGGATTTGGGGTGTGGATGATCTTGGACTTTCAGCAAAGCCCCAGGTGTGGGCCGTGCCAGAGGCCACTCTAGAGCGCACCATTTCTACCTGTCTCCACAGCCCTGTCTTTGGTGTCATTCACCTGAAGAGGGGACCGAGCTGGATTGGCAGTGGCTCTGCGAAGCCATTGCTGGGCGTGAATGTTCCCAGTGGGGCAGGACTCTAGAGAATGACTGGGTGCCTTACCTTTGAGCACATTGAGGATGAAGCTGAGGATGGCGCCCCCTGCCGGTGGTGGTGGTGAGTACAGGGTGTAGTTCTCCAGGGGCATAGCCAGCGGGGCCACCACCTCCGCCTGGAATAATTTCAGGTCCTGCAGTGTCAGCCGACTGCCTGGTGTGAGACAGAGAGAGACCCATGTACAGATGGGGCAACAGGAGGAAAGAGTGACCGACACTGACCCATGTCACATGGTAAGATGCCCCAGCCCCTAGCTTCTAGACCTAGGGGGCTTTTGGTGGGTCTGTGGGTGCTGGGTCAGGTCTGGGCCCTAGGAGCTAGGCATGGGATGGGGGACAGAGATGAGAGGCAGACAGGTTGGGGGAGAGGAAGGAAAGTAGAAGAGGCAAGCTGATCCCTGAAAAACTGGGAGGGTGGCAGCTCAGCCACATGGGCCTGACCCACGCCCAGGCCCAGGAGCCCACCGTGACCCACTGTGGTCACTGCCAACTCCCCTCTGGTGGCTCTAACAGAAGGGCCTGGGCAGAGCCTGCCCTCAGTCTCCAGCATGCACAACCCCGCTTTTCCTCTGGCAGGACTGGGGCTTCTGCCTGTCAGCACAGCTGACCTTCCTTGGTAATGTCCTCCAGCAGCTTCTGGCCCAGCTCCCCTCCGTAGAAGGCTTCCACACCCTCCGTGGCCACAGTTTCCAGGGTATTGGCCAGTGCGGGCCACAGGAGTGGGTCTTGAGACCTCAGGGGCTCCTCCCCGTTGAAAAACAGCTGCCTGAGGGGTGGGGGCAGCCTCAGGATGGGGCCAGGTCCTGGAGGGCAGCCACACTCCTGCAGGACTCTCGGGGGCCCCGGGATCCCACCTGGAGGCAGTCCCGGTCCTGAACCCAAAAGGCTCAGGTGGACATCAGGGAGGACGGACTCGAGAATCGAGCTGACGTCTCCCTCCTCGCTCACTGCCCTGACCCAGCCTGGGCAACACGCCACTTGGACTCATGTCCACTGAGAGTCAGTTCTCCCTACACCCTTGGGAGGACCTTGTCAGTGGACTAGCAGGGTGAGCCAAAGACCTCCTGCCGACCTAGAGTGGGAAGGAAGGCAGGGCCAGAGGGCAGTGAACTCAGAGCCCAAACCCACCCCCTTGGGGTCCTACCAGTTGGGTATAAACTCCCTCGGACCCGAGCCCCTCCATCCACGGCTTCCTAGACCCCCATGGGGTCAAACCCCAGCACAAGAAGGGGCTGAGTGGAGCTGGGGTGGAGAGAGACTCAGACTGTGGTCTGAACCCGGTTGCTGCAGAGGGCCTCTGCACCGCGGCCCGCTGCCAAGGTGGTACTCACTTCAGGGAGGACTGGCGCAAGGAAGGCTTCAGGATATCACTTTGCAGGAACTTGCTGAGGATAAGAGGCACATGGTAGCCCCCTCGGAGCAGCTTGATGGTGGGCTGGAACAGCTGTGCCCAGGGCAGGCGGCCATGGCGCCGGTGGGCCTCTGCATAGCCACGGAGCTCCCCAGGCACCCCTATCCACTGGGCCCCTGCATGGCACATTAGCGTCATGTCCCTGCCCCCTGCTGCCCTTCCCTTGTGTCCTCAGCTCTGTGGCCCCGAGGCCTCCCCCAGGGATTCTCTAGCACCACACGTTTCCCCACTGGACCTGTGCCCCCTCTCCCCAGCCATGGCAGCCAGAGTGGCCTTTCTAGAGCCCCGACCATCTCCACCCTCCCTGCTGCCTCCACAGAAAGTCCACCAGCCCTCAGGGCCCAGCACCAGCTGGCCTCAGGACTCCCACCCAAGCCCATCAACCCATACCCACTGGACCACAGAGTCCTTTGTCCATGCCGGTCTCTGCGTGGATCACCCCTCTTCACTCAGAGAGCCCTCTCCCAGAAAAACTCCCCCAACTCTGGTGGGTGAGGATCTCCATAGTAGCTTCCCATCACCCGGATGCCAGCCCTGGCCCAGGCTGCCAGTCTGTCCGTGAGGCACAGTGCCCTTTCAAGGGAGTGCCCTTTCTGGCCACGCTCAGGCCGAGTGGCCCGTGGTCTCTCCTGACACTCACCTGTGCCCAGCGGCAGGGCTTTCTCACATTGTTCCAGCAGCTTTTTGTCACACTGGGCAGGCACTGTCTCCCTGGCGTTGATGACCTCCACCTTCCCTGGAGTCGGGACAGGGCATGTGAATGGTCAGGGATACTGGGGTCCCCTTGCATGACCTTGACCCTGGTCCCTCTTTGGACCAGGAACTGTGCTAACATTCAGGATGGATCTGCATAGACAAGGCAGGGGGGGACCAGGTGCACCAGAGAGGGGCATGGGCAGGCCGGACCATAAGCATGGACAAGCCCACCATGCCATCGTGTGTGGGCTCACCTGTGGCTGCACTGTAGATGGTGAAGATGACTCCTCCGCCCAGACCCATGCTCTGAGGGTTGACGACGCCGGTGCAGACCAGAGAGGCAATGGCAGCATCCACGGGTGAGCCGTCCTGCTGGAGAATGGCTCTAGGGGACATGATCCAGTAAGAGGCTTGACTTCCGGGCCCTGGCCTCCCTCCCTGGGCTTCCGGGCTGGTGTTAGCTAGTGATGATGACAGTTGTGTGGCCCATCTGCTACCCCATGCCCCAGGTTAGGTCACTTGGGTCCCCTCAAGTGCAGCCACTGCCAGGTGCACAGCACTCTACAGGTTGCCAACTGTCATCCCTTTACCCTGCCTCTTGCCATGGGTAAAATTCTTAGTTTGCAAAGTGCTTCTTCTGTCATTATTCCCAAGTCCTCAACACCAATTCATTTGTAATAGGCAGAACTGGGCCAGCCCCCAGCCCCTCCTAGCAGCCCCGGATCAATGGAATAAAATAGAAAGCCCAGAAATAAACCCACAGACTTATGAACAACTAACCTTTGATAAAAGAACAAAGAATATGCATGGAATAAAGACAGCTTGTTCAATAAATGGTGCTGGGCAAACTGAACTCTACATGTAAAAGAATGAAACTAGAATACTGCCTTTCATCATGCACAAAAACAACTCAAAATGGATTAAGGAATTAGACATATGACCTGAAATCATAAAATATATAGAAGAAAGAGTAGGCAAAACTCTACATGACATACACCTCAGTGACATCTTCAAAGACACAGCACCCAAAGCAAAGATAGTGAAGAAAAAGATAAATAGCTGGGACTACATCCAACTTAAAAGCTTTTGTGAAGCAAAAGACATACTAACCAAAACAAAGTGACACCCCACTGACTGGGAGAAAATCTTTGCACACAACTCTACTGACAAGGGACTTATCACAAAGATCCACAAAGAGCTGACCAGACTAAACAAAAACAAACAATCCAGTAAAAAAATGGGCAGCAGAGCTAAAAAGATATTTCTCCAAAGAGGAAATGCAAATGACCAACAGGCATATGAAAAAGTGCTCAACGTCTCTGGTAATCAGAGAAATGCAAATCAAAACCACTATGAGATACCACCTCACACCAGTGAGAATGGCACATACCAAAAAAAAAAAAAAAACAAGCAAACAAAAACTAGCAATAAGAAATGTTGGTGAGGATGTAAAGAAAAAGAAACTCGACTACAACTGCTGGTGGGAATGCAAGCTGGTCCAACCACTATGGAGAGCAGTGTGGAGGTTCTTCAAACTACTAAAAATGGAACTCCCATATGATCCAGCAACCCCACTCCTAGGACTATACCCAAAGGACACAAAAACACTCATTCAAAAGAATACCTGCACCCCTATGTTTATTGCAGCACTATTACAGTAAGACCTAAACAACCTCAATGCCCCTAAACAGATGATTGGACCAAGAAGATGTGATACATATACACAATGGAATACTATTCAGCAATCAAAAAAGATAAAGTAGAGTCATTCGTAGAAACATGGATGGAGCTGGAAGGGATTATGCTCAGTGAAATAAGTCAGAAGGCAAAAGAAAAATACCAGATGGTTTCCCCCCTAGAAGGAATATAAGGGAACCAAATAAGCGACCAAGGAAAAGAATAATAAAAATTTTTAAAAAACACAACAAAAACTAAAAGAGAAGGATAAATCAGAAACACTTTGTGGGGAGGCGAGAGGAGATAGAATAAGGGCAGAAATAGCACAAGGGACTGAGATGATGGTGTACTGGTGAAATGATGGGAAACCATGGGGACCACAATTGATGTCAAATATATATAAATAAAGATAAAGAGGAAAGAAAAAAAAGAAAATTTCATCCCCATCAAATCCTGCCAGTTAGTTATACCTGGTGGTGCAATGGGTTAGAGCAATGCACTATGAAGCAGACCACAGCCACTGCAGCACGAGTTCGATTCCTGCTGCTGGCCAGGGAGGTGACTAACATGGCGCAGCAGACCTCTCCTGCCTCACTCACTATTCTCAGCAGTGCATTTCAGTTGATCTGCCTATTCTGTTCCCCACTCTGTCTCTGGTGGATCTTCTCACCCCCCACACCTCTGGCCCGTACCCAAGTTCAGCTCTATGTTGATGAGCCCAAATATTATCCCCAGTGCAGTTGCCTTCCTCAAATTGCAGACACTTACACCCAACCATCTATAAGGTAACTCCCCTGGGTGTCCAAGGGGCACCCACTCTTAATATTTAATATGACCCAAACTACACTTTTCACTTCCCTCTCACCTCTGCCCCCAAGACAAATCTTAAAAAAAAAAAAAAAGAAAAGAAATATACCCATATTCCAATTTCTTCTCATCACTTCCACCACTACCGCCTAGGTCCAAGCCACCCGCATCTCTCGCCTGGGTTGTTACGATGACCTCCTGCCAGTCCTCCCCTTTTTGCCATCCTATCTTATATTTTAACCAAATAATCTGTTTAAAATATAAATCAGGGTCTCCCTGGTGGCGCAAAGGCGCAAGACTATGAAGGTATCTGCAGCCACTGCAGCAAGAGTTCGATCATGGGCAGGGAGCTGACCCACGTGGCACAGCAGACCTCTCCTTGTCTTGCCCGCTGCTCCCCTCAGCAGTGTATTTCAGTCTATCACCTGTTTTGCTCCCTATTCTGTATCTGGTGAATCCTCACCCCCAAAGAACCCCCAGGTACTCTGGCCTGTACCCCACTTCTTGTATGCATAAAAAGTTAAATCTTAATATATACATATACATACATACATACATACATATATGTATAATCAGACATCCTGGTAACAAGAGACTAAATGATTCAGCCCAAACTTCCCACAGACAACTAGGAAACCAGAGCAATAGAAAATATCAACTTCAAAGGATCAGAGGCAGTGAAGAAATCTAGGCCTAAAGGGAGGGGTGAGCTGGCATTTGGAGCTGCTTCTCCCTCAAGGTGACTGCCGGTCCTGGAAGAGGTGGCTAGAGGCTGAGACCTGCCTGGGACCCTCTGTGTCTCTGGAAGCGGGGGATGCTGGGGAAGCGCCCTTGGAGATGGAGACTTGCTAGGAAAAACAGAGAACTAGAACTCAACCAGCCCCAACCAGCACCGGGCCTGCATCAAATCGCCTCAGTCTCTCAAATTAGATTCCCAGAGTGGTGGAATCCTGAAAAAATGTTTACTTATTTTTAACAATGTCTACGCAGTCTCTCCTGTGTTAGATTAAAAATAACAAAGCAAACAAGGGTGGAAATAAGGTGACAGGATGGAGGTACACCAGTCAGGGGAATCTGAAATGCAGCCAGAGACCTCACTGGAAATGTGAATTCCACAAGTGTCGGCCTGGCTAGAGCCCAGTAGAAACCGTGCCGCCCTGGCCTGGCACTCAGCCCACAGGCTCCGGCAGGGATTGAGGAAGACACACGTGTAAATAAGACGGTCACTTCTTGCTCAAGTCACCGTCAGTTGTAACTGTTCAGGACAACTGTGTGAGACTGTCCAGCAGGGGTGCAGAGGAACCGCGTGACTTCTACACCGGAAAGAATTCACACAGGAGTCAGTGTGGGAGACTCAGAAATGAAGCTTTATTGTAGGTAAATAAACCCCTTTACTTATTAGGCATTAGGGGCGATTAAGATACTTGCATGTTTGAGGAGGCCAAGGCTCACAGATGGGATCCCAAATGGGTCTTCCCTGGTGGCACAGGGGTTAAGTTGATCCCCAGCCAGGGAGGGGACCCACATGGCACAGCAGACCTCTCTAGCATCGCCTGCTGCTCTCCTCAGCAGTGTGTTTCAGTCAGTCTGCCTGTTCTGCTCCCCACTGTGTCTCTGGTGAATCCTCTTACCCCCCCTAACTTCTGACCTGTACCCCAGTTCTTGTATGCATAAATAAATCTTTTTTTAAAAAATGGGTCTTGTCAACTTTTGCTTAACAAAAGGGGCAGGAATTTACAGATTGGGATAATGAGATTTGGCTTGTGTTGCTGATGAAAGGAGCCTGGTGTGAGATAAACTAATGGGGTTTGAATCAAACGAATAGAGTTCAGATCACGTTGTTCTGAAATGTGCACAGCTCTTTTTCAGATATGCTGCATGGAGGAAGCAGGAGGCTGCAGCCATTGTGCTAAATTCTGAAAGCAAATCAGATAGCGCTTCAGAGACATTCATCCGTGTACGGGTTACAGATACAACTCTAGGCTGAGCTTAGCAAAATTACTGAAGAATTCCCTAATGCTCTCACAGGCACTATAGACTTTGCCAGTGAATTTAACTGGGTTGTCAAGTTACAAACCAGCTTATTTTGACTTATACCACCTAGTCACAAGTTTGTTGGAGAAGGCAGAGTCAAAGAAAGAATGACTAGTAAACTGGAAATACACCTTAGAAAACTTCCCCAAGAAAAGAGCAACTGATCAAATGCTCTTAAATTAGGAAAAGTCCTCCACAACCCTGAGAGCTTCCCAAAAATTATAGGTTGGGAAAAAAACTCAACGATGCATTCAAATACCTGAGGGGATTTTTCAATGGATTTGAAAAAAAAATTTTTTAAAGATGTATTTATTTATGCGTATAAGTGTTAGGGGGAAAGGTAGTCACGGGTTGCCCTGTAACATAAGGACTGAGGTAAGGCCAGAGGTGTAGGGGGTGAGAGGATTCACCAGAGACAGAGTAGGAGCAGAACAGGCAGACAGACTGAAGTACACTGCTGAGGGGAGCAGCGGGCCAGTGACGGGAGGTCTGCTGTGCCAAGTGGGCCCCCTCCCTGGCCAGGGATAGTGCAGCGCTTAACCCCTTGCGCCACCAGGGAGACCTCATGGATTTGAAAATGTTAGGGGAAAGGTAGTCCTAAATGGATTATGGGTGTGTGAACTCCAACCCCCACTCCAAACCATCAGTGTTCCAGAACCACAAATCCAATAAGATGATTATCGAAGAGTGGATTACTGGGATCTGAGGGTGGAGTTAAGCAGCCAGGCTGGCTATAAAACCAGAGGGAGCTTGGGGTCTTTCCTCTTAAGGAGGAGCCAGACCCCTTCCATCGCAGCCATCTCATTTGACTCGGAGCCAGCTCTCAACGCGCCATTGCTTAGATCTGGTAAAGTATTTGTGGATTTGTATCCCTTTCTTTTTCCTTTGGTGTTATTACTATTTTATTCCC
>JAGFMF010011418.1:13203311-13216551 GCA_019455555.1 Galemys pyrenaicus | reverse complement strand
ACACTGCTGAGGGAAGCAGCGGGCACAGCAGGAGAGGTCTGCCGCGCCATGTGGGTCCCCTCCCTGGCGGGCAGCAGGGATCGAACTCGTGCTGCAGTGGCTGCTGTTTGCTTCATAGTGCATTGCTTAACCCACTGCGCCACCAGGGAGGCCCTAAAAATCTTTTTTTAAAAAAAGAGTATCGGGCCCGCCCTGGTGGCGCAGTGGGTTGAGCAACGCACTGTGAAGCAGGCCGCAACCACTGCAGCACGAGTTTGATCCCTGCTGCCGGCCAGGGAGGTGACCCGCATGGTGCGGCAGACCTCTCTTGCTGTGCCCACTGCTCCCCTCAGCGGTGTGTTTCTGTCAATCTGCCTGTTCTGCATCCTGCTCTGTCTGGTGGATTCTCTCACCACCCCCACACCTCTGGCCTGTACCCCAGTGCTTGTATGCATAAATAAATAAATCTTTAGAAAAAAAATTAAAAAAAGAGTATCTCCACATATTTGGCTATGAAGAAAAGTACTACTAAATAACACATGAAACAAAGAAGCTATTACAATGGAAATTAGAAAATATTTTGAATTGAATGAACATACCGTAAAGTAAGACTTGTGGGGTTAGAAGGAGGTGGGGGAGGAAGGGGAAATGAGGTAACCGGTTCCGAGAACTTCCACACTCCTCACAATTTCTCCCAGGGGAGCTTAAAAGCCAGTCAGTCTAAAAAACTTTGCTCAGCTTAGTTTTTACAGATTGAATATTGCAGTCTCCACCTACAAGTGAGTGAAAGGAGATCAAGGGAAGTTAGGTGGTGATAAGGAGTTCTGGGTCCTGAGAAATGTCAGAATGAATAAACCAGTGTTCTCCAAGCAGAGCCCTGCAAGCAGGAGAAGCTGTGGGGAGCAGAAGTCAAATGGAGCAGGATGGGAATAACAGGAGCAAAGGAGATTTAGATTGTTTTTCTGTTGTAAAGGTGATCAGAAAGGAAAATATAGAAAGGAAGGAGCCACACCCACACACCCACACACACATACATGTACACACACACATATTTAAAATCATTTTGTGAAAGAACAAAAGGTTTCTAGAGCCATAAAACTATTCTTTTTTTTAAAAGATTTATTTATTTATGCATACAAGCACTGGGGTACAGGCCAGAAGTGCGGGGAGGCGAGAGAATCCACCAGACAGAGCAGGGGGAAGAACAGGCAGATGGACTGAAACACACTGCTCAGGGGAGCAGCAGGCCAGGCAGGAGAGGTGTGCCTGCGCCATGTGGGTCACCTCCCCAGCTGGCGGCAGGGATCGAACTCGTGCTTCAGTGGTTGTGGTCTGCTTCATAGTGCGTTGCTTAACCCACTGCGCCACCAGGGAGGGCCCCATAAAACTATTTTGACTCAATGTCCATCCTCAAAAATAAAATTTGTTTTGCTGAAGCATGAGTAAAGTATTGAAGTGGGGGACTCCCTGGTGGCATAGGAGTTAAGTCTTAGAGCTATCACGCTGCAGCCTGAGTTCGATCCCTGGCTAAGGAGTTAACCTACATATGGTGCAGCAAGTCACTTCTGTCTTCCCATTGCTCCCCTCAGCAGTGTATTTCTGTTGATCTACCTGTTCTGTTCCCCACTCTGTTTCTGGTGAGTCCTCTTACCTCCTGTGCCTCTGGCCTGTACTGCAGCTCTTGCAAGCATAAATAAATAAATCTTTAAAATAAATAAAAAATGTATGGCATTATGGTCTGAGAGAGTGCTCAGTGTAATTTCTATCTCTGCAGTTTTATTGACAATTAACTTGTGTTCTAAAACATGATCTGGGCCTCTCTGGTGGTGCAATGGGTTAAGCAACGCACTATGAAGCAAAATGCAGCCACTGTAGCATGCATTTGATCCCTGCCTCCGGCCAGAGAGGTGACCCACATGGCGTAGCAGACCTCTCCTGTCTCGCCTGCTGCTCCCCTCAGCAGTGTGTTTTGGTCGATCTCACTGTTCTGTTCCCCACTCTCTCCCTCTCACCCCCCACCCCGCACATCTGGCCTGTACCCCAGTTCTTGTATGCATAAATGAATACATCTTTAAAAAATAAAATAAATCTATTTTTTCCTCTTTTCTTAAATTTATACATATATAACATCAATTGTGGTCCCCGTGGATTTCCCACCACCATTTCACCAGTGCACATCACCTCAGTCCCTTGTGCTCTTTCTGCCCTCATCCCATTCTCTCCCCCTCCAATCCCTCCACACACAGTGTGTTTCTGATTTGTCCTTGTCTTTTTGGTTGTGTTGTGTTTTTGTTTTTCTTATTGTTATTATTCTTTTCCTTGGTCCCTTATTTGGTTCCCTTATATTCCTTCTAGGGGGGAAACCATCTGGTATTTTTCTTTTGCCTTCTGACTTATTTCACTGAGCATAATCCCTTCTAGCTCCATCCATGTTTCTACGAATGACTCTACTTTATCTTTTTTGATTGCTGAATAGTATTCCATTGTGTATATGTATCACATCTTCTTGGTCCAATCATCTGTTTAGGGGCATTGAGGCTGTTTAGGTCTTACCTACTATAATAGTGCTGCAATAAACATAGGGGTGCAGGTATTCTTTTGAATGAGTGTTTTTGTGTCCTTTGGGTATAATCCTAGGAGTGGGGTTGCTGGATCATATGGGCGTTCCATTTTTAGTAGTTTGAAGAACCTCCACACTGCTCTCCATAGTGGTTGGACCAGCTTGCATTCCCACCAGCAGTGTAGTCGAGTTTCTTTTTCTCTACATCCTTACCAACAATTGTTGTTGCTAGTTTGTTTGTTTGTTTGTTTTTGGTATGTGCCATTCTCACTGGTGTGAGGTGGTATCTCATAGTGGTTTTGATTTGCATTTCTCTGATTACCAGAGATATTGAACATTTTTTCATGTGCTTATTGGCCATTTGCATTTCCTCTTTGGAGAAATATCTTTTTAGCTCTTCTGCTCATATTTTGACTGGATGTTTACTTTAAAACATGATCTATTTTTGAAAACGTTCCATGTCCACTTGAAAAAAGTGCAAGTAGGCAGTGGTTTTTTTGGATCGAGTGTTCTCTAGATGTCCATTAAACCTATTGATCTAGTCCTTCTTTAAGGCTGTTTTTTCTCTATTTATCCTTTGTCTTATTGATCTGTCTATAGTTGTAAGTGGAGTATTAAAATTCCCTAGTACTATTGCAAAGCCTAGTAAAGAGAGATGTGTCAATATTTCTCTTTAGCTCTATCATTAATGATCTTACATATCTAGTGTTTCATCATTCAGTGCATATATGAGTGTTAAATCTTGTTACATCTGGTCCTTAGTCAAATATGGTTTTCTCTGCCTCTTTTAACTTTTTAAGTTGGAAATCTATTTTATCTGCTATAAATATCGCTATTTTTGATTCTTTTTAAAAGTTACCATTTGTTGTATGACTTGCAGTCTTTAACTCTAGGTCTGTGAGTTTCTTGTAAACAGCAGAAGGCTAGACTTGATTTTGTAATCCATTCAGTATTTGTCTTTACCAAGTAAGTAGGTGTCTTCACTCAGCCACTCTACATGTTTTGACTGGTGACTAAAGACTATTTACTTTCAAGGTTATTATTATTTTTTTTAAGATTTATTTATTTATGCATACAAGCACTCGTGCTGCGGTGGCTGCTGTTTGCTTCATAGTGCGTTGCTTAGCCCACTGTGCCACCAGGGAGGCCCACTTTCAAGGTTATTATTGAAACATAAATGCTCATTGCCATTTTGGTTTGGTGGGTTTTATTTTTATTTATCTTGTTTTTAATATGTTTTATTTTGTTTAGGTTCCATTCTCATTTTCTTTTTTTTAAAGATCTATTTATTTATGCATACAAGCACTGGGGAAGAGGCCAGAGGTGTGGGGGGGCGAGAGGATTCACCACAGAGAGCGGGGAGCAGAGCAGGCAGATCAACTGAAGTACACTGCTGAGGGGAGCAGTGGGCACAGCAGGAGAAGGCTGCTGTGCCATGCAGGTCCCCTCCCTGGCCGCGGATCGAACTCGAGCTGCTGTGCAGCGGTGGATACTTCACAGTATGGAACTCAAGCCGCTGTGCCCCCAGGGAGGCCTCTGCCTTTGTTGTTGTTGTTTTTGTAAGAATATGTATATTTATTACATCCACTGTCTTTGAGGGGCAAGGGAAAAGAGAATATGTACAATCCAGGTGTGCTATTACATGAACATACATTAATTTTTGTAGTTCTTTTTATACAAATATGTTTCAGTGGCTAATTTTAACATTTGTGAGCTTTGAAATTCACTATAAATGAATATAGTAATTATTAATGTTTTCTGTAAGATATTTTATTTGAAAGGTATAGATAATGAATATTTATAGAAATATAGACTATAGTTAAAAAATATTTAAGAGGCTATCTTACTACCCAGACTGCCTCTGTCAACATGTCATTGCCTTTCAACAGCTTTATTATCATGTATCTTGGTGTAGGGCTATCTGGTATTATTTCATTTGGAATTCTTTGTGCCTCTTGGATCACAATGCCTGGTTCCTTTCCCAGATTAGGATGGTTTTCAGCAATTACATCTTTTTTTTTTTAAAGATTTTTTATTTATTTATGCATACAATCAAGAGCTGGGGTACAGGCTAGAGTCCAGGGAGGTGAGAGGATTCACCAGACAGAGTGGGGAACAGAACAGGCAGACTGACCGAAACACACTGCTGAGGGGGAGCAGCGGGTAAGGCAGGAGAGGTCTGCTGAGCCATGTGGGTCCCCTCCCTGGCCGGCAGCAGGGATCGAACTTGTGCTGCAGTGACTGCGGTTTGCTTCATAGTGCGTTGCTTAACCCACTGTGCCACCAGGGAGGCCCAGCAATTATTTCTTTAAAGCAATTCTTCTATGTCCTTTTCCTCTCTGTCTGGGCCCCCATGACACAATTGGTATTTCTCTTTCAGTAAATTTATATTATTTTGATTCCTAAAATTCCTTTTTTCTTTATGTTTTTCTAGTTGTGTTCTCTGTCATTGCGCTTTTGATTTCATTACTTTTCTTTTTTTTTTTTTTAAAGATTTATTTATTATTTAGGCATACAAGCACTGGGGTACAGGCCAGAAGTGTGGGGGATGAGAGGATCAGAACAGGCAGATCGACTGAAACACACTGCTGAGGGGAGCAGCGGGCGAGGTGGGAGAGATCTGCCAGACCATGTGGTCCCCTCCCTGGCCGGCAACAGGGATCGAACTCATGCTGCAGTGGCTGAGGTCCGCCTCATAGTGTGTTGCTTAACCCACTGTGCCACCGGGGAGGCCCTGATTTCATTACTTTTCTCCGTGGCTTATCCTTGTCTGCTGTTCCCTCCCTCTCTTGTGCTTTTTATTTCTATTATAGTATTTCTTGGCTGTGCTACTTCTAATTGTAGGTGCCTCATATTTTCTTCATCTGTCTGTGCCCTCCCTTTTTTGAGTTCTATATGCATTGTTGCATTGTTTCCTGACTGAGACCCCTCTCAGGATTTTTTTGCCCCAGCATTAGGGATATGCTCTGCTGTCCCTTCACTCTCAGTGCCCGTGGGCTGTAATAGGGATACCTGACCATCTATTGCTTTTGCACCTGCTGAAGCAGTCAGAGGCTGGAACTGATGAGGCAGAGCCGATACCAAAGAACAGCTTTGCAGCAGGGCTCCGGGGGTCACTCCAGTGTCAGGGATTCAAGCCTACTGTGTCCTCTGAGCATGCAGGTTCTTTGGTGGCGAATCCAGTGGTCCTCTCCTTGGCTCAGCTGCCTGGTCTTTGTCCCCCTTATAACCTCATGTCAACCCTCACTCGAGGCTATTTTTGAACAAGATGTGGTGCTGGGTGGATTGCAGTTGATATGGACAGGAATCGTTCTCTTTTGTTTTCTAGCACAGACCTTCATCCTGGAGTATTGACTTCTGTTATTACAGGTGCCTAAACCTGGGTTAGTGCCAGTGTTCATTTAGTGTTTTGGTTTGCCCTAAGGTGGGGTGTGCTAGGTTCTTTGGAGAACCCTCAGCTTTGAGGGTGCATTATGGTCTGAACTGTTGCTCTCCCATCCTGGGTTTAAACACCAGCTGTTTTAAGTGTCTCAGGTTCAAGTCAGTAACCCTCACTCTGCGCACCTGCTCCTCCTGTTCTCCAGCTCTGCCCTGGGCACCAACTCTTGCAAGCCACCGAATGCAGGCAGTGCTGGGTCTCAAGAGTCTCCAGTGTAGGTGCGTGCTCCTGAGTCAACACCTGTAAGGATTCTGCATAGCAGCCATTCCTCCCTCTTCTGGCTGTACTACCCTGGTGTCATAATAAACACAGTTCACTTAAAGTTTTTCCTACCCCTTTCCACCATACCACCAGTTCTACCACTAGCCCACTGGTGTGCTTTTCCTCAGGGGGTCATTGGTTTTGTTTTGCTGCAATCTAGTTGTAAGGAAAGAGTTGGTGCCTTCACACTGCCACTACCTTGCACAATTCCAGAGTTTTAATTTTTATTAGGGCCCTCCCTGGTGGCGCAGGGGGTTGAGCACTGCAGTGTGGGACTTCCACAGCCACTGCAGCATAAGCTCTATCACTGGCCAGGGAGGGGACCCGCATGGCACAGCAGACCTCTCTTGCATTGCCCGCTGCGCCCCTCAGCAGTGTCTTTCAGTCAGTCTGCCTGTTCTGCTCCCTACTCTGTCTCTGGTGAGTCTTCTCAATCCTCGTGTGTCTGCCCTGTACCCCAGCTCTTGTCTGCATAAATAAAATAAAATCTTTTCTACAAAATTAATTTAAACAAAAAAGATGAGAGAAAACCCTAAAATGGAACGCAAACTGAAAAACTTCAGCTAATAATATGTTGAATGGAAAATATAACCACATAGGAAGAGGAATTTATTAGCTGTTCATCTTTTGTGGGGTATATCCTAAGTACAAAACAAAATAAAGACCCTGGAGAAACAGCTTACATTTTATCTAGTAGATTTGTTGGTCACAGGAATGTTGAAGTAATTCTGAAACTATGTTGTATTATGGGTTAGAGCAAGTAAGTATATAAAGACAGTGTTAGTAACACCGCTCACTTTGACAGAAGGCACATACCACCTGTCAGGGTGGGTTTAAACTGGAGGAATCCCTATGGATCTGGTTCAATGCATAGACACACCTAGAAGCAATGGCACACCAGAAATGCGTGCTCCTGACTTCCAGATCCTAGTTCTAAAATACCACTCATTCTTGTTTCGGGTCTGACTGAGAAGCCCCTGGAAGACGTTGTGCTAGGAAGCAAGAAAATTCTCCAAGGCTAATGGAGACATGTGACTAATGAGGGCTAAAGGGGCTCCCACTTGTCAGGTTTGTGTAATTTGAGCAACAAAAGAGAATAACTGATGGATTATAATCCATAGAATTAAACCGATCCATGAGTAAACAGTGATACTTAAAGGGTGGGGAGGGGTGTGGAGGTTTGGGTTGTATATCTCCCTTATAGAAGAATGCCAGCTAATAGACGTTGAAGAAATGACGGGCTTACAAATCACCCTTTGCAAACACAAATTTATTCAGATAAGGATCAAAATAACATGGGGTAAAATGTCTTTTTGAGAAAAAGATAGTCACAATCTCAAAGTATCAAACCATATGTTACCAAATTAATAGGAAGGGCCTCCCTGGTGATGCAGGGGGTTAAGCAACGCACTAGGAAGCAAACCTCAGCCACTGCAGCCCGAGTTCGAGCCCTGCTGCCAGCCAGGCGGGGGGTGGGGGGGTGGGTGCCACACGTGGCACAGCAGACCTCTCCTGCCTCGCCCGCTGCCCCCCTCAGCAGTGTATTTCAGTAGATCCATCTGTTCTGCTCCCCACTGTCTCTGGTGGATCGTCTCATCCCCACATCTCTGGCCTGTACCCCAGTGCTTGTATGCATAAATAAATAAATCTTTTAAAAAATAAATTAATTAATAGGAAGAGATCTGGAATACCCCACCTTTATGAAATAATCCAACTTAGTGGCACCTATCGTGAGAGAGCCTCACACTTAGTTCCCTTTTACGTGATACAAGAGAAAAGGCAAAACACCACTATCTTACCATACGTTTCACATCTTCATAAATAAATGATCTAACCAGCCAAGGGAGGTCGTGACACAAATGGCTTGGCTTCTTGAAAAATGTAAATGTCACTGAAGGTCCACTGATTTCTTTTTAACCAGGAGATTAAAGATAACTAAAAAAATATGAGAGTCAGTGATTAATGCATCTAGAGAGAATAATAACAATCGATGAATCTAAGTGACCCGGTGAAGGATATATGGGTATTATCTCCATCTTTCTGTGCGTTTGAAATGTTTTCAAGTTGCGCATTCCCTGTCCCTCCTCCGTCTCTGCTGCCTCCTTCTTCTGGCCTCCTGGTGCTGCTCCTATGCTGGCTCCGTGTGGGCCTGTGACTTCTTCAGTGAAGCAGTAGCTGGAGAGACCCTGGCACTCACTGTGCCAATGGAGTGTCAGTACGGGAGCCCAAGGAAGGAGCCAAGACTGAGATCAGTGATAATGTTAATTTGAAGGGAGTGGGCCAGGATGGTTCTGTGGTGCATTTAAGATTAAGAGCACAGGGCCTGCCTGGTGGCACCATGGGTTAAGCAACGCACTATGAAGCAAACTGCAGCCACTGCAGCACAAGTTCGATCCCTGCTGTCGGCCAGGGAGGGGACCCACATGGCACAGCAGACCTCTCCTGCCTTGCCTGCTGCTCCCCTCAGCAGTGTGTTTCAGTTAATCTGCCTGCTCTGTCTATGTCTGTGGTGAATCCTCTCACCCCCACACCTCTGGCCTGTACCCCAGTGCTTGTATGCACAAATAAATAAACCTTTAAAAATTAGCATATAAGATTAAGAGCACACAACATGTAGCTGAACGATGAAAGCCTACTGGGGACAGGGTCTGTCTATGAGGCAGCTCTGATTCTGATTCTCATCAGTAAAACAGACATACCTGCACAGCTGGAAATGCATGCGGGTATAATCGATGCGTTCCAGCCCCAGACAGGAGGCATCTTCTACAAAGGGAATCTGTTATTTACTCTAGAACTTTGTTCCTCCAAATCAAGAAGACTTTTTCAAGTAGGAAGCCACAGTTTTGGTTCACTACCTCCTGTCTATCATGGTGTAGCTTTCTCTAGTCTTTTGTTTTTTCCTCCCCCTGTGCTTTATTATACATAAAGTAACTGGTGTTTGTGCACAAATACACTGCATTAAAAAACAACAACTAAGTGGGCAAAGGTGTTTTGATCAATATTAAATAGAGATGGGATGGGGAAAAATACTATTTCTATGACATTAATATTTATCTATTTTCTTTATCTATTATTGGCATGCCCAAATTCTGCCTTCGTTTTTATAACCCAGTAAGATTTCTTGCCCTCAATGTTTAATAAACAAACAGACAAACAAAAAGCATAAAAATTCTCACATGGCTTACCAAATTGGAGAATTTTAATGTCTTTCATATATTATTGTAAAATCAAGGACAATTTTATAACATTTTTATATATAGCTGATCATATTGGGTAATCTGTCTTAAATAGGAGTGAATTACTCTAAAAGAAAATGAATCCTAGATAATTTACCTTCAAGTCAAACATCTTGTTTAAATAAACTTCTTGTTAAAAATGAAATAAACCCATGGGGATTACAATTGATGTCAAATATATATAAATTAAAGGGAAAAAATAAAATTATGAGAACTTTCAGAAACAAAACAAACAAACAAATGACATAAATCCAAATAAAAATACAAACATTCAGGGAAATAAAACAGCAACAACAAGAAAACTTGTTGAATTTAGCTAAGCCAAAGAGAGAAATTTACTCTGTCTCTGATGACTCCTCTCACCCTCCACACCTCTGGCCTGCACCCCTGTTCTACACAAAAGGAAATAAAATCTAAAGAAAAAAGAAATAGAAACTTGATAGTTTCTATGGCACAGCAGACCTCTCCTGCCTCACCCGCTGCTGCTCTCAGCAGTGTGTTTCAGTCCATCTGCCTGTTCTGCTCCCCACTCTGTCTCTGGTGAATCCTCTCACCTCCTGTGACTCTGGCCTGTACCCCAGCTCTTGTACGCATAAATAAATACATCTTTTTTAAAAATAAAAAGGAAGATTTATTTAATAGTGTAGATAGTATAGATGGTGTATGACCTGATGGAAAAACAGGCAAAATAGTTTAACAGAAACTTCATAGAAGAGGGTATTCAGATGACCAGCAATCACTTCCAACCTTTCAGAATTAGATATGCATTCGTTGTCCATGTCTCCCACCATGAAGGCAAGGGCTTTTTGACCATCTCAGCCCCCAAGCAATGGCTGGTAGAGAGGAAGTGCTCTGTTTCTAGTTGGTAAAGCGCATTACAAGGAGAGAAGCATCCACACTCCGTCATGCATCCACGATGCCCACTGTCTGGTATCACAATCACTTATGTGTTCATAGGCACAATGGCATTGGCGTCAGGCCACCAGGGCTTAAGTCCCCCCATTTTTTTAAAAAAAGATTTATTTATTTATGCATACAAGCACTGGGGTACAGGCCAGAGATGTGTGTGTGTGGGGTGGGGGGGTGAGAGGCTCCACCAGAGACAGAGTAGGGAATAGAACAGGTAGATTATCTGAAACACACTGCTGAGGGGAGCAGCGGGCGAGGCAGGAGAGGTCTGCTGCGCCATGTGGGTCTCCTCCCCGACTGGGGTTAGGGATTGAACCCGTGCTGAAGTGGCTGCGGTTTGCTTCACAGTGTGTTGCTTAACCCATTGCGCCATGGCCACCGGGAAGGCCCCTTACGTCCCCTTTCATAGGCAGCATGACAGTAACCACATGACTCAATCTCCCTAAGACTGAGTCTTCTCAGCTGTGAATGGGAGTGGTTCTGGCAGGTTGAGCATCACAGTGTAGAATAATCACACACTGACAGCATCCTCCTGCTCCCATCACTGCTGTCACATGCTTATTCAGACACACATGCTCACACATACACAAGCACAAGGCCCAGACACATAAGTTCGCCTTGAGCAGAGGAGCAAAGATGCAGAAGAGCCGCTCAGGTCATGGGAGCTGGCAGGGGAGGGATGTGACTATACTCTAGTCCCCCATGAGCCTTCTCCTTACCCCGGCCTTGACCCTAGACCCTAACCCGAGACCTGAGATACCCATGCATGTCCAGTGCCGACTAGAGGTCAGAGCAGCTACCATCACGAGGCACCTGTGGCCAGATGAGCTCCATGCCTCATTGCCTGCAGACTCACAGGCCCGATCCTGAGGGAGAGTCTGATATGAAACCCAACTGAGGGCCTCCCTGGTGGCGCAGTGGGTTAAGCAACGCACTGTGAAGCAGACCGCAGCCACTGCAGCACAAGTTCGATCCCTGCTGCCGGCCAGGGAGGGGAACCACATGGTGCAGCAGACCTCTCCTGCTGTGCCCGCTGCTCCCCTCAGCAGTGTACTTCCGTTGATCTGCCTATTCTGCTCCCCGCTCTGTCTGTGGTCAATCCTCTCACCCCCCACACCTCTGGCCTGTACCCCAGTGCTTGTATGCATAAATAAATAAATCTTTAAAAAAAAAAATGAAACCCAACTGATAAGTGGGGATATCAATCCTAGAGGGTACAACAACCTACCCAGAGTCTTTGCTCTCCCCTTTGCTGAGAGTGAAACCCCAAGACTCCCAGATGGGTCTGGAGAAGTTCACAAGACCCAACTCTCAGGGCCCATCCCCACCCTGTGGCCAGTGCCTGACCCCCAATACCCCAGAAGAGCTGGGCCCCTACAGCCCCCTCTTCACTATCCACTTATCACTAAAGCTCTGGACTTTATAGGCTGAGCCTGGGGGCTGGACAGGCACTGGGATCCAAGGAAAGGGGTGAGAGACTCTCCACCCTTTTCCGATAGCCCTGGAGAGCTTCTCCTGATTGGCAGAGCAGACAGATGTCACAAAGCCTCAAAGCCACTGCTAACCCTGAAGCTCCTACAGTTTCCCTGGAAGTGGGAACTCCAAGGACACCCAGTTTGCACACAAGCCTGATACACCAGGACGTCACATGGGAAAGTGACCAGTCTAGACGGAAAGGGACCTCATTGTCACTAGACATGGGGCAGGTCCTCATGCATGTAAACCTTAAGAACCTTCACCGAAAAATCATAAAAAAAAAAGGACCACTCCCTAGAAGGTGTGGCCACAGCAGAAACCCAACCTGCCCGAGGGAAAAAATCTGTTTCTGATCAACTAGAAGCAGATGGAGGCTGGAAGTTCCTACTGGTGAGAGGAGAAAGCAGTGGAGATTTCGGAGGGGGCCTGAGCTGGGGAAAGGGACAGGCACAGAGAGCGGTGCTGGGCAAAGAGTTCCCAGCAAAGCACGGGCTAGGAGGGCCGGGATCCCTGGGGGAGGGAGGTGGGAGGCACCAGACTCAGCAGGGTCGCATGACCCCTTGTTCCAAGCAGCAGCTGGGGCCAGTTTCAGGCTCCCTCCCATTCCTGGCTTCTTAACACAAGAACAGGAAGTGGCCAGCATTGTTTGACAAGTACACAAAACACTGGGAAGAAACCGCATCCGCTCTCCTCACCAGGGGAGAACAGCGGGCCCAGAGCAGAGACCCCCAACTCCTGCCACCTACACGCACAGCAGGGCAGAGCCCCCAGCACCTCTGGAAAAAGACTCAGGGAGACACAGTGGACTGAATCCCCCTCCGAGGTGGTGGCAGCAGCCCCACTCCTGGAGGCCATGTGCCCGCCGGTGGCCTCTGCAGCAAATGGCCCCCAAACCTGCTTGCATATTCGCAGCTGTGGGTCCAGATGGACAAGGCACCTCTGCACATCCCCCGGGGAATGGAAGACTCACTCCTTTCCCGTCCCCTCAGAGCCCCCTGGGAAAACCAAGCAGCCCCACATGTCCCGGACTGTCACCTTCAGCCATTGCCGTCCTAGGGGCGGTCAGAAAGTCCTGAGAGACGTCCAGGGGGCCAGAACAGAAGGGAGAAATGCAGGGACAGATGGTCAGCTGGAGAGAAGAGGAAATGAATGAAAAAGTGAATGAATGAAAGAGAAAGAGAAAGCATGCTGAGGTGAAACAGGACACCAGGACAGAGGGGCCAAGCGACAGCTCCTGTGCAGCCACACCTCAGGCTGACACGTGTGCTCTGCCCGGCTCCACACCTCAGGCTGACACGCGTGCTCTGCCCGGCTCCGCACCTCAGGCTGACACGCGTGCTCTGCCCGGCTCCGCACCTCAGGCTGACACGCGTGCTCTGC
>JAGFMF010011418.1:13164114-13202824 GCA_019455555.1 Galemys pyrenaicus | reverse complement strand
ACCTCAGGCTGACACGCGTGCTCTGCCCGGCTCCGCACCTCAGGCTGACACGCGTGCTCTGCCCGGCTCCGCACCTCAGGCTGACACGCGTGCTCTGCCGCACCTCAGGCTGACGTGTGTGCTGTGCCACACCTCAGGCTGACGCGCTTGCTCTGCCCGGCTCTGCACCTCAGGCTGACACGCGTGCTTTGCCCGGCTCTGCACCTCAGGCTGACACACGTGCTCTGCCCGGCTCCACACCTCAGGCTGACACGCGTGCTCTGCCGCACCTCAGGCTGACGTGTGTGCTGTGCCACACCTCAGGCTGACGCGCTTGCTCTGCCCGGCTCCAGGACAGCAGCTTTGGGCTTACAAAGCATTTCTGATCCTGACAAAGGACTGATCCCGGCATTCTGGAAAGCAAATCCAGCCAGCGGAGGATGGTGGTGGGGGTGGGCTTGCCCAGGTTTCTTCAGCCCCAGGAGAGGGCAGGAGCCGGGAAGGGTTCCCTGCCGTGTTCCCTCCTGGAAGCTTCCAGGGGCTGGGCTTCAGGGAAAAGCCTTGGGAAATGCTAGCGGGGCCCTTGTCCAACAACCGCCACACCTGACCTCACGAACTTCAGTCACTGGCCCAGTCCCAGGCCCTGATATGGGAGAGAAGGGGGAGGCCATAGGGGATGGGGCCTGGGCAGGGCCAGGTTTTCTGGGTCTTGGGGCAGAGCTGGAGATTGGCCCTGGGGGAAGACCCCAGCTTTGGGGAACTGACGCAGTCTCTCTGAAGGAACCAGTAGCCACTGTCACTGGCATCAGACGACTGGCTAGAGAAGGGCTACAGTTGATGGTCAACCTGGGCCACCAGTGACAGTGCGGCCGTGTCCTCTCTGGGATTTCTGAGCTTTGGAACTAAGAGGTGGCTCACATCACCTCGATTCTGTCCACACTGTTGTTGTCCCCAAACCCTGCCTGACCCACGTGCCTACTACCACCTGCTTGTGGCAAGGGCCCTGGACCACTTCTTTGTGGGACCCAAACCTGAGGGCCCCACAGACACGCCAGCGCGGTCACACATGAGCCGTCTCCACACCCTCCCCATTGGCCAGCTGCTGCGGGTCACCACCTCCACCCACCTCTTACTCACCGTCCAATGTCAGAGCAGACCTTGGAGTCAGCAGCGACCGCAGCGCGGGCAAAGGCCTGGCGACCACAGCGGGTGTGCTGGCGAGAGAGGACCACGGCGGGCACGATGATGGCCAGGGCCAGCCCCAGCCCCAGCAGCACCATGCTGACCGTGGCCCCCCGGCTCTGGGCCATGACTCCGTGACCCAGGGAGGCAGGTGGAAGATGGAGGGACAGATAGGGTGGACAAGATGACAGATGAGCCCACAGATAACTGGACAGATAAATAGGTAGATGGGGCCAGAGACAAATGGATTTACAGACAGGTCAGACAGCTGAAAAGACAGGCTAAAAAAAGACAGTCAGATAGACACTGGTCAGAAAAGGGTCACAGCTGGATGGACAGACAGACAATGGCAGGAACCAGGCGGTTGGGTGTGTGGCTGGCTGGCTGGAGGCCGTGGTGCTGCTGCCTCAAGAGCTCGCGGTGGAGGCGGAACTGGCCACGGGCCTGAACTTCCAGTTTTCAACCTCTGCTCTGGCCCTGGCGGGAGGCCAGCAACAAAGCGTTTATGGGGGAATTTTTCCTTCCAGAAAGCAAAGGAGTGAACAGTTTGTGTTAACTCCCTCCCTGCCACTCTCACCCTGTCCCCAGCAAGCCCCGAAGGTACAAACACCCCAGCTCAGGGCAGCCCTAGCCCATGCGCTTGAGTACTTGGCATCTGCCATCCTCAGGAGAGCTGGGGGGAGGGCCCCGGCCCCCCGGGCTTCCCCTGGTCCCAGCAAAATCAGGACGGCAGGGCTGGCTGGCAGGGCCCCTCCTAGGAGGCTCAGAGGGATGAGGGGACCGACATGGAGCCTGGACTCCCACCTCTAGGCATGGCCTGTCCGGCAACATCTTGCTCAATGTCCCCAGCGCCAGAGGACACAGGGGTGTCCAGAGCAGAGGTGGGGGACTCAAGGAAATGTCACTCAGAATCCAGCTTCAGGACCCAGCTCGGTTGCAGCCGGGCCAGGGAGCTGGGGGTGACCAGTCCCTAGTTTCCCAGTCCACATCAAACACCCCAGACCACAGGACATACAAGTAGGGCATACAGATGGGACTTCTGTCCAGCCCTGGATGCCAAGGGCTCCCCCAGACTGCCGAGCCTGGCATCTGCTGTCCTGGAAATGCCACCGTGGACCTCCAGGGAGTGAGGCTGCCTTTCCACCTGCACCTCTGCCCCTCCCTGGCTGCGTGTCGACTCGGTGGTGGCCATTTGTGCTCTGGGCTACTCCTGCTCTGGCAGCACCTCGTCTCCTGGGGTTACTGGCTGGGCGCTGCCCTGCCTGGGCCTTAGGATGTCTAACAGGGAGGCAGCTAGGGGAGCAGAAGCCGCAGAGGAGCCACCCGACCGGCCTCAGCAAGGGCGCTGGGTGCAAGGGACATGGGCCTCCCCCTGGCCTCCCCCGGTTTCTTAAACCTGTGCACTGTTCCCTGTCCAGCAGAGAAACTGCGGGGCAGAGCGACTGCACAGCTGTCCGGTCTCCCGTTTGGAGGCCCTGGTAGCCTGAGCTGCAGAGCTGCTGGGGTAGGCTCCCTCACAGGCCTGTTCCCAGGGCTGCGTGCCGGGTGGGGAGGGCTTCCTCCTGCCCCTACCCCGCTCCCCACACCACAATGACATTGCTCAACCAGAAGCCCAAGACATTCCTGGGCCTAGGCCAGCCCACCCTCTGGGAGGCAGCGACAGTGGGAAAAGTGGGGTCATCAGAATGGGGGACATCCCCTCTCCTCCCCCTGGCTATTCTTTACGGACAGAGCCAGGCTGCAGGGAGCACAGAGCAAGGCTTGGGAAAGGAACAGACGTCATGTCAGGCCTGTCCAGTGTACAGCCAGGAAAGGCCCCACGGAGACTTGTCTGGGAGGCAAGGGGCAGCACATGGTGAGAAGGGGGGGAACCAAGTCCCCCAGCCCAGAGGCAGCCCTGAGCCGAGCGCACGGGGTTCTGGGGAGTGAGGAGGCACCTGCCTTTGAGTGAGGGACCCGGGAGTTCAGAGTCAGCACCCACCTCCACGTGTAGCAAGGCCCCTCCTTGGGCCTATCCCCACCCCTGCAAATGGGGCCCAAATGGGGCTGAGGAGTGACGTACACAGCCTCGCAGTCCAGCCTCCACCCCACGCCCCAGGGAACGGGGTCCTGCAGGACTCGGGCTGACTCTGCAGGCACAACTGCCCACTTCCCTGTGGGCGCTTCGGAAGCCCCAGTTTCCTGACCTCCCCTGGCCTCTGTGTTCTCTACCCTCAGGGACTCCTATCTGTCCATCAGTCCATCCCCCTGTGCGCACTGATAGTGGGGGTACCTGCGGTTGGGCTGTGGCCCTTCGCCCTGGCCTCCTCACTGGCCTCTCCTCGCACCCCACCTCAGGTGCTACAACCACCTCAGGAGCTAGCGGGCCCTGAGGAGGGTAGGTGGGCCTGGCCCACAGCGGAGGAAGCAGAATGCCGTGTCCTTCCCCCGCCCGACGCCCCCAGACCTGTGCCCCTGGTGTCATCCCTGCCACCTCCGTCCAAGTCCTCACCCTCAGGGATCCCTGGGGACTTCTTCCAGCTCACTGCGCCCTGAGAACTGGGCCGCACTCTGGAGCTGATCACAGTTTGCGTTTCATGCTGGCTGTGTTTGGAAAACCCCCCAGGTCTGGCTCTGACCAATATGCTTTACTCCAACCTCTTGCCCAATCCACTCCTCAGACCTCAGCTTCACCTCTGAAAGTCTCAGCAGGGTTAACCCCGTCTGGTGAGGAGGTGCTGGCCTCCCAGCACACAGCCTGGCGCTGCAGCCTGGGGCCAAGGAAACGGAGGGGCCACCGCACCCTCTGGTGGCCAATATAGGAACTGCCGCTCCCACCCCAGGGAAGAGCTGGCCCGGTTGAGGAAGGACGGGGCTGGACAGGGTGCAGTCCCCAGCTCCACCCCATCCGCTGGGACCTCATGAAAATGTTGATGCTACCTGCAGCGCCTGGGTTGTAAAGACCTGCCTGTCTCCTTGGCTAGGTGACTGCATTTCACACAGAATGCTGAGGCTTAGAGTCAGGAGCCAGCGAGGCTGTCCAGAGCCCGGCACTGCAGCCCCGTTTATTGCACTTCTTTGTCATCCACAGGGAAGCACATCTCGCACAGTCCCACTCTGGCCCTGATGAGCATCTTATTCCTGGGTTGCCGGTCAGACTTGTCCCGTGGGTGCTCAGTAGCCAGCAGGCTCCCCACCTTTCCTGGAGTCTGAGGCGGCTGCCCAGCCACCAGCTGTGTGGGTGATGGCCTGCACCACAGCAATAAAGGAGGAGCTGACATCTGTGTAGTGGTTCCGGGTCTTCAGGGCTGTCACCACGGCCTGGAGGCGGGAGAGGGGACAGGGACCTCAGCAGGGCCCGCGATGCCATCTGAATCGCGCCTACGCAATCATGGGCTTCACAGACCCATGGTGTATTTCCAGCCCAGTGACCAGGCAGAGTGAGCTGTGTCTGGGAAGCACCTTGGGGTGGACAGCCTGGCCCCCATTGTACAAGGACTCGAGACGACACAAGGCAGGAGGGTGAGGGTCACCTCCCTCAAGCAGAGGATACCAGCCAACATCTGCTCTGGGATGACTTGAGAGATCCAAGCTTCCACCCCAGGATGCCCAATGGACCCCCACTGTGACTCATTTTCCCCACCCCACCTGGTCAATGCCTTTCTCCACCGTCGTGGTATTGGGCAGAAGCTGATTGTGCAGCCGGGGTTCCTCCACTGACCTCTTCGTATCATAGCCGAACCACAGGCTATTGATGATGGCCTGGAGGCAGGGTGAGAAGGGGGTCAGCAAGGCCCCGGGGTGGGGCTGGGCGGGTGGAGGGTGGCACGTACCAGTGCAGTGGCTGTGGTGATCTGTGTGCCCCCGGAGGCGCCCACCACCATGCGGACCCGGCCATCCTGGCCAACGATGATCGCTGGGCACATAGACGAGAGCGGCTGCTTTCCTGTGGTCAGCCGGCACATGGGAGGGGACAGAGGTACTGTCAGCTGCCCGCCAGGACACTGGCCCTCACCCCATCCAAGCCCCCAGTGCCACACCTGGATAGATGAAGTTGGCTGGTGAAGGGGGTACCCCAAACTGGTTAATGATGTTAGGGGAGCTGAAGTCATCCATCTCATCATTGAACAGGATCCCAGTGACTGGTGACCGCACCTTGGAACCAAAGCTGCAGACCACCTGGCTCATTCACTGCCCGACCTGGTCTTGCCCAACCTGGCGGAAGCCCTCCCACCCACCAAAGCACCAGCCAGCTCCCTGCGGGACGGGGCGATCACTCCACGAGTTGGGGCCTCAGCTGGCCATCACAAAAGGGGTTGGCGGAGCCCTCTCGAGGACATGCTGGCAGCCCCTGGCCCACCCAGGCCGCCTGGCTGCCGTACTAGAGGTTGATGGTGCTGGTGGCTGACACGGCGCTGCCATCCTCTGAGACCACTGACAGGTGGGCAGTGCCCCCGTCGTTGGGCGAGTAGAACTCAGGCTCGTAGAAGGAGTCGGGGTGCGTGGTGTCGTCGGAGATCCGGGCCCGGAGTTGCGCGGCAAAGAACTCGGAAGTCATGTTGCGGACCACCTGCCGAGACCCCAGAGCTGGCCTGAGGAGGTGGGAGGGGCAGGGAGGGGCACAGGCTAGTGGGAGCAGCTCTCAGGAGACCCCTGGCCACGACTCTGACCTCAACCCCCCTCCGTCCTGAGCCTCGCTGGCCCCGACCCCTCTCGCCGTCTCCGCCACAGTCCAGCGGCTCTGAAGGCCTGTGTGTAGCTACCCTCAGACCCCCTCTCATTGCCTTCAATCATTCACGCATCCGTGGAGCCTGGACGGCATGCCTGGCACTGGGAGACCAGCGGGAACAGACATGCGGGTTCCTGCCCTGGTGGCAGAGAATGTGCCGGAAAGAACAAGTCAGGTACAGAGAAGGCTTCTTGGAGGAGGTGACATCTGAAAAGAGTCCTGAACTGTAGCTGCGAAGGCCTCAAGGCAGCTCCACAGGCAAACAGAGGGGTGAGGGGAGGAGAGGCTGAAGATGCCAGCAGGGGCCAAGCCTGGAGGAAGCCATAAGCATCTCCAAAGACTTTGGGCTGAGGGCAAAGGAGTGAGAATCCCTGGGGGAGTTTTCACAGCTCCCCTCAGGCAGCAGAGGGAGGACTAAGGGTGAAACCAAGTGGGAGCTGAGCCGTCAACCAGGTAAGGCCACTTGCCCAAGTGGGAGAGAGCGAGGGTGAGAGCGGCCCTAAACCTTCAGCGCAGAGCCGCGGCTCACTGGAGAGGTGACCGCCCTGGGCCCAGGGAAGGGGCAGCTTGGGGACAGTGGGCGCTGCTCTGGGATGGGCGCCCACTGGAGGCTGAAGAACCATGTCAGGTGGGCTGTGAAGTTCACGAGCAAGGTCAGGCTGAGGGATCAACATGGAGACATGGACAGCGCCGTGGCAGGGTGCCTGGGTGTCCAGGGCAGACAGAAAGGAGACCAACAAAGAGAAAGGAGAGGAGAGGAGGGGAGCGGAGGGAAGCGGAGGGGAGGGGAGGGGGGGCCAGCAAGGTCCTGGGGTTCAAGCAGAGAAACCACCTCCAGGTTTGGGCAACACCCCACGGTGTTAACTGACTGACTAATCTCGGAATCTATTCCGAGGAAACGGGTCAGATCCAGGACATGGGCTTTGGAAGTCAACAATACAGACAAGGAGGAGTGTTGTCAGGTACGAGCCTGCAGAGTCCTAACCGCTGCTCGTGGCTGCAAGGAGCCCTTGAGGGGCTCCAACCTGCGGAGCTTGGGACCCTTGGGGGTTCCGTCCAGGTGCCCAGGCCACGCCACCTTCACACCAGCGGAGGGGTAAGGTGCCCCACATTAGGAGATACCCGGAGTTATATCTGCAACTCGCTGTCCACGGACTCAGAAAAAGGCGTGACCCAAAATAGAGGGAGGCAGATGGGGAGAGGAAGGAAATGTGGCAAGATGTCTGCTGCTAAGCAAAACAAAACCCCCAGGCGAGAAGGAGAAGGTGCGCCTGTGATCTGCTGCTAGGGGTCACAAGGGGAGACTGAGGCTGGCTGCGGGGCTCTGGCAGTGTGGGTGTGCAGCGAGGAAGAGTGCCAGGATAGGGCTGGGGAGGCGAGCAGGGGTGGGGCCTGCGGGGTGGGGAGGCGCAGAGCAGCTTCCAGGAAGGGCCAGCTGAGTTAGCACGTGGGCCGTTTAGCCAAAAGGGAGGATGGGGGGCACACTGTGGTGGTCCCTGTTGTCTCAGCTACCCGAGCCACCAGGCTGCTCGCTGTAATGGGGAAGCTGTGCAAAAGTCACAGGCAAACAGAGACCAGGGAGATCAGGAGGGCTGAAGGCAGCAGAGGCCCCTCCTGGTGGGTGACAGGTCAGTGTGAGGGTCTTCGGGTCTGTCCTGAAAAGGAGGATCCGAGTAGGTAAGAAGGAATGATGGGGTCTCAGCGGAGGCCCAATCAAGGGCCAGGCCACTTGGCAGAGAGCGCATTGAGCGGTGGGGTCTGGAAGGTGGGAGCTCCTGGGTGTGACCAGGGGATGAGCAGCTAAGCCCTCTACCCTGAAATGTGGCTGCACTCCCCTGCACCCAACCTCTCATCACCTCTGAGCGCTGCAATGCCCTCTGCATGCCGCACCTCAGCACTGACCACTGCAGAACCTTCCAGGCCGAGGGCACATCATGTGCAAGGGTCCCGAGGTGGGTGTGCGTGTGTTAGGGAGGAGCACTCATCACTCCTTCGAAGACTATCTCTCTTGGCCTTCCCCACTCTCTGAGCTCCAGGGGGCAAAGGCTGGGACTCAGGGTCACCAGCGTACCCCTGACATAGCAGGCCCATGGCCAAAGTTGGTGGTGGGAACAGATTCAGAAAACGTGAGTAAGGCTGTGGGAGCCCCAGGGAGCCCCCCTCGGACCTCCACACAGGCTCCCCGCCCAGCAGTGTCGGCCCCTGCCCCTTACCTCAGTCACATTGACAAACTTGGGGTCCCCAAGCAGGGTCCTCTTGGCATAGGCGAACCGGAAGGCTTCCACGATGCGGTGGTACGTCAGCCCCTTCTGCTCAGGTGTCTCCACACTCGCCCGGGAGAAGTTGTATCCTGGTAGGGCAGACCCAGCATGTTGGCAGCCGCAGTGCCCTTGGGGTAGGACAGCCCAGCCGAGACGACCCCAGGGTGGGCTCATAGCTCCCTGAGCCCTTTGGCCGGCTGTGAGTGGAGGACTATTCAGTAACCAACAGCAGGGGCCACTTTGGAAGGATGAAGGGAGAGGATCGCAGCCTGGCCTGCACACACCCAGCCAGAGGGCTGCCGGGGTGCATGGCCACAGATGACCACTCAGACACGCCCTGCAGCCCGGGACCCAGGCTGCGAACTCCCGCCACTGGGCGCCTAGGCCAGGCCAGAACCCCTCGCTGCTTCACTCCCCACCCTACCCCCGGGACGCCGATCCACGCCTCTGTCCCGCCCCACCTGCCTCCTCCGTCCACCTCCCAAGGGTCGCCCCTACGCACAGTGGCCCGACTGACCTTTGAGGATGTTGAGGATGAGGGCTAGCACAGGCCCGCTGAGGGGGGCACTGGGCACGTAGAGCTGGGCATCCCCAAGGCTGATTTTCAGCGGCTCGATAACCTTGGCCGTGTAGCTGTTCAGGTCCCTGACGGTCACAATGCCCCCTGCATGGGCAGCAGCCCAGTGGGGCAGAGGCACAGAGGCCATCAAGACGGGATCCCTGCCCAGCCCCACCCCGGCCTCTCAGACCCCCTGTCCTTTCTGACAGTACCACCTCATCAGGGCCAGGCCCCGGCCAGCCCCCCTCACCCTGCCGGCCTCACTAGCCTCCCAGTCTGCCTTTTGTCCTCTTGAGAGCCAAAGGGTCTTCTCTAGGTGGAAAAGAGCTGCCCCCTCTCCCCACCCCCCGTCCTGCCCCCTCCTCCTGTGACTAATGAGTGGGTGGAGGGAGGCCCTTAATTCTCCAAGGATATGGCTCCAGACAGATGAGGTATTTACAGACTAATTTCCGGCGTCGGTGGTAAAAGTCAACATAACCACCTTCCTCCATGACACACTGACAGAAATAACAGATGACGAAGCCACAGCCAAGCTCCTGGGCCAAATCTGTCAGAACCTGCCCCTACAGGCAGCCCCTTGGTGCATCTCCAAGCAAGCCAAGTCCAGCCGCGTGGCCCACTGGAAGAATTCAGATCTCTCCCTCAGGGCCTTGGGCTGCTCCCTCTGCCAGGAATGCCCCTTCTGGCTGCCCTCCCTCATCTGCAACTGAGGTCCACCTCCTCCAGGGAGTTCTCTGCATGGCCTGCCGGAGCTTCCCAGCTCAGCTCCTGGGCTTTTCATTTATCCCCTGGGGCTTCATCTTCCGACCTCACACTGACCCTGGGGGCGCTCTTGGAGTCTAGTGCTCAGCCCAGACAGGATCCAAGGACACCAGGCCTCTGGACCCTCGGGGGTTCCCACTCTGAAGTTCCTTGAGCCAGCCCCAGGGTCGCCCCCTCACCGGTTGCCCTGATGTCCTCGACAATCTGGGCCGTGAGGCTCCCATTGTAGAAGGCCCGGGCGCCCTCCATGGCCAGCGTCTGATACGTGTCGGCCAGCTTCGGCATGGTCACGATGTCGCCCTCCTTCAGGACCTTCCCATCCCGGCAGAACACCTCACTGGGGCAGAGGGGCTTCCTGAGAGGCAGGCGGGTGTGGCCCCCAACCCCTACACACACATCTTCAGGGAGATGAGAACAAAGGACAGAGGGCCTGTCCACAGGCAGGCAGCTGTCACTCAGCTTGACCTCCGAGTGTCCAGTCCGTGGAGACCGGCACGTGGGCAGAGCCCGCGGCCGCTCAGGACACACCGCCAGCACACAGGCAGCAGGCTCAGGCTGTGCCGGCCACCCCTGCACCCTCTCGGGGCGGGTTCCTGAGAGGGCTGGCCCGGCGTCTCAGGAGCATGCGGGGCCTCGGGCTGGCGCACAGACATACCACAGCTCTGGCCGTCGCTCGATGACGGCCCGCTTTGACTCCAGGGCGGCCGCCAGGCCCTTCCCCACAGGAAAGCCCTGGCGGGCCAGCTGGATGCTGGGCTGGAAGAGGCGAGCCCAGGGCAGCCGTCCGTGGCGCTGATGTGCCAGCTCATAGCCTCGGAGCTCGCCAGGAACGGCCACCGACAGGCCCCCTGCAGAGGGAGAGGGATGCGGCTAGTGGCGCCAGGCGGGGACAGCAGGGCCTCTCTGGGGCAGCGGTCCAGGCAGTCCCCAGATGGGACCAGTGAAGCTTAGCAAAGAAACAGATTCTTGAGGTCACATCTGGATGTGGCAGGCAAGAGTTCACATAGGCTGGGGATGCCTTTCAAGGGCATCTCCCAAGAGGGAGAGTGGGGAGCAGAGTTTTGGGTTCTGTTGTCCCTGGTCTAGCTGACCCTCTCCACAGGTGCCACCATGTCTGAAATCCTGTACCAGGTTCGAGGTGGCACAATGAGACTGGAACACCAGACCACCTGTCATCACAGCCTGAGCCTCCCGGCACAAGGCCTCTCGTTCCACAAGATACCAGGGTTCCAGTGAACCTGCCCAAGTCCCCAGCACAAGTCCAGGTCCCCCTTGATGCTGGGCCAGTTTCAAGGCAAGGGCCCCCTTCCTCTCTCCCATTGTCCTGCCCTGTCTGCTGTCTGGGCTTCAGTTTTCTGAAAACCATAAAGAGTTTTGTCTTCTAGCTCTGAGCCTCGAGGAGCCCATGATTCCATCAGAGACATAACCCGCTGCCCACCATGCCCTAAGCTGGACTGAGATGCAGACAGGCACAGCCAAGGCTCCCCCCACCTCCCCCAAGGCCATTTCAGCAACTCCCAGCCTGGGAGACTGCAGCTCCAGAGCTGACTCTCCACCCCAAAGATGGGCACAAGGTTCTGAAAGTCCAGTTTTGTTTATTTTAAAGATTTATTTATTTATGCATACAAGAACTGGGGTACACGCCAGAGGCGTGGGAGGTGAGAGGATCCACCAGAGACAGAGTGGGGAGCAGAACAGGCAGATCTACTTGTACTACACTGCTGAGGGGAGCAGCAGGCGAGGCAGGAGAGGTCTGCTGCACCACGTGGGTCCCCTCCCTGGCCAGGGATCAAACTCGTGCTGCAGTGCCTCACATGCTTCATGCTGCAGCGCTCAACTCACCGCACCATCAGGGAGGCTCTGAGGTCCAGTTATTAAAGCTGCAAATCTCAGAAGCACACAGTGCCTTTCACCTCAAATAAATGCTCCCTTGACCTCCACCACTCAGGGTCTCACATCAGCCTGTTGTCAAGGCCCCCAGTGACCCAGAGGCTGCCAGTCTCCTCCTCCAAGCCTCGCCCTTCCTGCCCCCACTTTCTCCTCCCATCACCTCTCTGTCAAGTCCACCTGAATCTTTTCTCTGCTCTCTATCGACACTCACTCTCCAGTGAGCTCCCTCAGAATGGGGCTTCAGGCTCCACTTATGTGCTGACAATTCCCAATGCGTTCTCAGGCTTAGCCGCGCCTCCTAAAAGCCAGCTCTGAGGTTTCACCTGCTACCTGGAAAAAGACATCCCAGAGTCAACATACCCAACACCTATCCCCTTGTGGATCTCCGTTACGGCCATCCCTGTCCTCGCAGGTGCAGGTCAAAGACCCAGCGGTCACCTGGGACTCCTGGACGTCGTCGCACCCAGCTCACCAGCAGATCTGCAGCACCAGCCGCTCCCCCGGCCATCACCAGGACCCCCTAACAGGTCACTGGCGGACAGCGTGCTCCCTGCCCCAGCTGACACAGACCAGGTCTATCATTCTCCCTATTCAGACACTCCAGGGGACACCTCTCTCTCACTCAGACAAGAGGGTCTGAGTGACCCACGAGGTTCGAGCCGGGCTATTCTGCCTGACCTCCCGTCACCTGCGACAGCCTCATGGGCTCGTGAGGGTTCTGTCCTCCCCTTCCCCAGCAAGGCAGCCCCCATCCAGCCAACTCTGGTCTTCACTCAGATGCCCCCTCTGACCAGCTGCTGTTGGCCAACCCGCAGGCCCCAGCCTTCCCAGCCTCTACTTTTCCAGCAGCACGCCCCGCACCTGCGCCAGCCCAAGCTCTCTCTCCTCCACCCACAGCATCAGCTTGCCAGGCCACAGATTTCATCTTTGTTTCATACCCTAGACCGGGGGGACAGCGCCCGATACTTTAGAAGGTTGCCAAATAAAAATCCCAGTTAGATAAATGAATCCCAAATGTCCACAAGATGCTAAATCTATACGATAATAGCCATCTCACGTGCTAAATGATTTCACTTCTACACATTTTGGGCATAAAAATTCAAAAACTTTGATGTTGGCAAGCACTGCAAAGGATCAGCACAGACCCTGCCCAGAGCCCCAAACCACGGGGCAGAGCCTGGGCGCGGGGTGGGACTGGCTACAGAGGGCAGGGGTGCCCAATTTCTCCGACATCTTCTCCTTAAGATGACCCAGGGGCCCTTGGAGCGGTGGTCCCTGGTGACCACTGGCTCAGCTGCCTGGTAGGGGAGGCAGCCTCCTCGATAGGTTAAAAGACAGAAGTTAGGGCCTCCCTGCTGGTGCAAGGGAGCACCGCACTGTGAACCTTCTGCAGGCCCTGCGGCATGAGTTCGATCCCTGGCTGGGTGCGGCAGACCTCTCCTGCCTCGCCCGCTGCTCCCCTCAGCAGTGTACCTCAGTCCATCTGCCTGTTCTGTCCCCACTCTGTCTCTGGTGAGTCCTCTCACCCACCCCCACCCCGCACCTCTGGTCTGTAACCCAGCTCTTGTATGCATAAATAAATAAAAGCTTTTTTTAAAAAAACAAAAGGACAGAAGTTAAAAAACTTCTAGAGGTTAGAAAAAAAGAGATTAACCCTATACTCTCAGGCGCTATCCCCACTAACAAACCCGTGAATGAACGACGCGGGTGTCTGCTCGGACAGCCCCGGTTCAATCCCTGCCTTCCTGCGGGACCTCACTGGTCTGCATGGCCGCCCTGGGCCTCAGAGCGCCAGCGCCCCCTGTGTGCACTGCTGTGGTAAGAGCTGTTCTCTCCACGTGCCGACAGCACGCCCGCGTGGGGCCTGGCAGAAACAGCAAAGGCCCTGTCCCTTCATCCGCACGACGATGGTCTTGACCTTTCATTAGGTGAGGGTTGTGGGGCCGGGCGCGATGGGAGAGGGGTGCCTGGGCTCTCGGTGTGGTCCCTGGTGCCCGACAGGGGCCTGTTCCTGCTGGCCTCCCCTGCCCACAGCCTGACTTCCCTCTCACCTTCCTGGGATTGTTCTGAGCTGTTAAACATGGTGGCAGAGGCCAGTTCTGGGGCCACCTCTCGGGCATTGATCACCTCAGCTTTTCCTGCAAGGAGAAACAGGGGAGCGGGTCACGCCCCAGCCAAGCCCACCCTTGCTGGGCCCAGGGAAGAACCCAAGGCCACCCCAGCCCAGGTGCAGCCCTCGGTGGCTGCCGCCGTCCGCCCGCTCCCTGCAGCACTCACCCGTGTGGCTGTCGTAGATGGTGAGGAACAGGCCGCCCCCGATGCCCATGCTGTGGGCGTTCACCAGCCCCACGCACAGCAAGGCCGCGATGGCGGCATCCACTGCAGAGCCACCGTCCCGCAGGGTGTCTCTGTAGGGGCACGCAAGGGGAGGGTGAGAACCTTGGGGTCCCTACCCTCCGCCCCCGGACACGAGGCCACCTCACTCCCCCAACAGGGGGTGGATGGGAGAGCGGTCCCAGGGAGTTTTTGTTGTTGTTTTAATATAACTCTAAAACCAATGGGCTTCGTTTCCATTTTCTAAATAGAAAATTGTTACTACCCCACCCCGATTTAAATCTTTTAAAGGGGCTTTGAGCTTTGCAGATTGTACCAACAGAAACTCCACATTGGGGCCTCCCCGGTGGCACAAGGGGTTGAGCACCACACTATGAAGCCTCCGCAGCCACTGCAGCTTGAGTTCGATCCCGGGCCAGGGAGGGGACCCACATGGTGCAGCAGACCTCTCCTGCCCCGCCCGCTGCTCCCCTCAGCAGCTCGTTTTGGTCCATCTGCCTGTTCTGTCTCTGGTGACTCCTCTCAGCCCCCACAGCTCTGGCCTGTACCCCAGTTCTTGTATGCATAAATAAATAAAAATTAGAAAAAAAAAAAAGAAAAGAAAGAAACGCCACATCCAACAACAAAGTTTAATCCAAAGAGACACAGGCACCTTAGAACTGAGACGAGGAGCCTCTGGGAGCCGGGAGGCCGCACCCTGCCCGTGTGCCCTGACCCTGTGACCAGAGGCTGCTGAGAGCATCCAAGGAAAGGACACTCCCACCGGGCAGCCTGCGCGCGTCAGGGAAACTGAGTCTCAGGAAGCTGAGGGTCATGGGCAGGCCGCCTACGTAGTCGTCTACAGGCTGCGTCCCCACGTCCCGCCCAGACAGAGGCCTCTACTCACCTCCCGATCTCGGAGCACTGCCTGGCGTCAGCAGCCACGGCCGCCCTGGGGTACACGTGGCCGGGCGGCTTGGAGGAGGGCAGCCAGAGGCAGAGGCCGATGACGAGGAACACCAGGACCACGGAGACCAGGGCCAGCACTACGCCCCACTTCTTCATGGCTCTGCAGGCATGGGGGTGGGAGGTGGGGCAGGGAGTAGCTTCAGGGGAACTGAACTTTGCTCAGGTCTCCCCACCACCAGAGGTCCTGGTTATTCTCAGCATCCCCAAATCCTCCTGCTTCCCCTCAGAGCTCCAACCAGGATGGAATCCATCCCAGCAAGACCCTCTGGGAGCCCCTGATTTCTGAGGTTTGTATCCTCTGGCGGCTCAGCCCTCTGCTGCCCAGAGGGGCTTCCGGAGGACCCCGCCTAGCCTGATCCATCATGTCTCCCACCTGGGCTCAGGGCCCAGCACTTCCCGGGCCCCCCAGAGGGACCTGCCACAGATTGTGGGGTTCAGCTTCCATCACACCGTCAAAAAGGAGCACCCACAGTCTCATCTGAGATCCTCAGATGACAGAGCCAGGCAGATGGGAGCCCAGAGCCTCACCTGGGGAGGTGGCCACGAGAGGTGGGTGACTGAAAGCTCAGGTAAAATGACTGGGGTCTCCCTCACACTCTGTGGGAGTCTGTGGTCCCCGAATCCGTTCCAGAGAGACACCTCAACCACGCAGCCTTGTTCTTCTGGAAATTGAAAGAAAGGTGAGCCTAAAATGTTCCTAACACCCCCACCCCAGCCCTCTCCAGCACTCTGGAGCAGAAGAGGAAGCCATCGGCACTCAGGCTGGCACGAATTTGCTCAGCACTGCTCCTGGCAGCTGAGAGGCCGCGCACACAGCGGGTGGGGATGGGGGGTGGGGGTGGGGTGGCCAGCGGCTGCAGGACCAGGCGGCAGAGCCTGCACCCGCTGGGCCGTGGTGGTGCAGCACTCAGGTTCTAGGGCAGCCTGTTCTGCCTCAGCCTGGACATGCACCGGCTGCTGTGGGCCTCGAGCAAGACAGCGACCACCTGTCCTCTAGGAAGGGTGAAGATTTAGCGGGTTGGAAAGTGCGAGGTGCTAAGTAAGTGCTGGCTGCAGTTAAATACCACAGCCACTGTGCCCTGGAGGCCTGCACGGGCTTGGGGAAGCGCTGACCTCCTGCTACTGATGTCTGGTGAACTCCCTTCAGGCTGCGGGGGAGGCAGGGAGGTGCGATGGCAGAGGCAGGGGCTTGGGGCCTCCCTGGTGGCGCAGTGGGTTAAGCACTGCGTGTGAAGCAAACCGTAGCCACTGCAGCGTGAGTTCGATCCCTGCTGCCACCGGTGACCCATGTGGCGAGGCAGACCTCTCCTGCCTCGCCTGCTGCTCCCCTCAGCAGTGTGTTTCAGTCCATCTGCCAGCTCTGCTCCCCACTCTGTCTCTGGTGCATCCTCTCACCCCCCACGCCTCTGGCCTGGGCCCAAGTTCTTGTATGCATAAAAAAACAAAATCTTCAAAAAAGGAAAAGGAGAGGCAGGAGCTCCCTTCTCCCAGCTCCCTGCAGAGGGCGTGTCTGCTGGCAGGGCCCTCCCACGAGCTCCAGGCTGGACCGCTTTTGGCTTTCCCGTCCCTATTCAGAGGGTCATATTCCAGGGCTATCCAAAAATAGTCTCACCCTCTCCCCTGCGTGGGGGCATCCAGACACCAGCATGGAAGGTTTTACACCTCCCAGAGCTCAACCGGCGGTCCTGTGGCAGACCACTGCCCGCGCCCCACAGCAGGAACACAGCTGGCCCCTCCTTCCCACCTTGAGCAAATGCAGGCACCATGATTCTGGACCCCCACATGGTCCCCGCCCCCCTGCCAGTATCACCTGCTCTTCAGTCTCCAGAAGCAGTCAGAGGGCTCTGTCCACAGAGCCAAGCAGGCCCTGCTTTGAGGACAGTCCTTGTCTTCTGCCCTCTGCCCTCTTCCCTCCCCCGGCAGGTCGGGGTGAAGGGTTCCTCATGGAGAGAGCTGTGCTGGGAGGGCCAGGAGGCCTCAGGAGCTAGCTGGGCCAACAACACGCAGCATCAGCTCCAAAGAACTTTCCTACCCGTGGGGCAGAGTCAGATGGGACCAGGGTCGGTCTGGCACAGACCCGTCCACCAGCTCCATTCGCTGGGTCAGGCCGTGCTGGGTGACTTGAGGGAATGGTCCCAATTCTCCCAGGCTTAGGGCCATGAATTGAGACTCCCCTCAGACCGCTGGGGTGAGTCAGCCATGACCCCCTGAGATCCATGCTCCAGCCTCCCCTGTGTCCATCCAAATGGGTTCCTGAGAAGCGGGAACACCCAGTGAGGCACAGACTGCCAGGGAATGTCAGAGGGGGTGAGCCACACTGGCCTCCTCCCAGGCCCTCCTCTCAGCGGGGAGGCTGCCCCCCTCCACTGTGCCTGCCNCCCCCCCCCCCCCCCCCCCCCCCCCCCCCGCCTCCTGCAGAAGTCCCCAGGCCTGCGGAAGACACCCTGCTGTGGAACTAGGCTTCAGTTTCCCACCCTCACCCCACATTTTCTCAAGAACTCACTGGCTCTCACCCAGCTGGCATCAGGAGGGGAAACCAAGGCCAGAGAGCAGGTCAGGCACAGTGCTTGGCCTCAGCCCTCGGCCCCACGCCTGTGGCCCTAAGGGCTTACCTGAGGCCCAGGGGCAGCGGAGGCCCAGGGAAACCCGTGTTCCTCAGACCTCAGCTAGGCTGGGGCAGGCCAGGGAGGAAGAGGCCGATTTGTCTGTCTGGGAAAGTCTCAGCCACACTCCAGCTGGGATCCCCCCACCCCCACTCCCAGAGCCACGCCTGCAGAGCTCCTCAGGGGGCCTCTGGGATTAGGATCCAGGCATGGGCACCTCCCAGGAGGCAGGAAAGGAGCAGGAGAAGAACTCGCGTGTTCACCTAGTCCCAGAGGAGGTGAGGGGCTGACTAGGGAAGGGGCGCCCGGTATCTCCGTGGCACAAGTGGAGGCGTCTGAGTAGGGAGGAGAGCAGGCGACTTCCCTGAAAGGTCCTCCTGGCAGGGGAGGACTACCAGAGACTGATGCCAAGGAAGCAAGGTGGCCCAGGGACTTCCTATCACCAGGTGGCTAAAGTTCACGAAGGCCTGGGCGGGCCCTGGGTGGCAGGTAGGAGGTACTGAGAGCCTAGGAAGGGATTCCTCTCCAAGGTGAAAGTCCTCTCATACAGCCCTCCAGAGAGTGGCAGGTGGGGTCCCCCACTGGCTCGCCCTGTCCTGTCCAGAACTTCTGAACTGTGGGGACAGACACAGTGTCCTAGAAATGGGGTGTGGTTGGCACCAGACCAGAACTGGAACCTGCCAGGCCTCACCACACTTGGCAACTGGTCGCCAAGGGTGGCTTCCTAGAACATGGCCTGAGGCCTGGCTTCCCAACCAGTTCTACCACTTATCTCCAATGTTAGTGCCCCAAGGCCCCAGCAACTGCCTGGACATCCAGGAAAGGGAGGGCCCAGTGAAGACCAGAGCTGGCCCAACATAAGCCTGGCCACTTCCTACCAGCCCCAAGTTGCTGCATGTCCTCCATCTGCCCACCGAGGCGGTCCCAAGCCAGGAGCAGTTACAGATCCCACCCAGGGAAACTTGGGCACTCCTCCCCACCCTCTAGGGCTTTCATCTGCCAAGGACACGGGTCAGTCACTACTCGGGTCACGTCTCCTCCTCAGCTCCCTGGTCTGCTGCCCCCACCTGCAGCACTTAATCCACAGCCTCCTTGAAAGTTTATGTCATCTGATAGAAGGATGCATGGAAGCTGACCACCTCGGGTCACACAGCCAAAACAGGCCTGCCTTGTCCCCTGCTGGCCTTGAGCAGGCTTGTGGAAGAACCCACCAAATGCACTCCCGTGAAATCCTTGACACAAAATGCAAGTGCAACGACGGAATTCTTTCGCTGGACATTGCTCCCTAAGCCCTGCAGACCAGGGTGACCGGGAAGATGGACAAGAGAGAAGGCAGGGGCTGAGTCCCCAGGACCTGGCCACCAGCCAGGGATGTCAGGGGACTTGGCCTGCATCACAGGGCAGTCGGCTGGGGGGGCTTGATCGTGGAGAGCCACAAGGCTCTGTCTGTCACCCAAGTCAGCTTCAGCAGTTTGGCCCCTGCACGGGCAGGGGGTGTGGCACACGATACCGCAATCTCGGCAGCAACAGTAAAGTCTGGGGGAGCAGAGGGTTTTGCAGGTCCTACCCATGCGCCCTGAGCTAGTGTTAAGTTGGAGCAGAACTGCCTATGATGGGACACAGCAAAAACCCAGCAGTAGTTTAGGTTCCAGGGATGGGAAACTTCACATCCAGGGATGAGAGACTTCACATCAAAGGCTATATCAACAGAGGCATGACATACAGAACAAAGAAGGGCTTTCCTCATATGACATACATGTCACATTCTGGCCCAGTCAGCCCCCAACTCCCTTCCTGGAGAAAGGAAACCTAGCGGGAGTGGATCTGGGTAAACTGCTTCACCTCAGGGAAGTTGCAGGGTGGGGGCTAGGTGTCTTCTCCAAACCTCGAAGCTTTTGTCCCAGGCACAGGAGATGGCGAGCTCCTTGTCCCCAGGAAAATGCACCACAAGCATCAGCACCACATCCAGCACCACTCTCAGTTGCTGCTGGAGGCTGAGCAGGGCAGGCTCCCAGGAGGCAACAAAGAGGGGAGAACAAGGAAGGAAGACATCAGCCAGCCTGAAGTTTACCTGTTAACCCAGTCCAAAGACTGCATCATGTCAGCCCCAAACCCACAGGGGTGAAACCAGACGCAATCCCAAATTCAGACAGGCAAATGAGGCTTAGGTGGAGCAACTTGACCAAGAGCAGCTGGTTCCGGGAAGTTAGCCGACGCCCAGCAACCCTGCACTATCGCCCTTGGCCACACCACTGCCAGCCCACAGCGCGAAGTCCCCTTCCCGAGGAGGAGGGAGAGCGCTCATCTGCACCCCCAACCCTGCTTGCACCCACCAGTGCAAACACCGCTAGCCAGACAGTCTTCCTCGCTGTCCACCCTGGTGGCTGAAGCTTGAGAACTTAAACTCGATGATCACTACCTTCCAGAAAGTTGTCAAAATAGCTAGGGTGTGCATGGTGTGACCGCAAGGTGGTGGGCGCCCCCTAGAGTTGTGCAATGGTTCCTTGTACAACGGACCCTGCCCTGCTCCCACCACAGCCACAGTCAGAAACCCAAGAGGAACAAGCATGTCCTAGTGGGAGTGGATCTGCACTTCAGCCCCTATCCAGCTTCATTCCAGAAGGCACAGCTCACTCCTCAGGGCCTGCCCTCACCCACTGGTCCTCAGTCTCTTTATGCTATGCTTCTCCTTTCCTAATTCCAAGAAGTCTACTTCCTGGCCATTGTGTCTTCTTCAAAGTCGGCTTTAGAAAAGTCAGGTAGCTCCACCCAGCCCTCCTCCACCCACCCCACACCTGAGGTAGAGGGAGCTGGAAGCTTTGACCGACAGCCCTAAGCCCACTTACCAGAAAAGAAACAGAACCTCAGTGCAGGCCCAGTGAGAGGATCAAGGCTCTGCCCATGTGGCCAACTCTCCTGCAGCATTCATCCACAGGGGCCAGCTCCCTTCCCTGTGGGGGGCAGCTCACCCCACTGAGCAGGAGTGTAGACTGAGGCTCAGAGAAGAGGAGGGACTCCCAGCGGACAGCCAGCTTGTGCAAAGGCTGGGCTGGAACCTGGGACTCTCGATGCTCCCAGGAGACCCACTGAGCTCCCCTACCTAAGAGGTCCAGCAACTCAGAGAGGGTGAGTAGACCTTGGGGAACAGCCAGACACCCTGCTGGCTCACCTGGGTCCCCACTCACCTGGTTCCTGGCTGGTCCTTCTGCTGCTCTCCAGCACTGAGCTGAGTCCCCAAAGCCCAGCTATGACCCAGCTCCTCCCCTCCCTCCCCCTGCCGGCCTGGGGTGGAGGGAGGCTTTAAAGGTACAGGATCCTCTCCAGGTGGGAAGAGTCCTGGCTCCTGGTCCTCTCCCTGGAGCTGTGTGACTGGATCAGTGGCCAGGATCACTGAGCCCAGTGGGGACCCAAACCCTGAATGAGAGGCCTGAGTGTGAGGGCCCCTTAGGGCTGCATGAAGTTGGGTTTCAGGGAGAGGAAGGTCAGACCAAGGGTCTCCTAGTTAGAGGTGAGTCCCCCTCTCCTCTTCAGGATGTCCAGAGAGGGGCCACATAGGCCCTGGAGTACCTAAACTAACAGGTTTGAAATGTCAGCATCTGAGACCCACCAGATCTGAGGCTCTCTCCACAGTTCCAGGGTGGAGAGGCCCTCTTCTTCACCCTTGTTCGGTGCCGTAGGTAGGCTGTCTAGGGGCTGTCACTCAAGGACGAGGGTCACCTAGCCTGAAAGGAGTGATCCAGAAGGTTCCTCATCCCCTAGCTTTCTAAGACTGTACCCAGAGGATGGAGAGCAGAAGGCGATGGAGGAAGGGGATGAAGCCTTCAGCTCATGCCCCACCTACTCTGCCCATCCATTAAGAGGGGGTGGGTGCCCCCACAGGGCTGGCAGGCCCCAGCGTGCCCACCGCTCAGCCCTCCAGGGGAGGTCCACACAGGCAAGCTGCCTCCAGAACGCCTCCACCAGCACAGCCCTGGCTTAAATTCATTAATTCATTCCCCTACCTGATCCTGGCCTGTTCAGAGTCTTCTCTCAAGGAGCCCACCCCAGACTGGAGATGCAATAGTATCATCAGCCAAGGGAGAGGAAGAGCCTAGCACCCTGAGGAAGGGACAGACCCAGTGATGGAGATTGTGGGGCAGGTAACCTGAGGCTGGGAGTGGGTGTGGGTGAACATGCCAGAGGGAGGAAGAAGCACTTGAGCGTGGAGGCGGACGCTGGAGGCCTCCCCAGAAACAAAGGTGCAAGGGAGACTTGACCTCCCTAGACCCTTTCTGAACCTTGAGGCGTCATGTTTGGAAAGGGAAGTGCCTGAGCTTAGACCTTGAAGGCCAGGCCAGTGTGTCTGGACTTTGAGAGCCCAGGGAGGTTGGTGAATGTGTCACTGGGCTGGGTAACCCATTAACCTTGGCTCACTCATTAAGACCCTGGTGGGTGACCATTAGCTCCTCAGCTGACTCCAGGAACCACCCAGAGGGCAGGAGGTATGGGAAGAAGGGAATGTTGATGGAGGAGCTGACTGGGGGCTGACAGAGTTGGGCTCCGTGTCCTTATTCCTTGAGGAGCTTTCCTGGGCTGGGGCTGGCCTTTAGGCAGAGGCAGCTACCAAGGCAGCATGGTGGGCAGTGGGTGTGTGTGTTGGGGGGGGGGGTGGTCAACCCAGAATCCTATAGCCCTTTGTCGGTAAATCACTCCTGCTGTGCCAGCACCAGCAACCTAGAGAGCCTTTGGGGCCTTGGCTAGGCTGGAGGCTCAAGGAGCTGGACAGTGGGCAGGGGAGGCGAGGCACCCGCCGTCTCCCCACCGGAGAAATAGGTCCAGTAGCTTCTAAGGTCCTACCTGTCTTGACAGGCTCCGCCACACCTCAGTGCCGGAAAACAAGGCACTGGTGGGGCAAGAGGGGTATTTGCAGCACAGGAAACCACAACCTGAGATTTACTTGCTCAAAGCCATTCAGTGAAGGGGCAAAGAGTGACCCATGACACAGGGTATGCGCACTAACCACTTCCTGCAGCTGGTGTCCCGCTGAAGCCTTGGCGCGCCCCACCTGCTGTCAGTCCCAGCAGTGTGCCCCACAGGAGACGCGACATCTGGGAACTGACAGCGGTCGAGCCTAACAGGGAGTAGCCAGGCTCGCCCAGGAGCAAGCGCCAGCTGTCTTCCAGCACTGCTGGGACGGTACCTCAAGACCCGGGAATTGGGAAAGCTGACTCCACCGGGGAAATCTGGCGTGCTCTGGTATCAGCCAGCCCAAGGAGACACTGGTTATCTCGCTGACAAGAGACTTCAAATGTCAACATCCCGGCATCTTAATGAACTCTAGGCTAACAGAATCCCAAATGCCTTGTCTCCACTGCCCATGTCTTGCACACCAGAAAGTTCAGCTGACACACCTGTCCCGACAGGGAGCTATCTACGTCCAGAAAGAGCGAGAGCACGGTCTCCCCAACGCCAAGTCCCAATTTGCCTTCCTAAAATACCATCTTCAGGCTCACATCCTGCTCACTGTCTGAGACCACAGAGCAGAGGAGCAGGGCCCACCCTGTGCCCCGCTGCCACCCCAGGGAGCAGGCCCTGGGCCTACCTGGTCCCAGCCTCCCAGAGCCATGCAGACCACACTGAAGAGATGGGAGAAAGACTCTGTGCAGGGGGGCCTGGTTGCCAGGGGCAGCAGGGAGGTAAGCGCTGGCAAGTGGTGAGCTCAGGCAGAGCCTCCATGCCCCCAGAGCCTGGCCAGCAACCCTGGCGCCATTTGCAGCACTGACGTTGCAGGACTCACCTTTGATGGGAGGGCAGAGGCTGGAGTGCAGCCAAGTGCGTGGGCCTCCAGAGATGTCAGCTTGTTAACACCTGGGAACATCCAGCAGCAGGGCCAGTCTGGCACCTGGTGGACCTAGTCCAACTCCCGAACTTGGAGGCAGAATGCCAATACCACCAAGAGCACGGGCTCTTGAGTTCCTGAGTTTGAATTTACCCCCAACCACTTCTCTTCCTGCACTGTTTTCTGGGGGGCAGGGAAAATTAAAACAGTCATTGGGCAGAGTCTCGGAGCAGGATATTTACAAGCTGCCACTGGGTGTCCGCTACCTCCATGTCTGCAACACCCAGGCCTGCAGCCTGGGTGCCCCCACCTGGCCACCCAGTCCACCCTGTCCCCCACATCCGGCTCAGGTACCATTTATCCTTTCACCTCATAATTATCTGTGTGTCTAGGAGCTCCAGGGGGTGGGGGAGGAAGACTAAATCTCAGCCATGCTCCAGCCCCCACCCAGCCTGGCCCTTGTCTCTGGAAGAGCCAACTTGTTCCTCTCCACTCTTATTTCTGCTCACTTGCTCTGGAGCCAAATGCCTAAATACCTGTCCACCCTTCCCCCACTCCGCCAGCCCCAGCCTGGAGCTGAACAGATCTGAGGTTTCACTGATGCCAAAGCTGCCCCCAACACTTCCCACGCATGCCCGGCTTAGTAAGCTCGGCTTCCAGGACCTTCTTCACACCACCTTCACCCCGTCAAACTGACCCTTTGTCAGAGTGCTGCTGAAACATCTTGGCCACTGATGTTTTGGGTGCATCAGCTGCCACGTGCCCAGACATGAGCCAAGCAACTCCCCTCCCCAGACCTCCCCAGTTACTCTAGCGGAAGGGTAGGCAGCCACCCACCCCTGCATCCTCCCTGCCCCTGCCTCTCCACCACATCTGAACCTCAGTGCCCCAAGGACTACCCCTCTCACCTGGCAGTTCACTGGTTCCAGCCCCTCTACCTTTTCCCCAGGTCAGCCCCGGTGCTCAGCATGCAAATCTGAGCTCCTCCCTCTCCCAACGGAAAAAATAACTTTCAAAAGCCCCCTTTGCCTTCCGGACTGCCCTACAGTTTCCCCGCCCCTTCCTCTGCGCAGTTCACTGCACCTCTGTGCACTTCTACTGCTGGGACTCACCTTACTAGGTAAGGTGGAAACTCTTCCTTTAGCCTCCAGCCTCAAAGTCACCTCCTCTGGAAGCCCTCCACTTCCTGGGCTGGTGCCTTGCTGGGCTCCCGCAGTGCCTGGGGCAGGGATTCCTTTCACAGCTCCCACCTCTGTAGGGTGGCTGTTACTGCAAACCTCTGTGTCTGTCCTAGTCTCCACCTTGTCCGCAGTGTGTGGTGATCATCACTGAGTGGGCCAGTGATGGCTTCAGGTACTATGGAGGATTCATCAGTGAAAAAGAGCTCCCCCACTGCAACACTGCTGTGTGCTGGGCTCTTATTCATTTAATCTTACCACCCCTTTGCTAAATAGGTCTTTCATTTTTCCCATTTTACAGATGAGGAAACTGAGATTTGCAGAGGCCACAATAGTTGGCTGAATAGCACATAGCATCCCTGCCGCCCCCAAATTCATACCCACCCAAGAACTCTGAATGTGACCTTATTTGGAAATAGGGTCTTTGTAGATATCATTAGTTAAGGTGAAGACATATTGGACTAAGGGGGGCCCTTAGTCCAAAAACTACTGCCTTTATAAAAAGACCATGTGAAGAGAGACAGACAGAGAGGAGGACCCAATGACTATGGAGCTAGAGTGATGCGGCTACAAGCCAAGGAATGCCAAGGGCTGTAGGCCACACTTAAAGCTCTAAGTGGCAAAGGTCTTTCCTTGCAACTTTCTAGAGAGCATGGACCTGCTGTCCATTTAAGTTCATATTTCTAGCTTCTAGAACTGTGAGAGAATATATATCTTTTGCTTTAAGCCACCAAGTGTGGTAATTTCTCACTGCCACAGGAAATGAATACAATTACCTATTTGCTGATGTATGCATACCCCAAAAGTAGTCAATCCAGGAGATTCAAATGCAGGAACTGAGCCTAGATCTTTGACCCCTCTGCTCTATTACTGCTCCTGCCCTTTGGCAATTACTATCCCTATAGAAGGTTGACAACCTGTCACTGTAGAGTTAGCTGCAGGGGACACTGTCCAAGAGCACCCATGGAGCTTTCTTCCTCGTCAGCTTCCTTCCTTTTAGTGAGTTTTGGAACCATCCTGAGTCTTTCAATGCAGTGCTGCCAAGCAGGCTTTGTCACCTGGCTACTTGTCATCAGCCCTGGGTTGGCCTTCCTCCTCCTGGGTTTGGATGAGAAGTGGTCCAAAGGTAAGGTAGGCCCCGATTCAGCCCCAGCTGCAGCCTTCCACCTCACACAGGTCACCTGGACCTTGGCTCCCTGTTTTCTCCAGCCAGGTTACCATATGGCAGCCCTCAGCAGGGCCTGTGCTGTGTTCCCAACCCATCCACCTGGTCCTTTGGCCCAGCAACCTCCCACCTTACTGCTCAAGGATAGAAGGACTAACCTGAGAGACCAGGTACAAGCCCCCGAGTCTCCGTGTCATCCCTGGGACTGAGGACAATATCACAGCCCACCGACTCTGTAGGATCTCCATAAACACCTCTACTGCCCTGGGCAAATCCAGGGTGGAGGCAAGCGACTTTTAACTAAGTACACATAGAGGCTAGTGAGGGGGAATGAAGCCCCCATTTCTGAGTGGCCAGGTCTGTCTCTGGGGGCTCCTGTCCAAATCAGGTTAAGGCAGAAAGACCCCAAGAACTAGTTCCACCCCTTATAGGGGACAGAGAGAGGCTCATACAGGGATCCCAACCCTTCTTCCTTTCCTGGAAAAATATCCTCTAGGAATCTCTCAGCCAACCAGGGACATAGAAAGAAGGGTGGTGGGTGAGGGGCAGTTCTCTGTTCTCCACAGCATTCTAGGCTCTGGGTACTCCCCAGCCAGTGTCTGGTTGTCCCCTTCCTGACAGGCAGGCTCAGCCCTCCCTCCCTCCTACACACTTACACACACACACACACACACACACACTCACACCGAGTCTTCTCACATTCAAGGGGACAATGGCCAGGCCTGGCCCAGCGTCTGGAAGGATATGATCAGGTTTTGGGAGCCAGCCCAGCTCTGACCCCAGCCCTGAGGATGTAGGAGAGGAGAAAGAGGGTCTTACCAGGCGTGCAGCTCTGGACTGGGGGCGGGCATGTCCCTGGGGCACTGGGGCTGCCGCTTAATTCTCTAATCCCTTCTCTGGCCCCTTCACTACCACGTCAGTTTGTTCAGCTCAGCGACAGCGCCTTGGCCCTGGGGCAAGGCAGTCTGGGCAGTCATGCAGGTTTGCCAGGGAGGAAACCTGCAGTGCCAAGGTGGCCCCAGGACAATGCTGTCTATAGAGACGGCAGGGGAGGTTGCTGGGTCCAGCTGGCAGATGCTAGGAGAGAAGGGGGCCTCAGGAACAAGCCCGATAAGGGGGTCCCACAGGCTATGTCAGTAGTTTGTAGGTGTTCAAGGAGGACCAAACCACCCTTTGCTGTTTCTCAGGGGCTCAGCCTCAGGCATTGCAGCCAAGTAACCCGCCTCTGCAGCGCTGGGCAGGCAGTGCTTGGCCCAAAGGAAGAGCCTGACCCTGCCTCACCTGCCGCTCACCATCCAGCCAGCAGGCACCCCTCACACCACACACGCCCTTTCTGTGCTCATCCCTCCTACATCCTCAAAGATCGCACCCACCCTCCTTGCTTGGGAGTCAGAACCCCAAGACTGGCCTCCAAATGCCACCTACCTGGAATGTGAGGACCTAGATCCAGGCAGGGGGGTACTGCAGGGGGCAGCAGACTTCCAACAAAGACTAGTGGAGGTGGGGAGTCTCCTTGAGCTGGGTCCTCCCTAGCTCAAGTGTGGTCCCTGGAGGAGTCAGAGCTCACTCTTCTCATCCGGACAGACGGGAAGGTCAAATCTAAGGGTAGGTGTGGTAGACCTACTGCCAACCTGCTTAAGCTGGGCTTAAAGGTTAACCAGCACACCTCAGATCCTTTATCAACCAGGTCCAGGTCGGAGGAATCACTCCACCTAGCCTGCCCTTGCCAGCCCCCCGCCCCGCCCCCCACCCGTCAAGTAGGGAGGGACAGTAAACAGTAAACATTCGTCAGTGCTGAGTGTCCTGTAGACTGAGAGTCAGTGCTACTCAGAAGCAAACTACAACCACTGCAGCAGGAGTTCGATCCCTGCTGCCGGCCAGGGAGGGGACGCACAAGGCGCAGCAGACCTCTCCTGCCTCCCCAGCTGCTCCCCTCAGCAGTGTGGTTCGGTCTGCCTGTTCTGCTCCCCACTGTGTCTCTGTTTCTAGTGAGTGAGTCCTCTCACCCTCCACCCCCGCATCTCTAGCCTGTACCCCAGTTCTTGTATGCATAAATAAATCTTAAAAAAAAAAAGTCAGTGCTACTGCCGCATTAGCTCCCTGTCCGGTGACTCCTGAAAGCAGGTGTCCGCACTGCAGCAAATGGCATAGAACGCCCTGCCCGCGCCGTGACTCCAAGTCCAGCGCTCTCGCACTGCCAAAACGACAGTTTCACAGCACTAAGGCCAAAAGGTTTAGAGGCGCCAAGCGCCACCTCGTCCGGGCGCCGCAACGCTTTTCCTAGCGGCCCCAGGATTTCGCGACAGAGCTCCAGCTCCAGCGGAGGTGGGATCCTCTTCAGGCGAGAGCCCCCCACGCCGACAGCTTGGAAGCCCCCCAACAGCACCGCCCCGCTCGGGCCCGGCCTGGGCACCGGCGCCCGCGCTCCCCAAGCCGCGCCACCCCAGCCGGACCCGGCCGGGGGGCGGGGCCGGGCGGGGCGGGGCGGGGCGGGGCGGGGCGCAAACGGCCCAGTCTCCCGCCGCCTGGCTGGGCGCCGGCAGCTCCGCGGCCATGGGGGCGCGGCTGGGCCGGCGGGCTGGCCCCGAGGCGGGCTCGGAGGCCGGGGCGGCGGCCGGGTGCGGGCCCGCGCCCTATGAGCGCCGTGTACGCTGGCTCCGCGAGATCCAGTCCACGCTCCGCGAGCGGCGGCCCGAGCGCGCCCGGCAGCTGCTGCGCCTCCTGCGCCAGGCGAGAGAAGGAGCGGGCCGGCGGGGGGCTGGAGGCCGGGGAGGGGCCCGAGGCTGCGAGGAGCCGCCTGGGGCGCCGGGGCTGGCGGGTGCCGAGGGGAGGGCGGGACTGGTCGCGGGGGCTGAGAGTCTTGCCTGGATGACTGGGCGCGCAGAGGGTGCAGGACAGAGAGAGGGTCAGTGAGCCGGGCCTACTGTGACTGTGGAAGCGGGAGCAAGTGACTGTGTCTTTGTCTCTGGGGTTTCCTGTCAGTTGTGTGTGTTGAGGGTACCCCAAGTCTGGCACCCAGAGCCCAGGTTCAGGCCTTAACAGCAAAGGAGGGGTTGGGAGGTGGCAGTTGGAGGGGCGCAATCATGTTGTACTGAGGGTCAGCGTTAAGAAGAACGCTCCCCACTCCGCAAGGCGAAGGTAGGCACCGAAGAGGAAGAGGACGCTGGGATGTGACAGCCAGCTGTCAGAGGTGCCACCTCACCATGACAGCGCAGCAACCAGGCAGCCGAGGGCTCTCATCTCCTGTCCTCCCACAGGCTGCCCAGACCCTCTGGGTACACTCATCTGGCACCTGTGCCTCACGCCTCCATAGCCTGACGGTCTAGGGCTCTGGCCCCACACATGCCAGGTACCACGGTCACACGCCCGGGGCTGCTGTGGGAGACGTGGATTCTGGTCTGGTATCATCACTGGGCAAACCACTTCCCTCTCGCCCCTGTCCCTCCCCACTCGGGAGCTGCTACCACAGCCTGCCCTGTCTTGTAAGCAGAAATCAGCTGTACAGGTCTTTGGCTTGCTAGCAGATGATTAGAGCTGGGTAAACTGCGGTTTGGAGTGAAGTGATAAACCTAGGGTCACAGAGGAAGTTGGGCAACGACCCAAACTCTCGTCTCCCAGCCCCACCCCTCTTGCTGCTCTGAGTGTCCTTTCTCAACTCAGCAGTTTGGAAAGGTGGGGCTGTCACTTTAAGAGGAACTGTGCAGGCCAGTAGAAACCAGACTGTGGTCTGGGGCCCAGACTGGGTCAGCCCAGGCTCCCCACACACCTCCCTTCTTGACCCCCCCTAGCTGAATGGCTTAAGTTGCACGTAAAAGGCAAGTGGTTTGTGGCACGCTTAGCCAGACTCTCCAGAGACCCATCCCTGCCATGGCGTCTGGAGCCCAAGGCACCAACTAGGCATTTGATCTCGAAGCTGACTAGGCTTCCCCCTGTGTTCCAGAGGTGGGGATCTGAGACTCGGTGATGGGCCTGCGTGCCGCATAACCCGTAACTCACAGGGACTCTTGGGCTTGCCCACCTGGCCTATGTTCCTGTGTGTGAGGGCTTTTGAAGAGGACATATTATCTGGCTTGGGGTGGGCCCTCTTGGGGGCTGGAGGCTCCTCCTGGCTGTGCCTGCCCCATCTGCTTGTCAGTATATTCTCTAAACAGACCCCAGAAAGGAATGTCCAGCACTACACCAGACTTACGGGAGCAGCAGAAGACCAAAGGCAGAAGGAAAGCCAGGACGGGGGGAGGGAGGCCTGGGAAGGTGAGGAGTGGGAAACTAGGAGGCTGGACTGGTAGTCTGGCGAGCTGGCCTGGAAGGGCATGAACGCCAGACTGGGTGTTAGTTGCTGATATAACAGCAACTTCCAGAACATTTGGTCTCCACCACAGGGGCTAAGGGTCAAGGTCAGGTGTGGGTTTCAAAGAGCCTCTCTGGGAAGTCCTGAGTTGGATCTGGAGGAGCATCAAGAGGCTAGGTGCCCTAGGAGGGCTGTTAGGGGGGCCCCTTTGACAGTGGAGAGGGAAGACTGGGTAGAGAGGAATGGGGGGGAGAAGGTGGGTGATTCCTGGGTTCTGGCCCACGTACCTGGGACGATGGGGCTGTGACTCTTTAGAGAGCTGGGCACAGTTGGCGAAGCTTCAGGGCAGGAAACGAGCACACCCAGGCTGCGCTGCCACTGGGGACATCTGAGCAGAGAGAGTTGTCCACTCCCACTGGACCTGTCAGCAAGCAGATAGTGGCCGCAGCTCAGAAGAGCTCGGCATAGGTAGGGGGGACAGCGGATCTGAGGATAGTCGCATTTAGGGCATCATCAGAGGAACCCAGCCTTGGAGGAAGCAAGGTGGCTTGTTGCACTCCCGGGACACTAGGCTAAGCCTTCCAGGATCTGCTTTTACTGCCTTGAGACTCCTGATGCACCAGCCCTCTCCTCACTGAAGGGTTCACCTGCCCCTGGCCAGCCGGTCCATTGCCCCCTGTGTCCTGGAGGAGGGTGCCAGCAAGCCTCAGGGAGAGAGTCGGAGACATGGGAATAGACGTGAGGGGCTCTGGCAGGCTAGGGCAGGGCCTGGGGAAAGGAGACCCTGGCCCATGGTTCACTCAGCTATCCTCACAGGATCTGGGCCTCGAGAGCACCCTACTTACCAACATCCTCTACAGGAATGTGGCCTTCCTCAATCTGGTGGACCCCATCTCCCATGACCTGCTCGTGAACCTGGCCCGGGACCTGCAGTGCCCTAAGACGGTGAGGCCAGTAGGGAGAGGCCTCAGACTGGGCAGTGTGGTTGACAGAGGCCAGGAGAGCCCAGGACGGGAGCCTGGGTCCTCATCTGACTTGCTATAAGGCCTGAACCAGGTGACTGTCCCTCTGTGGGTCCTGATACCAGTTTCAGTGTTAGGCTGGCCAGCGGCTAGAACACGTGAGTTGTGCTTTCCCAATCCTGCCAAGTCATGTACTAAGTAAACCCACTTCCTGCTCGATAGCCCTGGACCCAGGCAGGAAGTAGTATGGGGAGGCTGTGGGACTCAGAGTGTTCTGGTAAATCCACTGACAGAACCCAACCGCAAGCCTGGAGTTTCTGGGCCAGGGGAAGAGAGCCTCCCTGAACCCTCGTCCACACCCAGACTCCCCGCCCCAGATATCACTGGAGACAAGCTCCCTGCTTCCCACAGCAGTGCAAGCCTCAAGCAAGTCCCTCCCTTGTCGAGTTGGCATCTCTCACCTGAAACCTCCCCCCACCCTGCTGCCATGTCTACCCGGAACCCCGCTTTGATGGCACCTGTAGACATCCTGCCACAAGTTTCAGCCCTCATCCCTCAGTCACAGTGAGTTCCCAGGTGGAACAAGGGTGCCCACTATAGGCGCTTCCAGAACTCCCAGGTGTCACTGGGGCTTCTGAGGCTAGCCCAGTGACTGCCAGGGCTGGCCACCGCTGTGTGTGCATGCCGTTGACAAGGGGACTGGAGAAGCCATGCTGGGTAGTGGAAGCATACTCTGTAGATACAGGCAGGGCACCCCTGTGTTCCTCGCAGGCTGGGCTGCTGCAGGGTGCCTTAAGCCCAGGCGAAAGCCAGGTGACAATGCCATAGCAAGGTAACCCTCCCAGCCCTGGCCACCCAGACCCGGGCCCCATAGTCACAGTTGAGAGTGAGAGGAAGAAGAGCATGCTGACCTGGCTTGTTCCTATTCCCTGGGGGTGGCGTCAGTGGGGCAGGGCTCCCTGGAGGGGCCTGGTCCTGCCTCCCGCTGTGGCGAGTCCCCTGGGAGTGCGGAGGGCGGGTGGGGAAACAGCTGATGGCCGGAGACACTGGCCTCGGCCCTGAGCACAAGGAACAAGGGCCCATTGTTTGAGTTTTCTCCCTCCTGCACTGTGGGCCTCGGACTAGCCTGTCCAGCTCCCAGCGGGCAGCCTCCCCTGGCTTTATGCCAGGCCTCAGCCAGGGTGGGGGCAGTAGGGGAGGCCCTGGGCAGTGATCCATGTTAATGACTGTGCTCACACACACTTGGATCTTCAAGACCCCAGAGGGCTGACTTTGTCCTAACCGCGTTCCCCCACCCCTCTCATCCCTCTCCCCACAGGACTATGAGCTCTGGAAGTCCTCCGACAAGATCTGCCGGCAGCTCATCTACCACCTCACCCCTCACTCCAGGCGGCAGCGAGGGCCCAGCCTGCCCGGGAGGAAAACCCAGAGCTGGTGAGGGGAGCCCCCTCAGCCCTGCCATCACCCCTTAGGTTCCCTTCCCGGGCTAGTCCTTGGTTCTTTCAAGAGGCTGTTACCTGAAATCTCATCCTTGGGCCCCTCACCCTCGCCTGCCTGACAGCCCCAACCCTGGGTGCCAGTCTGGCAGGTGACAGCAGATGCGCCCCAAGCCAAGCCACACTTTCCGTATGACCTACCTCCTGCCATTCACACCTCTCTAAAGCCCTGGCCCGCTTCAGTTTTTAACCTTCCAGCGGAGAACACAGAGAGCCCTTCTCTAGGGCAGGTCCCGCCCACACCCCTCCACCCCTCCACTCTTTTTTCACCAAGGCTAGTCCTCAAGGCCGTGGGAGGGTGGAAGTGCGGGAGAGGGGCAGCTGATACTCTGACACCACGTCGGAATGTATGTCCTTACCCACAGAGGATCAACTTTAGAGGAGGCTTGTGGAAAAATGGGGGGCTCAGGAGTCACAGTGCCTTGATTCCGAGGCCTGGCTCCTCCCTTAGTGGTGAGTGGCCATGGAAGATTCACATTTCCTCTCTGAGCATGTTTGCATTGGTGTACAATGGGATAACCAGTCATTCCTACGCCATAAAAGTAAATGAGAGAATAGGTGGAACAGGTGTGGCAATGCAGACATATGGTAGGTTTTTATAATAATGGCCCCTGGAACCTCAGTGCATGTGTGTTTAATTCTCACAGTAGCCAGGTCCCCTTTTCTTTCTTTAATATTTATTTTTTATGCATGTAAGAACTGTGGTACAGGCCAGAGAAGCAGGTGGTGAGAGAACCCACCAGAGGCAGAGTGGGGAACAGAACAGGCAGACTGATCAAAACACACTGCTGAGGGGAGCAGCGGGCGAGACAGGAGAGGTCTGCCGCGCCATGTGGGTCACCCCCCTGGCTGGGATCAAACTTGTGCTGCAGTGCTACGGGTGCTCCACAGTGCGGTGCTTAACCCCCTGCACCACCAGGGAGGCCCTCGGGCCCTCTTTCCACAAAGGGGAAATGAGCTCAGAGAGCTGCGGAGCATGGCCCATGGCCACCCATTTAGAAATTGGCAATTTGATCCCAGCTTGACCCAGCTCCGTGGGGCCTGGGCCTGGGGCTGCCTCACAGGGTCATTGTCTGTAGCCAGTGGGGCCTGCATGGCGGGGGCCTCACTCAGGACATCCCCACCCGCCACCCTCCTAGCCTCAAGAGCAGCCTGCAGAAGACTCCACTGGCGGGGGAAACAGTGAACCTTTCGGGGATCCGGCTGTCAGCGAGGGACGTCCAGCACATAATGCGCTACCTGGGCAGCCATGGCGCGGGGCTCGAGGTGCTGGACCTGAGCTTCACGGAGCTGAGCGATGAGCTGCTGCGCCTGCTGCTGCCCAGCCTCTGGGCGCTACCCTGCCTCACCCAGCTCCTGCTCAACGGCAACCGCCTGACGCGGGCCACCACCCGCGAACTCACCGAGGCTGTCAAGGACACCACCAAGTTCCCCACGCTGGCCTGGGTAGACCTGGGCAACAATGTGGACGTGGCCACCCTGCCCCAGCCCCTGCTGGTTGGCCTGAGACGGCGGCTGAGCCAGCGCACCTCTCTCCCCACCATCTACGAGGGCCTGGACCTTGAGCCTGAACCTGAGGGCAGCACATCCGGGGCCAACACCGCTGCCTCCACCTGGGGCTCTGCAGCTGCCAGGTCAGGGTTTCAGTCCCAGGCCTGCTGCACCAGGTGACCGCCACCCCCTGGCGCTTGCCACCTGACAGACCATGCGCCCAGCCCATGGAGTGGGGTGATGGAAGCCCAGGAGGTCCCCCTACCCCCCAGAGAACCAGTGCAAATGCTCAGCCTGGTGTTAAAGGAATGGAGAACGGGCTCAGTGGAGGCCCCTGAGATGGTCAGCCCAGGCCGAGTCTCAGCCTTCTGCTAGCAGGAGGGCCCAGCACACACCATGCAGAACCCACAATAAAGGGCGATGCCCACCTCTGCCTCAGCCTTTCTGCATCATGGACCTCAGGGCCTCTGAGGGCCAGCCCTGAGACCGGGGTGGGGAGAAAGGTACTGAGGACTGAGGGATCCAGCCCACCCTACAGAGGGACAAAACTCACACTGACCTCCCTCAGCTGCTCTCTGGGCAGGGCTGCCGTGGAGTCGGAGGAGTGGGGGCTGGGTCCATCCATGGGCTGGAGTGTTAGAGGAGGACTCCAGGGGCCTGGCCGCCACCTCTGGACAGGGCTTGGGCATGTTCCACAGAAAGCTGGAAAGGACGGGGTTGGGAATGTAAGGCTCAGCACGGAGTCACACGTCAAGCCTGTGCCCGAGCCCAGGCTGCTGACCTCCCCACCAGGTCACTTGGGCTGGGGCAAGACTAGACCAACAGGAGGCAAAGCTTGTCCCGCGGGGCACAGCTCTGCTCCCATTTCTGGTACCCACCCCTCCCAGCCCACCTCCAGCAAGCCTCCTGTACTTGGTGAGGAGACTAACTAAACCAGAAACAAAGGACTTGCGTGTTCCCTCCAGGCCCTGGGGGTTCATATACACAGTTCTTCCCTGTGGGGTACCCCAAGAGAGCATGCAGGGGGCGGAGGTGGGTACAGCCAGCAGCAGGCGGCTTGGAAGTATAGCAGTCCTAGGGCTGCCAGGTAGGTAGCTGGCTCTTAGAGGGGGAGGGCTGTCTCTGTCTCCCACCTCTCCCCTCTCCTCTGAGTACCAGATTCAGGACCAAAAACCTAACATGATCATCATCCTCACAGTCCTGTGTGGAGAACTAGTAGTTCAGACCAACTAGGAGGTGGACAGGTCAGACACAAGAAAGGAATTTAGAGGTGTCCAAGGGGAGAGTGAGGTCCAGAATGACCTACAGTTCTCCCATGCAGAGCCAGGAGGTCAGATCTGGGGGCAGTGGCTTCCCATCAGATGAAGGGCAGAAGGAAGCCCCACGGGCCAAGAGGGATCGCAGTGCATTCCCAGGCAAGCTGGGTGCGCAGCAGCCTTTTCAGCCAGAAGGATGAGGGCCAAGAAGGTTGAGGACAGGATGGTGTCAGTCCCGGGGCCAGGCAGGAGTAGGCGAGGAAAAGCACCTTCCCCTCTGGTGCTGCCTGCCTGCTCCAAGGTCAGGCCTGGCTGGTTTTGCACTTTTCAGAAACTTACCTGGAGGCCATAGGAAGGATGCGAAGAGCACCTGGGTCAGTTTGCTTTTTTTTTTTTTTTAAAGGATTTTATTTATTTTTGCACAGAACTGGGGTGTAGGCGAGAGGGAGTAGCAGATGAGACAGGAGAAGCCTGCTGGCCTCACGTGAGTTAGCTTCCTGGTTGGGGATCGAACTCAGGCCATAGTGATGATAACACTGAGACTTAACCCCTAGGCCACCAGGGAGGCTCCCTAGTGTCTTAGTTTTAAGGACATGGACCTACACAGGATGCTGGGAGCCAAGCAAGAAGCATCACCCCGTGCCCAAACCCTGAAACGGGCCCTTGCTCCCTGGAGCGAGGCAAAGCAGGGTGGGAGATGGAAGGATCCGTGGAGAGGAAGGGGCCTGGAGAAGCCTTGTGCCTGGCAAGCAAAGCAGTCACATGTGGGCAGTCATGCTCTCCAGTGACTCCTTGCTGCAGGAATGCCACGTTCTCTGTGTCCCTCTTGTCCCTCTGCCTTGTGTATTCCCTGTCCCCCACTGGCCTGAATCTCATCTACAAACCTTGAACATCACCAGTTCCTAACAGGATGGTATGAAGACCCAAGCCAGTGTCCCCAGGCAAGTTCTGGTGCAGGCGGTCTCTCTCTTGGACGCAACACGATAGTTGAGCTAGAACACGAAACAGCTCAAGGGGAGGTATGACCTTGCTGTCATGCACGTATCCACAGCTCCTTTGTGGGGTCCTTACATCAGGGGTCTCAGGACTGCCAGCAAGGTCCAGGAGGCGGCAGGTGGGTTTTGCTCAGGTTGGTCTTTACTCAAGCCCAGTTTTGGAGGTAGACAGGCTTGGCCTGGCCCCTGCCAGGTCACTTGCTGGCTGTGTGGCCCTTTCAGCGCCTGTTCTGTCATCTTGGAAATGGAATACACTAAGTCTCTCCTTACCCTACTGAAGTGAGAACGAAACAAGGTTTGAAAGTGAGCGCTTCGTGGGGGTGCAGAGCAGGTTCTCTCTAGCATCAGAAGGGCCTCCATCGAGGGATTTTTGGGTGGGAATTGCAGGAGCCTAAGCCTTCAGGACAGGGCAGAGCTGAAACCACTTATTTAACTGGCATTTTTCTTGCTTTTCTCTCGGTCAGTTACTGGTCCAAAGAAGTATAAACACTGAAGTTCTTTGAACTTGTAGAATGTGGATGCTGTTACCACTTCCACTCAGTGAGCAAACTGAGGTAGGGAGAGATCAAGTGACTAATCAAAGTCTGTGAGCTAGAAACTGGCTATGAGCCTGGCAGCAGTCCACTAGCCCTGGCGTGAGGCTGCATCTCTCACTGACAGCAGGGGCGGGGGCGAGGCTGAAACTGGCCTGCCTCGGGATTCACCTGAACTTCTGAGCAAGCCTCTTCTGAAGATGCTCCTTGAGGCAGAAACCAAATGGCATCCTGCAACAGAGAGCAGAGCTCAGTCACACTGGCGCTGAAACAAGGCCAGTCAGGCCCTCTCTGTGCCTCAGTATCCTTGTGTGTGTGCGTGTGTAACATCTCTCATCCTTCTTGGTTCTTCTAGTTGAATAATCAAAGTAACATTAAATTAACAAGAGAAAAAAAGTTACATATGTACAGGGAACCCACGTGAGTATGTATGTCATCTTGAGCTAAGGAAAAAATAGGGGTCTGGGACTTCAAAAGGAGGAAGGTAATTCACCTGACATTAAGAGCAGATGCTCAGTAATTAGCTGTTAGCTCTACCACACAGATGGGTTGTAAAAAGTCATTTCTGGTATTACTCATTATGGGCAGGTTTCCTTTAAGTTCCAGGTAGTTAAGGAAAAGGCAAGCAAGCTTCTTTTGAACCCACGGGCTCTTGATTGCCTTCAGCTCAAAGTACTCCACATGCCAAAGTGGCACGTCACGGGGAAGCCTGTTCCAAATCCCTTCGTGTACACAAAAGAGTAGGAGGGGTGCAGCGGAGGTCCAGGCTCTGCACTCTCCCAGGACTGAAAGAGACTAAGTGAGCCTGCTGCCAGCACAGCCACACCGCTGCAGTCTGCTGAGAGGAGACACTGGAACTGCAAAGCGCTTGGTTGACCCACTAGATGAGGAGCACGTAGATGAAACTTTTCCACCTTTCCCACATCCGGCCTCTCTAGAGAGATGATGACGGAGCTGAATCTGATGGAGTGTAAGCGAGAGGAATGTCTATTCTTTATTCCTCCAAAAAGAACAGATAAAAAGAAATACACCCAAGCAGGATGCTCAGAGGTTAACTTCAGAGAGGGCCTTCAGCATTGCAACATGTGTTTGAGAAGGCAAAACTCCAGGACAGCATCATGAGGCTGAAGCCTTGAAGATGCTTATCAGAAACATGGAGCACTGGCAAAAGGCTGTTCCCTCAACTGCAATTTGAGGGTTTTATTAAATACCTGCAAAGTGAAAGTTTAGACAGGTTTAAAATGAATTCAACTTGATCCATTTCACATGACTAGTCATAATGATGAAAAAGTACAAAATAATCCTGTGGTGTAACTGCTATCCAATCAGACTTCTGACAAACTCATCTGAAAGTGAGAAGCTTGCTTCTGGATCAAATAGAAGTCTAACAGAAGAGCAACAAAGGATGGGTAGGAACAAACAACTGGTCTTGGAAAGAAGGTAGGCAGTTACTTAGAAACAGTCCCTAGGAAATGAAATATATTTTTATTTTATTTTTTTTTTTAAAGATTTATTTATGCATACAAGCACTGGGGTACAGGTCAGATGTGTGTGGGGGGGTGGTGAGAGGATTCACCACAGAGAGTGGGGAGCAGAACAGGCAGATGAACTGAAGTACACTGCTGAGGGGAGCAGCGGGCACAGCAGGAGAGGTCTGCGGCACCATGTGGGTCCCCTCCCTGACCAGCAGCAGGGATCGAACTCGTGCTGCAGTGGCTGTGGTCTGCTTCATAGTGTGTTGCTTAACCCACTGCGCCACCAGGGAGGCCCGACATATATTTTTAAAGATTTATGCATACAAGAACTGGGGTACAGACCAGGGGTGTGGGGGAGAAGGTGAGAGAATTCACCAGAGACAGAGTGGGGAACAGAACAGGCAGAGTGACCAAAGTACATTGCTGAGGGGAGCAGCAGGTGAAACAGGAGACATCTGCTGCGCCAGGTGGGTCAGTCACTTCCCTGGCCTGGGGATCGAACTTGTGCTGCAATGGTTGCAGATAGCTTCATAAGTGCTGCAATTTAACTCCTTGCACCACCAGACAGGCCCTGGACCAGGTCTTTTAAAATGTAAATTGCTTATACAGAAATGTTACTGAGGTTGATAGGTCTCAACCAAGAGAAAATCTATTATTTGCTATTCTTTCATGTTTGCGATTATTATATATTTTGTCTATTGAGTGAAAATCTTTATGTAGTTTTTTTTTTTTTTAAAGATTTATTTATGCATACAAGCACTGGGGCACAGGCCAGAGGTGTGGGGGGGGGGGTAGGTGAGAGGATTCACCACAGAGAGCGGGGAGCA
>JAGFMF010011418.1:13060151-13164065 GCA_019455555.1 Galemys pyrenaicus | reverse complement strand
AGGGGAGCAGCGGGCACAGCAGGAGATGTCTGCCACACCATGTGGGTCCCCCCCCCCCCCGGCCGGCAGCAGGGATCGAACTTGTGCTGCAGTGGTTGCGGTTTGCTTCATAGTGCGTTGCTTAACCCACTGCGCCACCAGGGGAGGCCCTCTTTATGTAGTTTAAAAAAAAAAAAAAAAAAAGGGGCCGAAGAGTGGATTTGGCAGTACCTGTCAGGTGGAAGTCCCCGATGCTGGGTGCTGACCCACAATTACTTCTGACAATCTGGCCAGGACAGCCACAGGGTCTTTACTTCCAGGGGGCTCAGCCTCAAGCCTAAACCTACCTTGCCAGGTTGAGAACATGGAAAGGAAGCATGCGTAAAAGATAGCCGTGTTCTACTGTGTACTGAAATACACGAAAGTGGACATACCAAGCGTTGTGTTGTTCAGATATCCATTAAATCACTATCATAATCAAGACAGTACACGTATTTGTTAGACCCAGAAGCTTCATGTCCCTTGGTAATGCCTCTCTCCTCCCAACTTCTTTCCAACCTCCAAGAAACCAATGACTACTTTCCTAGCCCTATAGTTTGCATTTTCTAGTATTGGATGCATGGGATCAGCATAACATAGTGCAAATGCAGGGCAAGGTCCAATTAAAAAAATTAAAATTCCAAGAATTGGGCCTCCCTGGTGGAGCAAGGTGTTACGTTGCAGCATTATGAAGCTATTGCTGCAGCACAAGTTTGATCCCTGGCCAGGGAGGTGACCCACATGGCACAGTAGACCCCTCCTGTCTTGCCTGCTGCTCCCTTCAGCAGTGTATTTCACTCTATCCGCCTGTCCTGTTGCCCACTCGGTCTCTGGTGAATCCTCTTACCCCCCATATCTCTGGCCTGTACCCCAGCTCTTGTATGCATAAATAAAATCTTAAAAAATAATAAAAAATCCAGAGAATCAATTTGGGGAAATCTTCCACAAAAGAAATTCAAAGACAAGAAAATTGGGAGAGGGAAGGGAACTGGGAGAGAAAAGATTTTTTAAAAAAGACCTCAGAGGGCCTCCCTGGTGGCGCAGTGGGTTAAGCAACGCACTATGAAGCAAACCGCAGCCACTGCAGCACGAGTTTGATCCCTGCCACCAGCCAGGGAGGGGACCCACATGGCGCAGCAGACCTCTCCTGCCTCGCCTGCTGCTCCCCTCAGCAATGTATTTCAGTCAGTCTGCCTGTTCTGCTCCCCACTCTGTCTCTGGTGAATCCTCTCACCCCCCCCACACCTCTGGCCTGTACCCCAGTTCTTGTATGCATAAATAAATAAATCTTATAAAAAAAAAAGACCTCAGAAATCTAGGGGATACGTCATCTCAATAACAGCAAAGAAAAACCAGGAAACCAAAGGAAGGAAGTCATTAACAAATAAAGTTTTCCAGAAACGAGAGTTCATTGAGGGCCTAGCACAATGCATGAAAACAGACCTTCACCAAGGCACATCTTTGTGAAATTCCAGAACACTGGCAAAAGAAGGAAAAGGAGTCAGGGTTCATAATGGCTTTGGATTCCTCCGTAGCAATATTAGCTCTAGGTGTGAAAGCAACATTACTTTCAAAGCTCTTTTAAGTGAAAACAAATTCAAATTTACAATTTCATGTTCCATGGAATATGAGAGAATAAGACACTTTTAGATATGCAACCTTCTTAAAAAATTACTTCGCATTTTACTGTAGGTACTTAATAAACTGACAGGAAAAGGTTACATAGAAAACAGGAGGTTAAACTGAGAGGTGTGGGGATAGTCCACAGGACAGCAATGTATCAGGCATCAGGGGAAAGTCAGTCCAGATTGGGGTGAGTTGAGAAAAAAATTGAGACGTTAACATCTTTTTCTAAGTCTGGGGTTGAATGAGTGAAGTGCAGGCAGAAAACTAGCAAATGCAGACTCCAAGATTAACTTTAGGGAAAATAAAGTCCACAAGGCTCAACTATGATTTAAATACCCAGACACCAGACCGTAGATATTGCAGTATGTAACATGTAACAAGAATTGTACACCAGGGAGATGGGCAATGGGGAATACACACATAGTGGGCAAAGGGAGATTACGCCTGAAACAACACATCAAGCAGCACCACCCACACATGCTAAAATCAGACATCAGCTTGAAGCAGGGTCAATGGGGGAAAGGGCAGGTAGGGTAGAAGGGTTACTCTTTTTCACAAATAAATTTTGCTAATTACTTTCCCCCTAAAACACAGGATATAAAATTTCATAAAGCTATGCACTTTAGGCTTTATTGTTTTATAAAATTTCCAAATTTTTACTGCAAACATTAGAAGCAAAACCCATAAATGAGACACCCCCATTCACTTTTCAGGATCTAGTCAAGATGTAACTAGTTTTCACTGTGTAGAATTATGCGAAGCTGGTACGAATGCCAGGGTGAACCATGTCCAAAGTCAGCATTTCAGATCCAGGGTGCAATTTATTACTATTAAATGTACTATCATTTTTACTGTAAAAGTATAATGTAAGTAGTGATCATATTAAAATAACATACTTTAGTGCAGGGTCAAACTGTGCCTTCAGATCTACGAGTCTAAATCACCTCGCTGGGGCAATGAGAAGCTTGCTTAAAACGCACATTTCTGGATTCTCCTCCAGATCAGCTAATTATTACGGAATCCGCGATCTGCTTTTCTAGTAGTTTTCGAGGTGATGTTGAAAACCACTGCTCTCACTCATGAATTCAGTACACTCCATTAGTAAGTCAGTAAATCAATGCCTCTAAATCAAGGTCAAGTAGGGAGGAGGGAAAGCGATCATCCAGGGCACTAATGGGTATCATCTTTTACTTGAAAGAATTGCACTTTGAACTTCAAAGAAACCCACTTTATAGGTAACTCAATGTATAAGTTTCTTTTCTTGCCAGAAACAATGAACTGGTCAAATCTGAAACTCCATTCACAGCTTAAATTTCATTTGAAATGGCCCTGTCCTGGACCCACCCCCACCTCCAATGGAGCAACATTGTTTATGTGACCACCAACATACTTCATCTAAATGTATTAGGGGAACTCAGGTACAGGAGATATAGGGCCTGCTGGGGGTTGGGTAGTCTTTGACGTCTTATCTGAATTGCCTTAGCAATACTTTATTATAGGAATAACGTGTGGTCTGTGACATCAAGGCAGTCCATGATTATAAAACAGTTTGTCAGGAACTTCCTATTTGATGCCAAGTTAAAGGTATGCATTGGATTTTCTTCTTCCTCTCCTTTCATTACTTGAGCAATCTGTCCAATGAGCAATGTTCTATGAGTCAATAAACAATCTGATCCCTCCCCACTTTTTTTTTTTGGCTATAGTTCACCCTAAACAGAACCCCTCTGGAAGACCTCTTTTCAGTTTGCTTCTCCAATTTCTGTGTTTTTATCAGAGCCATTCACTTTGCATATCCTGTCCTCTCCAGTTACACTTTTGGGACATTAAAAACTGTGGCTGTGTGAATGAATCAATGCTAAGATGCTCTGATAAATATATGAATCTGTCCCCTGAACCACCACAAATTTGCTTGTGAAACCAATACAGGAGACACTAGGGTTCTCTGATTTACCATTTAGTACTAGATTACTTTTGCGAAATGCCAAACCACTAGGGTTTCCAGGTTACGGTGCTTGGAATATTGTACTTTTTCACAGGCTAGAACTACCTATGCTGTACTGTTCAAAATGAGTTGGTGATTATTTCCACAAACATGAACTGAACAAAGTGCCATGTAAGGAGTTGTCTGAAAACAAAGGAGACACAGTCTGTGAATTCTCAAGAGTTTAACTGAGGCGAACTTTTCTGGGGCTTAACCAGTAACTGGTCTGGAACAGCAGCTTAAACTTTTTATCACTAACTGTGACTTCAAAGTGTGGGCATTTCCCAGGTCATCTCCCAGGGTGTCAAAATTTAACCTGTTGCCAAAGCAAACAGAACACCAAACTCCAAAGTGAACACATAGTTCTTTTTTTCTCAAAAACAAACAAAAAAAAGCACAATCATATTTATTTAGCTGACCATTTCCTGTTTAAAGAAAACCTAGGACATATATATAAGGATACAATCCTTTAACCAGATAACCTAAAAGGAAAAATAAGGACAAAGTTCTGTTCAACAGATACATTTATCTTCGCTTCTGGAAGATGTTTCCACGTCCCATTCCACGTCCTCTTCCTCTTGCAGCCACTGAAATTGGAGAAGGAAGAGAAAGGGCAGTCAGGTCAGTGTGGTCAGTAACTGCTCACGCCACAGAGCAGCAGGAGCCACAGGACACGAGTGCAGGAAGGTACCCGCCGTGTACCTGGTCACATCACTACAAATGATGTAGAAAGAGCAATAAAAGCCTGAAAAAGCCACTGAGGGATCCAGGACTCCTCCTTTACCCATCTGCCCTGATCTTAGAGAACCTGCCTCGTGTCCTCCTGGCACTATATATCCACAAAAAAAAAAAAAAAAAAAAAAAAAAACCCACAACCTCTTTCCACACAAAAGGCACAAGATTGCCTTTCTCTGTGACCCAAAAATTCCAGGAGGAGACCAGTGGTTTGAAGAACATGTAAAAATATTCTGATAGCTACTAGCAGGAGTCTCACCCTCCTCTTCTCTTACAGAACTTGGGAGTCAACCTCAAGAGTGTGGGAAGTCACCAAGAACCCAGTGGCTCGCTGACAGGACCAGGTCAAGGGTTGAGGAGAGGCAGAAGGCTCAGGCAGAAGTCAGTGGGCCTGGGCTGACTCACTGCAAGTGTCTGTTAGTGCACAACCTTTTGCTAGAGAAGATGGTGCAGTTACACTGTGACAGTGGGGGCAGCCCTCCTTAAGGAAGCAGAAAATCAGTACTTCTCAAACTACCACATATATGGTGAACCCAATGACTTCCCTGCATTGTACATCTTTTTACCATGCTAAGAATGTTTCTCACAACTGCACTTGCTTTCTCAGCTAATCAAATCTAAAACCTCTAATTGGGCTAGCTCTGAAGAAAGTGACTTATGTCACTGGGACAAGACCTGTGCCATTTCAAGAATATGCTAAAGGAAGAATTTAATTTTAAACGTTAGAAGTTTTGGAAATAGAAATCCTGCCCACTTTAGTGGGTAAAACTGACTCAAAATTGCTTACTTCTTACCTGAAAATGGTTCCCCACCATTAGCATTTCTGTTTATGCTGGGTGTCAATACACACTCCTGGCCTCTCTGGGAACTATCATCCACATCAGTTCAGAAGCCAGCTCATCCACACTGTAGTGCCCCTTCTCAGCAAACCAGGTAAGAACAAATTCCCCAGACCCCCCTGGATAGAATTTCTGGAAACAAAGTTTCTTGAGTTGTAAATGAAGACTTACTTTCTCATTACTGTTCATCTCAGTTCCCTGAGAAGTCACTTTGGATTCTGCATAAGCCCCGTGAATGGGATCAGGTGAGGCAAAACAGAAAAGGTAGGCCAAGGGGATCTCACAGATCCCCCAATATGGCAGGGAAAGGGGTGGTATTAAGTGAGGAGATGGCAGAGGTGAGGTCTACTCTCAGTGCCCGAGGGATAACATGGCCTTGTCATTAAAGAGAAGAGACAAACTCATTTTTAAAACGGGCATGAGAAGCACCTACCTTGGGCCTTCAAAATAGCAGCTTTTCCTCGACCAGCCCCCGAGCCTTGGTTTTTATTTTTCATGCTCTTTAACATGGGTGCGTTTTTCAGCATGTCAGGTAAAATTAGAAAGCGGATCTTGCTGCCACGGATGTACACCTGCTCCAGCTGTGCTACACGGCCATCTCTGTATGTGACTGTGATGTTAGACATCTGGAAGGAAATCATCAGCTAATCAGGAAAGCCAACAGCATCAAAAAAAAGAGATAACAGGGGTACACATTGGCAAGGGTGCCCTGGCCAATGCAAGAAGTACAGAAAGAAACACAGAAACTAACAGTCGAACAAAGACACCAGGTACAGCTGGGGACTACCAGAGAGCTTACAGTGCAGGCACTGCCCAGCACTTCACACACGCATATATATAGTCCTCACAGCACCTCTGGGAGAGGTATGACCTTTCTTATTTCTACAGATTAAAAAAATGAAGGCACTTGGTCTAAGATCAAACAGCCAAAATACAGGGATTCCAGACCTGAACCCAAATTTCCTGACTCCACACTAACTCAGCTGCACAGCGTGGCACGTCTAAACTCTATCCTATCCTGCATCTGCCCGGCAACAGACCGCAGAGGCACAGAGGTCATGAACGCACATCAGACGCAGGTGGAACTACAGACAGGGTTGAAGCCTCATCATAATTCATTTTACATCACACAACACTACAAGGCAGATCTGTCCCTAGAGGCCATATTCATACCCTCTCTTATTTTTCTGTCCAAGGTCACACAGCTGATTTAGTGGTATGGTGGCTGGGGTTCAAACCTAGGACTATCTGCCTCTAAATCCTCACTCTTAAGCACACACTAGATCCCCCCTTGCTTCCTCATACCTGTTAAGGAACGCGCATGTCTAAATGCTGTTCCTACTAGTAGCACATAGTAGAAGCTTAATAAATGGTAAATCTAAAGGATGGTTAAAATGTCTACTTTGGAGATTGTGCTATTGCTAAGCCACTTCTCCAGGACATCCTAGTATTTATATTACTCCTTCCTCTGTCACAATCTTCCCAACCCGCTTTGAGATTCCCTGTCAGAGGTTTTTATTTAATACCAATAAGACAAAGTGTTTTCACAAATGGCACGTGTTCTGGCTGAAGCAGGAAAGAACACAGAACCATCTGACTCCCACTATAACCTGAAGCATACTGCCCTCATGCACTCACTCCCTGCGGGAGCAGAGGAGAAAGGACATCCTGTATCCATGGTCCCACCACTCGTATCCACAGCCTGTTAATAAGTGATAGCTATAGCTGTAACAACCTGAATTTTTTTTTTTTAAGATTTGTTATGCATATGGAGCATAAGCCAGTGGTGCAGGGAATGAGCGAATTCACTAAAGACAGAGTGGGGAGCAGCAGATAAAGCGAGAGGTCTCCTGCACCGTACGTGGGCTAACTCCCTGGCCCCGATCGAACTCAGGCTGCAGGAGTGATAGCATGATAGTGCTGAGACTTAGCCTCTGAAGCACCAGGGATGCCCCAACTTAAATTTTTAATAAAAGGCAGGCAGGAATACTCAAATTTGCTAAACGGCCATAAGGAAACAGAGATCAAGAACCATGCACCCAATTAAAAAGACATCCCTGGAGCAAGAGTTTAGGATAGTCAGAACTGTGGGGCTTTCCTCACATATCTGGGGTGAGACACAGTACTGGCTCCCAGGCTGTAAAGCAATGTTGGGGTACCTAAGGACAGTCAATCACAACTTCCCTGTTGTGGGGCACATGGCAAACATTCTGTCCTACCATTAACAGCAGTGCTCCCTTACTTTTCCTGATCCTTCTATTAATTTTCCTGCCTGAAATTTGGCAGAGCGGAGGTGTGACACTCAGCAACAGGATCCAACAGGTTTACTTTACTGTACACCTCATTTTTGGAGGTTGTTAAGATCAGATTTGGAAGTCAGAGATCAGGTTTAGAGCTACTCTTTCACTCTGGACATCCAAGTCTTGTTCTCTAGAAAAGTCATATAATGACATAAGGAGCTATTTTTTATAATCACCCTAGCACTGGGTCTGGCACAGAACAAGCATGTAAAGAATGGAAACTCCTGGTACTTAATATTAAGCCATTCAGAAGTGGGTCCTAGTTTGACAAATTACACCAAGACTTGTTAAATATTTAACAGTGTCCAAATTTTGGCTTCTAAACTCCATTCCCAACAAAAAGTAAGGCTCTCTGAAGAAATACTAGATTCCAGAGCTGGGCTAGAGAAGGTAAAAGATGAACCTGTAACTAACATCTTATTTCAAAAGCAAAGGCTGTGCTTTCTAAAAAGTTGGGGCCTCCCTGGTGGCACAAGGGATTAAGTCGCAGCACTATGAAACATCCATAGCCCTGCAGCATGAGTTTGATCCCCAGCCAGGGAGGTGACATACATGGTGCAGCAGACCTCTCTTGTGTCACCCACTGCTCCCTTCAGCAGTGTATTTCAGTCAATTATTTCTGTATTTCAGTCAAATACTTCAGTCTGTTCTGTTCCCCACTCCGTCTCTGGTGAATCCCCTCACCTCCCCATACCTCTAGCTTACCCCAGTTCTTGTATGCATAAATAAATAAATTAAAAAAAAAAGTTGCTAGGACAAATCAAAAGGACTCAGGAATCAGCTCAGGCAGAAGGCTCCTACCAGCCAAACCTGGAATAACTGAACATCAAAATAATGATAGCAATGAATTATAATGGCAGAGCGCTCCCATATAGTAGATCTAATAAATACAGAAAGAACAATGAAGTAAAAAGAAAATTTTGGGTCTCCCTGGTGGCGCAGTGGGTTGAGCAACGCACTATGAAGCAAACCGCAGTACGCGGTGCAAGTTTGATCCCTGCTGCTGGCCAGGGAGGGGACCCACATGGTTCAGCAGACCTCTCCTGCTTTCCCCCTGTTGCCCTCGGCAGTGTGTTTCGGTCAGTCTGTCTGTTCTGCTCCCCACTGTCTGGTGAATCCTCTCACCTCCCATGACTCTGGCCTGTACCCTAGCTCTTGTGTGCATAAATAAATAAATCTTTAAAAAAAAAAAAAGAAATTTTTTTTGCTACCATATTGGTAAAAAAGATTCAAGCAAGACATTTAACATGAATGAGGGGCATTGTGGGATAACGCTATACGCACTAGATATTTGCTCAAATAATGTCCCCACAAAATTCTCATTAGTTACAAAAGGAAAAAACATATGGAAAGACTACATAATACAGCAACCAGATGATCCAGGTTAACATCACCAGTAAGGGGCAAACAGGCATTTTGGGCCTCTGAATGTGGAACTAAGAAGAAATCACCTACTCAGCAACAGTCAAAGAAAGCATAACCTGAATCTATGCATCTGTGTAACCTCAACCAAGGAACATTTTATAAAAAAATCAAAAACAAGGGGGCCTCCCTGGTGGCGCAGCGGGTTAAGCAACGCACTATGAGGCAAACTGCAACCACTGCAGCACGAGTTCGATCCCTGCTGCCGGCCAGGGAGGGGCCCACATGGCACAGCAGACCTCTCCTGCCCTCAGCGGTGTGTTTCAGTCAGTCTGCCTGTTCTACTCCCGCTCTGTCTGGTGACTCCTCTCACCTCCCACGACTCTGGCCTGTACCCCAGCTCTTGTATGCATAAATAAATAAATCTTAAAAAAAAAAAGAAAAGCACAAGGATCTGATGAAAGCAGCATAAAATGACCTGACAACTAAATACAGTTAAGTGATCCTGGACTGAATGATGTAAAGGAAAACACTGTCATAAAAGACCTGTAGAACTGGAACATGAAGCACAGATTCAAGGACACAATGTTAAAGTTCCTGAATTAGTAACTGTACTCTGGATACAGTAAGAGTGTATATGTTATTAAGAAACATACAAGGGGAGCCTCCCTGGCGGTGGCAGTGCAAGGGGTTAAGCACCCTACTGTGAAGCATCAGCAGCCACTGCAGCGTGAGTTCGACCCTGGCCAGGGAGATGAAGGTGATAAAATCCTTGCTAAAATCCATATGGAACCTCAATCAGCCCTGAAACAATCTTGAAAAAGAGGAAAGCTGGGGCACTCATTTCATGGTCTCAAAATTTAATATAAAACTATAGTCATAGGGGACTCCCTGGTGGTGCTAGGGGTTAAGCCTAAGAGCTAACAAGCTATCACTAGCCATTGCTGCATGAGTTCAATCCCTGGCCAGGGAGTTAACCCACACGGCACAGCAGATCTCTCTTGTCTTGCCCACTGCTCCCCACAGCAGTGTGTTTCAGTCAGTCTGCCTGTTCTGTTCCCTACTGGTGAATCATCTCACTGCCCTCCTGCCCTGACACATCTGGCCTAAACCCCAGTTCTTGTATGCATAAATAAATAAATCTTAAAAAAAAATAAAAAAGAAAAAGAAACACATAAGGGTGGAAAGAATGGGCAGAAGGTCAATTTGATCATGCTGGCAGATACTGAGGTGTGAAGCTATTACTCCTGGAACTTACGGTCTTTTACTTATTTATTTATTTATTTTTAAAGATTTATTTATTTACGCATACAGGAGCTGGGGTACAGGCCAGAGGTGCAGGAGGTGAGAGGATTCACCAGAGCAGGGAGCAGAACAGGCAGATGGACTGAAACACACTGCTGAGGGCAGCATCGGTTTGCTACACCATGTGGGTCCCCTCCCTGGCCGGCAGCAGGGATCGAACTCGTGCCGCAGCGGCTGCGGTTTGCTTCATAGTGCGGTGCTTACCCACTGCGCCACCGGGGAGGCCCAACTTACAGTCTTTTAACCAATGATAAATAAAAATTTTATTAATAAAGACAAAACAAAGAAATATACAAAACTATTATACAATAAAGGAGTATGATGAGTATGACCCAATCTCACACGGCTCATTAAAAAATAGATTAGAAATCAGTTTTCCTTCTAACCAGAGAGATAGATACCTGAAGAAATTTCCAACTATATTACATTTAGAAATTTCCAAAACCTTCTAAATAATAATTCTGGGCAGTTTTTAACTGACAGTTATGTGAGAGCTATTTTGGATTATCATTGTTGTAAGACTAATTTTCCATAAACTATTATGCCACAACAAAGAAAACATAGTTCAAATAGTACAGTTGGTGACTGGGTACAAAGATTATGCCTAAACCATTAAAGCACTATTTCAGCAACTATGGAACCTATTAACACTATCACTCTTTCCCACTAAAACTTCTAGAAACTATGTTACTTTTAAGAATAGCAAAATTTTAGGGTTTGACATAATTATCATAAATTTAACATATGTTCACCATTTTTAAAATGAGAAAAATCTTTGAGAATTCTAGCCACACATAATTTTCACCAAAAGGTAACTCCTCTGGTTTTCCTTAAAAATCTTTACATTTTTACATAGTAAATACATTGTGTATTAAATACATTTTATGTACCATCTATACCTTGTTTGTACTTTTGGTTTCTTTTATGCATATAAGAGCTGGGGTGTAGTTCAGAGGTGTGGGAGGGTGAGAGGGTTCACCAGAAACAGAGTGGGGAATAGAAGAGGCAGACTGACTGAAATACACTGCTGAGGGGAGCAGTGGGTAAAATAGGAGAGGGCTGCTGCACCATGTGGGTTAGCTCCCTGGCAGCGAAATCAACTCAGGCCACTCAGGTGAGCCTTGACTATGGTACTGAGCAAAGCACTGAGACTTATGAACCCCTAGACCACCAGGGAGACCCCTTTGTTCATAGTTTCATAAAACCAGGAAGACACTGGAGTTCTGTATTTTTCTCCACTTAGGTCAACAACTTTTTTCTATGACGTTATTCTATACTATTTTACTAGATAATTACTATTCCTTGTAACATACCCTAATTTGTTTAGTCACAAATGTTGGTTGTTTTCATTATGAAAAATACCACTGCAGTGGATACTCTTGTATATAAACTCATCGGCTGCATCTGAAAGACCACCAATCCATCTGGTCAGACATCTTTACAATATAGATGCGAAACCTAAGGCCAGGGAAGCTCGTTAAGTTGCCCAAATAAATAGTTCCGTAAACTCACTCAGATTCACTACCCTGTACTCACCAAAAGTACCTTAAAATGGATGAAGATATATTAAGCCAACAAAAAAGATGTACAAAGAGGGCTGATCTAAGACTAGTGTTTCATCACAAAGGTAAAGGGAACCTCTGCCCCACAGATGACTGTAAGAGAGCCCTCTATAGCATTAAGACAGAGGACAGACATCTATAGTTATCAGATGTCTAACCTCCATAAACGCCAAGAACTGCCTCAGATGGTCAACCTGGCAGGAAGATGATGCTCAAAGCTCTCAAGAAACCACAAATAAATGAACGCTGAAAAATGGATAGTTAGGTCATTTACCTCTTTGGCCTTAACAGGTATATCATGCTGACAATTAAGTGCAAGGTGCTGAGATGCTGCACACACATAACTCATCTGATCGTTGAGACAGCCCTGGCTGTGGATATTATCCCATAGTAGTCTCGGAAATGCACTGCTCAGACTTCTCTTCAAGGGACAGCAGGCTGTGTGGGTTAGGAAGTCAACAGTCTCCAGCCACTACTTTTGGGATCCACAGCATTCACCTGAGGCCACACTCTCCCCAGGCTAGACTTTTTTTTAAAAATAAAGATTATTTGTTTGTTTATGTGTACAAGAACTGGGGTGTAGGACAGAGGTATTGGGTGTGTGCGAAAGGATTCAACAGAGAGAGAGAGTGGGGAGCAGAACAGGCAGACTGACTGAAACACACTGCTGAGGGGAGCAGCGGGCATGACAGGAGAGGTCTGCTGTGCCATGTGGGTCACCTCCCTGGCTGGGGATTGAACTCATATCACAGTGGCTTGCTGACAGCTTGATATCACTATGTCTTTAACCCTGCACCACCAGAGAGGGCCCCCCATGCTAGACTCTTAACGAGCAACCTCTGCCTGGACTGCCTCAGAGACGTGCTATGGTCTAAGGTTCATCCTACTCAATAGTCTTTCCTGACCCCTCTCCTTTCATCAGGGTTAGTCCAGCATCCTAGCTCTCCTATTCCCTCTCCTTTACTGTCATTTCCCCCAATAAATCTCTTGCACAGCTGATCCAGTCTTAATAAAATACCACCACACCCTATTTTACAGTGGAGAAACTGGGGTGATTAATATGCCTAAGGTCATACAATTAGGACTCAAACACACATCTCTGATTCCAAAGCCCAAGCTCTTAACCTATTGTTTAAAGAAGTATGCTGAGGACCTCCCTGGTGGTGCAGTGGGTTGAGCAATGCACTATAAAGCAGACCACAGCCACTGCAGCACAAGTTCGATCCCTGCTGCCGGCTGGGGAGGGCCCCATATGGCGCGGCAGACCTCTCCTGTTATGCCCGGCAGACCTCTCCTGTTATGCCCGCTGCTCCCCTCAGCAGTGTACTTCCGTTGATCTGCCTGTTCTGCTCCCCACTCTGTCTGTGGTGAATCCTCTCACCCCCCACACCTCTGGCCTGTACCCCAGTGTTTGTATGCATAAATGAATAAATCTTTAAAAAAAAAAAAAGAAGTATGCTGATACATTCTGCAAAGTAATGCTATACAAATTGTGAAAAGCAAAGTGTCACAGGAAGGGCATCACATCAGGATGCTGCTCCAACATTATCAGAGTGACATTCTTTTAGTAGATGAGCCCTTTAACTTCACCCTGCCAATTTTATGGATGACAAAATTATCACCAAATCCTCTCACCTCAAGGGTAATTGCTCCTCAGGCATATCTCACTTGACTGTGTAATACAGAATTCTGCGTTTTTACTTTTTGGTTTTTAGAAGACCCTCCACCAGTAAAAAGAATGTAATCTGCTAAAGGCTCAGATGTGGTTAGCTTTTTGTTTAGCAACAAAGTGTTTGTGCATATAAAAAAATTTTTTTAGACATGACACTACTGCACATTTAATACACTAAACTCTAGTGTAAACATAACTTCTGGGAAATGAAAAAAATCTGTGTGAATTACTGTCGTAGCCTAGAGCAAAACCCACAGCATCGCAAAGGCGTACCTGTAATCCAACAAGATTCCTGCCCCAAGAAAAACAGAAAACAAATGTACTAGGTGAGTAGAAGATTGCGCTAACTGTAAAGCATTATGTACATGTGCAGGCAAATGGATAGTGGCCCTGAACTGAGATGATCTACCAAAGAGAATAGCAACATTTCTCTTAAACAAGTTCCCAAAACATGAGAGAAAAAATTGTGGGATGAAGAAAACAAAGCATAAGGTTAAATATTCCAAATTTTAAATAACCCACATCCCCAGCACTAATAGCAGTGCCCAACACATATTAGGCATGCAATAATTAACTGCTCAATGAGAGTATCTTGAAAGGTCCACCACTGTTTGATCCTCCAAGACAAAGGTGCAAGCTCCCCCCATAGCTTCATGTGTATAGCAGGATACCTGGCAATTCATGTTGTCCTCCGCTTCAATAAGCTTCCCACGATATACCTCTCCGGTATTTGTCTCACAAGTCACAATGTGGCCCTCAGCCTCGTGGAGGACTTTAATCGGCACACCAATAGACATCTTGGCAGGAAGAAAGTTCTACAGTAAGAAAGACAACAATTAGTTCATCTCTCAGAGCATGAAGGCATGTGGAATATAATGTCTCCTCTAAGACCTGATAGCCCATAAAACTTAGCAAAATGCCAAAGTTTTATTTTCTAAGAAAAATGAGCTTAACACCTATCCTCATGAACCCATCTGGTAAATACATGCAAGCTGGGAGGAGGAATGCGGGGGCAGGATAGCAGGAAAACTAATGAGAACAAACACAAAGTCCTTTCCATTTTCCTCCCTGCTACCATTTATCCCTCTAACTTCATCAAATAACCATTACACAACACTGTGTATGTGTTGGGGAAGAGAGAGTGAGAATGTATATATATCACGGTGCGTTTGTCAACTCACAATTGTGGGTAACACTCCTTTATGAACCCACAATAAAATATGAGCTGTCCACTATGCTCATGTAGCTGTTTTAAATTAAACTTAAATGGAAATAAAATTCAGATAAAAAATTCAGTCCTGGGCCTCCCTGGTGGCGCAGTGGGTTAAGCAACGCACTATGAAGCAAACCACAGCCACTGCAGCACAAGTTCGATCCTTGCTGCCGGCCAGGGAGGGGACCCACAAGGTGCAGCGGACCTCTCCTGCCTTGCCCACTGCTCCCCTCAGCAGTGTACTTCCGTTGATCTGCCTGTTCTGCTCCCCACTCTCTGTGATGAATTCTCTCACCACCACTCCCCCCAACAGTCTGGCCTGTACCCCAGCTCTTGTATGCATAAATAAATAAATCTTTAAAAAAAAAAATTCAGTCCCTCAGTCACACTAGCTACATAGTAAGTGCTGAACGCTCTCTCTGTTGCTACTACTGGGCACACCTGTGTACAACCCTAGTACCGATAGATACAGTACAGGTAGAGTATAGATAGATACAGACCAAAGAATCAAGAGAAGAGGAGGCTGTGCATTTAATCCAGCCCACTAAGTGCCCTTTGATTCTTCTGCTTACTTCACCACCAAGGACATATAAAGAGAAAATATCAAAATACTCACAAAGTGAAAGCTATTGAGTCCTAGGGCAAGTTAGGGTTAAGTAGGCAGCTTCAAGACAGTGCAGGCAGGGACTTCGAGAGAGAGTTAAGGGAGACATGTGAGGAAGGGCAGAGAAATTCAGGAGAGCTAATGAGGGAAGTAAATTTTAGGGAACCCTGGATAGGGGAGGTAAAAAGAAACATTTTAAGAGCTGGGAAAATGGTCACAACTGCCCAGAGAAGTACAGCCACCAGGATAAAGAGCCAATCACCAAATAGGTAATAAGATTTTAGCACAGAGGGAAAGAAGGGTTTAAATACCCCTACACATCGGCCTACAACTGCTTCCTTGCCCTTCCCACTTGGGAGACCTTAACTCTCTTCCTTTAAATAAATTTTACTTTCTTAAACGAAGTTTGTTTCTCTCTGCTTACTTATCTAAAATGTGTGTGAATGCCTCGTGGGACAAGAACCTGTGGTGGTTCAAGGGCTAAATTAACAGCACACTCAGCTTCATTGTGAGCAGGAAACGATTTTTTTTTTTTTGGTAAAAAAATAAAAAAACCACAAAACATAACCAGGATAAGCACCTGACTTGCAGACACTGGAAAACCACAGCAAGATTATACGTAAGGCACGATCCAATAAAAAGTGTGGCAGTACTTAGAAAACTGGATAGAACAGTTTAGAAGCAGGGACACCTGATAAAACTTCTGTACCTAGTATGGCTAAAAGATAAGTGAAGGTAGAGCTGCAAAGAACGTTGAAAACTGTAACCCTAATAGGATTTGGGGTGAGGAGGCAAGCACCTAAAAAGTTAAGTAAGGTTACTGCCTGGATGCTTCCAAAAATTAACCTGGGGAAGTTTCAGAAAGTGAAGCGCACGTACTCTGGGGGTACAGTTAATGAGCTCCCTTCAGGCTCCAGTGTGGCGACGCAGACATTTGGAGGGCCGGGGCTTCCCGCTCTTTTCCCTCCCCCAGTGGCGCAGGGCTCCTTCGAAGCGCCTCCTTCTCCAGCCCCCGACCTCTCACGAGTGCCTCGGCCTACCCTCGTCAGCCCCCAGCCTCTCCTCACCGGCTCCGGCCTCCTTTCTTCTCGTGCGGCAGCGACTCAACCGGCTGCTAAGACGTGAAACGAGCGAATGGCGGGCCCGGAGCTCCCAGAACACCACGCGTTCCCAAAATGCCGCGCGCAGGGCCTGCACCCTTCCTTTTCCTAGTGTTGAGCGCGGTCTCGTCCCCGCGTCCTCTTCACTCCGCCGACTGGGAAACGTCTGCTCTGATACGATAGTTCCGGCCCCGGAAGAAGGCTGATGACCGGACCTACTTGCCGCCGGAAACACCGACCCTCGGGCCGGCCAAGGGAGAGGGGCACTCGCGTATCCAAACACTCCACACCAGGGCCGGGTTGGATCGTAAGGCGGGAGTCTGGGGCCTGGGCCCTTGGATCCGGGGAGGCAGGCGATGGGGCCGAGGGCCAGGCCCTCCCCTCACAATTTAACGTTTGGGACCCGGCACCGCCAGGTAAGGGGTCTCCTGAAGCGAGGCGAGGTGTCTCACCGTGCGCAAAGGGAAACTGCGGTATGGAGTAGAGCGAGGGCCGTCCCTCAAGAGAGTCGAGCAGAGCTAGGTCTCGGGAGCCGCGCGATGTTTAGGGTAGAACCAAGGCTTAGCCCTGCGGCTGGCAAAGAAGCAGGGCGGGGCAGAGGAGGAGCTAGCTAAGGAAGCGCCTCTGGGCTAAGTTCGCGGAAAGCTGGGGCTCCGGGGCGGGGCTCAGAGAAAGGAGCAGGAACGGAGGAGGAGAAGTGTCTGCGCGCCCGCCCCTGGAAATGGGAGGAAGAGGTGTGGTCGTCAGCAATCTAGACAGCGAATGGCTCGGAAGGGTTTAGGAGGCTGGGCCTCTAGGATCGTAGTCCCGGGAAAAAGGGGAGGGACCCCCAAAACCCGAAGCTTAAGGAAGGGGCGAGGCTTAAGGAAGGGGCGGGCCCCGGATCTGAGGCTTGGAAGGGCCGGGCGGGGCTTGGGGTGGCCCAGCCACCGCCTCCCCAGCTCACCGCAGTATCTGTGGCCGCTGAGGAACCCGACCCGCAGCGGTCCCTCTCCCGCCCCTGCAGAAGCTGAAGCTGCTGCCGGCGCCGGGCCGGGGCCATGGGCGCCTCGCGCCGCCTGGGTCATGAGGACGGAGGTGGAGGCAGCGGGGCAGCAGCTCGAGCCCGGTTAGTGCTTCCCTAGGCCTCAGTTCTCACCCCGGGGAAGTAGGGGGATCCCGCCGTAGCGCGGGGCAGGGTCCGGCCGCGCGACCTTGGGCTGACCGCCACCTCTGTCTGGGCTGTAGAGCTTCAGGCAAAACCTGGCCAGGTATACACTCTGCTTTGGCCTTTCCGCCACCCCAGTCCGGGTCACTTGAGGTTTCTTGATACTCCCAGGGCTGGAACCCCCTGTCAGCTCTTACAGGGGTCGTTGAGGGGAGGGTCCTGGTTGTAAGCAGGTGCCACCTTACCCAGAAGCGTCAAGTCCTTCTGGAGCCACCTGGGTAGATTTCAATCCCTCAGGGAACTGTGGGGTAATTGAGGCCTAGAAGGGCAGGACATTGGTTGAGAACATAGAGCAATGGGAAGGCCCTTCTTTTAATCTCCCAGACTCAGCATTTTTGTGTTGCTGCTGTTCTTCACTCTGCTGTTCCTTCTGTCTGAGGTGACTTGAGTTCTTTTAGGGTAGAAAGCAAGATTGGTCTTCTGTTTGCTTTTTTCAGTGCATGAGAGGGAAAGTAGTGATTCCTCTTCTGCTTAAGGCACAGGGTTGATGAGAAAGAGAAAGTGCTAGTAAACAAAAGTGAGGAGCCATCTTATGGGAGATGTCAAGAGCATATGAGACCCCAATTCTAAGGTATCAGTGGGACCACAGTGTCACACATAAAGATTGGTCTCTTGTGATTGCAGTGGGAGTAGTGTTTGATGCTATTCTGGGACTTGCATTTCTGAACCTCCAACTCTGTGATCTTGGCCCACTAGGCTCTTGGTTTTCTCGAGCTTCAATGGATGCTCACATTCATAGGGAGTTATATGTAGGCACTGTGTTAAGTTGCATACTTACAGTGCCTCCTAACAACCTCAGAATATCATCATATTTGCTTCTGCATATGAGCAGACTGAGGCTCAGCGGGGTTAATGATCAAGGTCAGTGAGTTGCCTACTTCCTTGGTGATAGCTGCCAAGTTATGCTAGGTCAGGGCCTACCAGGAAGCCATAGCTCTCAGGTAGGACAGTCCCTTGACTCTAGGCATCAACATCAGGCAACAACTTTAGACTTGGAGGGCCTCGCCTACCTTTATCACCTCCCACAGAAGTATCTCAGGGTCTCTTTGGGCTGACTGCCAATGCCAAGACTTGGGATGGCCACGTGGGGATGTTAAGCCTTGCAGGGCCCCACGATCAAAGGGGTTCTAGGGAGTAAGGCAAGAAGAGGAGGGGCAGAAGGGCAGTGGAGTTCCCAAGGGCCCTGGAGAACAGGTCTTCTATGCCACATATATAGCACAGAGACAACCTAGCTAGTTGGTGTCAGAGCTAAGGCTCAGAAAAAGGAAGGAACTGTGAACAAAGTCTGGAAGGCTGAGGAGGCAAGGGCCATAATGGTGATAAGTAGGCCCAAGGCATCTCAAGGAATAAGACTCCCATTCACCAAGCATGTTTGAGTGCTTGCTCTGGGCTGGGGACTGGCAGGAGGCGAATGTAAGCCATCCCCAGCTGCTGCTGTGGAGTTCTGTCCAGTGAGGAAGGCAGACACCATGTCAAGTACTCTGTATTGAGGGGCTCAGAGAGGGGAAGGATTTGGAAATTCAGAGACAACATTCCAGACTATGGGATATGCAAGAGCAAAGACTGAGGAGTAAATCGCCTGTGTATGTAGAGAAAAACAGAAATGCAGTAATTTATGGCCAGAGTAAGGGGTTCTTGAAAAGGGAGGCACCCCACCATGAGGGAACAAAAACTGTATTTATACAACTCTCCCTCCACCGGCCCTCTGGGGAAATTATTTTGGATCATGAATCACCTGAAGACAAAGTGTGGGGTATTCAACAAATTAATCTCCCCAACAAATGTTTATTGAGTTACTTTAGCCATCAGATACTCAGCACTAATAAGAGTGAACGAGATTAGCGAATTTCTGCCCTCCAATAGCTGATATATAGTGGGGAAACAGACTAGCTTTATTTTTGTTACATTTGCAAGGTGCTATAAGGGAAACAAACCTGCTGCTGTGAAGGAGGCTCTCCAACCCCACCCCAAGGCATGGTCAGAGAAAGCTGCTCAGAGACTTGGAACTGGAACCTAAATGATGAAAAGGGTCAACTTTGAGAACACAAGGGAAAGAGCTGCAGACAGAGAGCTGCATGTGTAAAAGCCCTGAAGTGGAATGATGCTTGATGGGTTCCCAGGGTTACTGGAACAAGTTGAGCTACAGTAGAGGCTGGTGCACCTTGTGTTGGGCAGCGCCCTGCAGGTCGTGATAAAGGGTGAGAACGTTATCTTGAGCAAAGGGAAACTTTGGATGGGATCCCTGTGGCTGCTGTGCACAGAGATGGGAGAGCAGGGGTGGAATTTGGGGCAGAAGACAGGAGTCAGGCAGGCCTGAGCCTTCAGGACTAAATCTGTGGCAGTGGGAGGAGGTGAAAATGCAGAGGTCTTGAATGAGAAGGGCCTGGGTTTCTTTTAGAAGCAGGGCAAGAGAAGAAGAGGAAGTAGGCCCAGAGAAGTAGAGAGAGGTCAGGTGCCTCTCAGGTGACTTAGGTGGCATGTGGCTTGCACTCACCCCTGCCATCCTGCCTTCCATAGGCCCTTGGAGGTAAGGAGTAAGGGGAGAGAGATCAGTACAACTTAGTAAAAGAGTAGTCACGGGTCCAGACTTTGTATGTGTATGTATAAGTGTAAGTGGGTGGGTGGTTTAGAACTTGGGGCCCACTCCAGGCAAGGGGCTGCCCAGACAAGTCTAGCAGGTGAGAAGGCCAGGATGGACTCCAGCACTAGAAAGTGACCATCTCGGTGGTACCTACAGTAGGTACTGAGGCTGTCATGGCTGGTGGACTCCAGGGACAGTTCTGTGGAGGCTGGCCTCAGGTTGAAGAGAGGTCCCAGGAACCATTGAGGTGAAGAACAATAGGAAGTCCCCCTGGTTCATTAGGCTGAATTTTGTCCAGATTCATGGGATCTCAGACTAGGAGGTTCCTATAGTCCGTGTGCTGACTCACCTCTACCTCAGGGATTCAGCATAGTCTGTACCCCGCTGCCTCGTGTTCCCTCACTCTTACTTGTCTAAGACATACCCCTACCATTTTCTCTAGCACAGCCCTCCATTTTTCTCTTCTACTTGCTTATTTTTGCTGTACACTAGACAGGGACCTATGTCACTGACCATAGTCTCTCTTTTTTTTTTTAAAGATTTATTTTATTTATGCACACAAGAGCTGGGGTACAGGCCAGAGTCCAGGGAGGTGAGAGGATTCACCAGAGACAGAGCGGGGAGCAGAACAGGCAGACTGAAACACACTGCTGAGGGCAGCAGCGGGTGAGGCAGGAGAGGTCTGCTACGCCATGTGGGTCCCTTCCCTTGCCTGCAGCAGGGATCGAACTCATTCTGCAGTGGTTGTGGTTTGCTTCATAGTGCGTTGCTTAACCCACTGTGCCACCAGGGAGGCCCCAATCATGTCTTCTTACTAGGCTCTTAGGAAATATTTATTAAACATGGTCAAAGTGGACCAAAGTCCCCACTTTAGAGATGGCCAAACTTATTTCAGCAGGAGGAATTCAGTTGCTTCACCCACAGTGGCAGAGGTGGGGCTAGAATGCCTAAATCCAACCCTTTCTGCTCTGCCTCGCCGCTTGGCAAGGACAGAGTGAGAGGTCACTTAGGATAGCGTTCCCCGAACAGCTTATGTGACAGTCTCTTCCTAACCATGGTCTTCATACCACAGTGGTCCTGGGGGTTTGGAGTCAGGCAGTCCTTCAGGGGCCTCATGAATTCCGACGTAAATATCGAATGAGTAGCTCCCCTTCCTGTGGTCCAGCCTGTCTCTTTGGGACCTGAGTGCACATAGTGGAGGAATGAGAGGAGCATTGTGGAGAAGTGACATCCTTGGGCAGGCGTTAGCTCAGGCATCTGGGAGACCAGGAGGAGTCTAGGCAGAGGGAGCAGGTGTGCAAAATCCCTGGGACATAGATTTTATCTGGAGGGTGCCTGGCAAAAGCCAAGAGAGGCAAAGAGGCAGAGGTGCCGGGGCAGCAGCCTTGTAGGTGATACACTAAGAGATAGCACGACCAGTCCATTGGAGGATTTTGGGTCAGCCTGAGCTTCTCCGACTGGAGTTTGGGGAGATCGCTGTTGTAAGGAGAAAAGGTTAGGAGACCTGAAGGGCTGTGGACCTGTCTCTGAACAGTCCCTACAGGATCTGTGCAGGGGCCAGTGGTGGCGGCTAAAATAGCGGTGGGTACTGCACCAGGGGTTTGTGACCACCATGTGTTTCTACGCAGGGGACTTTGTGCAGCTGCCAGTACCCATCATCCAGCAGCTCTACCACTGGGACTGTGGCCTAGCCTGCTCCAGAATGGTGTTGCGGTGAGTGGTAGGCCCAGACCCTCGCCCTCCACACCGCCTGCTCTGGCTAGGAGAGAGATGGACAGATCTGGGTGGCATTCATCATCCACGTTACTCTCTTTGGTTGGGGCTTAGGGGGAAGGCCCAGTTTCCATCAGGCTCAGTCTCATCTGCAAAATGGAGCAAGTGGTAGAGCAGGTCTTCCAGATCTCTATTCTGGGAATGTCCAGGGAAGTCCCAGGTGCCCAGGTCTGGCCTATAGAGTGACCCCATGCATGGCACAAAAGGCCTTTCAGCCTCTAGTCTTGGGCTCCTGGGAGACTGAGTCACTGGAGCCAACCTCAGAGCTGAGGCTGTATGAGTGTCGCAGGAGCCTTGACGACAGAGCGTGGAGACGCAATAACCACCACTTTGCAGGAGGATTCTCAGGTGACTGCCTGTAATTACCTGGTGACGGCTTTTCCCTTGCCCATTGTACATCCAGAATTCCAGCCAAGGTAGGATTCAAGAATGGATTCTCTGACTAAAAACTTAAAAAAACCACAAATGTGGTCCTAGCACCTCAACTTAAGAGATGAAACTAGTGAAGCCAGAGAAAGTGGTGACTTGCTTCAAATCACACAACCTGCAAAAGACTTTTTTCTTTAAAGACTTATTTATGCATACAAGAACTGGGGCACAGGCCAGAGGTGTTGGGGGTGAGAGGACGCACCAGAGACAGAGCAGAGAACAGAACAGGCGGATCGACCAAAACACACTGCTGAGGGGAGCAGCAGGCAAGACAGGAGCGGCTTGCCACACCATGTGGGTCACCTCCCTGGCCTGCGGTGGGGATTGCACTTGTGCTGCAGTGGCTGCGGTTTACCCCATAGCGCAGTACTTAACCCATTGCACCACCAGGGAGGCCCCATGCCAGAGAAATCTAGGCCCTTGGCTCCAAGGTTAGCATGGCCCCAAGGCTTCACAGGAGTGGGAGATACGAGGTTGGAATCTTTTGGGGAGTGGAAGGTCTGAAAGTGGCCGATGGGTCAATAGGTAGCAAGTGACCTAGTCAGCTTCCCCTGGAGGATGAGCCAACTTCAACAACCTGACTGCCCACAGGTACCTGGGCCAGCTGGACGACAGTGAGTTTGAGAGGGCCCTGCAGGAGTTGCAGCTGACCAGGAGCATCTGGACCATTGACCTGGCCTACCTGATGCGCCACTTTGGTGTGAGGCACCGCTTCTGTACCCAGACCCTGGGCGTTGACAAGGGCTACAAAAACCAGGTGAGCAACTAGCCCTCATCAGTCCAGGCATTGGAAGGTGTAGTCAGCCTAAGTACCAGTGCGCCTGCGTAGGCACAGAGATGTGTAGAGACCAGGGAGCAGTGTCAGATCTGCTGTGGGCAGGACTTAGGAGCTGGTCAGAACAGGTGACCGTGAGGCTCCTGATGCCCAGGGACTCTGCAGTGAGCTGGAATCTTCCAAGCACCTCTTGCCTGCCTTTGATTGGTCTTGAGGCTATACAGAGACGCTTCTTAGGCCGTCTTCCTGTGTCCTTCCCTGCTGTCCCGCAGCACAAGGCAGGACCTGGGGCCTCAACATCGCTCTGACCTTGTCTTGCCATCACTTGCCCTTTCCTTTTCTCATGACGACCAGCTTCAAGCTGAGTAATTGGTATTCTGGGAAAAAAACAAAATGCAAAATGTTTTCTTGTTGAGAAAGAATGCTGATGTAGCCTCGCCAGCACACCAGTGTGGTCTCCCTCCTTGCACAACTAGAGCTAGTCTTGCCGGCCACAAGGCAGATCTCATCCCAGATTCTGAAACTTGGCAGAACAGAGTCACTGCTGGCCTTGCTGGCAAGAGGCTACTGCACGGTGGCCAGTGCTGGTCAACTTCTCCTTTGAATGTTACAAACTAGAGCATTGTGACCATCTAACCATGGGGCAGAGAAAAGGGCCTTTTCTGCTTCCCCTACAGGGGCTCTGACCCTTTTGAGACCACTGCACTAAAGTGTGTTTCATGGGCTTTCCCTGGCCTAGCTGAATGTTGGCTCAGTGTCCAGGTATACATAACCACCCTTTTACTCATCACTACAAATTCCTGGTCATACCTACCAGGTACATAAGCCCAGGTGTGACTAACCTCCCCGAGGAACCCAACCTGAGCCTGATTGCCCCCCCATCTCCTGTGCACTCTGGCTAGCTGCTCGGCCAGCTTGGGATAGACACAGCTTTCTCCGCAGCCATGCTGCCTGTGCCAGCTCCCCTGCCTGTGCCATCTCCATTTTCTCCCTGTCTCTGACTCTGTCACACTCTCTTTACATACCCAAAGGGGCGAGGGTAGCCAAGATAGGTGACACCCTCCAGCCTGCCATTTTCTCTTCAGTCCTTCTATAGGAAACACTTTGACACAGAGGAGACCCGGGTAAATCAGCTGTTCGCACAAGCCAAGGCCTGCAAGGTGCTGGTGGAGAAATGGTGAGCCTCCTTGAACCTTCCTTTTTTGGACTTGGTCACCTGGACTTGCAGAGGGAGCGGCCTCAAGATGGACTGCGAGAAAGACTAGGGATTCATCAAGTCAGGCTGAGTAGGTCTCCTGCCCAGGTGACAGGGCAGTGACTTGCCTCCAACTTGGTTTTTTAATCCATAAAATGGGACCAGTGTATGGGACCAGTGACTTACTGTATGCAGAACCCCAGTCTTGGGTGGGTCCTGAGCAGGGGTTGAAGAGGCAGCTGAGCAGAGAGGTTCTAGCCAGCGCTTGGGCTTCTCACAGGATGGTGGCGTGGGGCCTGAGACGGGTGACAGCAGAGGAGTGTGCCAGCGTGGTGACGGGGTGTCAGGGACGGCACCACAGGTGTCCTAGGAGGGCCCAGCTCCCATCTCCCCATAGGCTATGGTGACCGTACGTGGGTCTCCGCTTTCTCACCTAGGGGGGTTGGGTTGGAGGTGGGGACCACAGAGTCAGGCAGGCCCTGAGACTACTTCTCCAGGTTTGCTCTGCGCTCCCTCGGGTTTACTAGCTCAGCTCCCAGCCAGGCCCCCTAGACTGCTCAGCTCAGGGCTCCCTTTTCTTTACAGATGTCAATTTTTATTATGAACACAATGTAGCCAGTGATGGATGATGGGGGGAGGTGTTCAAGCATTCTTTGACCACACCAGCACATTTAGAAGGAAAGGCAGCAGCTGTACACTTAGTGGTACTTGGCAGCTGCTGTCTTCTTGAGGGGGAAGCTGGAACTGTCCCAGTCCTCAGGTGAGGAAACTGAGGATGGGAAACAGCATGAGCTGTCCACACTCAGCGCCAGCATCTCAGCGGTGCTATGATCTGAACCCAGCAGCTCCACACCAGGTTGTTCCACGAAGTCTGCTGTTTTTCCTTCCAACGGAGTCCCTCCTTTCTTCCTGCAACTGAAATCCCACTCATGCACACACCATTGGGAGCTCAGGCAGTCATTTCATTTCAAAGACCGATAGGAAAATGGCAGGGCTTCCTGGGCTGAAGCAACAGGCCAGACACCAGTGTGCCTTGGTTGTGGCCTGGGCCACGGGGTGCTCTCATTGCCACACCTGAGGAGATTTCTCAGGAAAGAGGACCCACGTGGGTGAGAATTCCTGCCATTGAGGATAGTTGTGCCTCTGGCTTTGGGGACCCCCTTCCAGTCTTTCTCCCCTTCTAGATTCTTATTTGAATCTGCTGCCTTCTGGGGGGTGCCAAATGCTACAGTGCCTAAGATTGGCTTCAGGGATTTGTTCCAGGAAGTCAACTCTGCTGCACTGGGGGTTCTCCCTGGAGGGGCTACTGTTCAGCCCTGTTGTGGCAGCTTTAAGGAGCTTTAAGAAAAAAAGGAATCCTTCACAGAGAGCACTTGGCTTTAAAGCTGTAAAGACATGTTTGGCTCAGATTGGAATCATGTATGTTTTCCATTGTAAAACATACATGATTTGGGGAAAAGGACCAAGGAGAGCAATTGGCAAAAAGAATTCACCGACCAGGGTCAGGAGGTGGGGGTCCCATGTGCCGCTCTCATGGCGCTTGACGAGCACCCGTCTGGAGGCGCCTGCCGTCCTGGAAGAGCCTGGCAGGGCCAGCTTGTCATTTGGCGTCCTCAGTGTCCTCATTGTCCCTGCGCCACCACGTCAAAGCAGGACATGCCTACCCACAAGGAGCGCAGGGCAGAGAGAAGCGTTGCTCCCAAGCTTTGTGACACAGGGAAGAACGGGCCCGAGCAGGTCCACTGGAGAGATGGGGAGTGGGGCCTAGTGGCACCAGCTGACCCTGCCCCTGTCCACAGCACGGTGAGCATACAGGACATCCAGGCGCACCTGGCACAGGGCCACGTGGCCATTGTGCTGGTGAACTCAGGGGTGCTGCACTGCGACCTCTGCTCTAGCCCCGTCAAGTACTGCTGCTTCACCCCCAGCAGCCACCGCTGCTTCTGCCGCACACCGGAGTACCAGGGCCATTTCATCGTGCTGCGTGGCTACAACCGGACCACTGGCTGCATCTTCTACAACAACCCAGCCTACGCTGATCGTGAGTCTGGTGGGAGGGATGGTGGGCGAGTTCCCAGATGCCCTGCCTGCATCACTTTCCCATTCAGCCTGGTGAGACCAAGATCTTCCTCCTCACCTCTCCCCAAAGCCTCCACTCCTCCCGGGCTCATGTCATTCATGCTACCCCCGACCCTGTAGCAAACCAGCCACAGACCCGGGGTCACGTGGCCTCCTCCACACCCAAGCCAGGCCCAGCCATCTGCCACTGCCACAGTGCTAGCCCTGTGCTGCTGCCTGGGGCCCCAGCTCCCCGTCTCGTGCTGTACGGACGGCAGTTTCTTCCCTGCAGTCCCTGACTCCACCTCTCCCAGCACAGCCTCAGCGCTTGCTCCAGACTGAGGAAGGGAACAACTCACCTTCCTACTCTGTGGGCCCTGACCATGTTTCATCCCCTCTCTGGGCCTCACTTTCTCCATCTGCTGAATTGTGGGGAGGCCTGAGAATGAAATGATGAAGGCAGCAGTAGGCAAGGAGGACTTGCCAGGTGGGGAAGACCTGAGCAGGGACAGGTGGCCAGGCAGGGCCCACATAGTCAGATCTCCTCTGGCTCTCCTGGGCCAGTGAAGCCAGTGTTCTTCCCTCACCTGCTGACCCCTGTGCCCTCTCACCGAGCAGGAATGTGCAGCACCAGCGTCAGTAACTTTGAGGAGGCCAGAACTAGCTACGGCACAGACGAGGACATCCTCTTTGTCTACTTGGACAGCTGACGTCCGGAGCCTGGCATCCCAGGCCCTTGGATCCTACCCTGCCCTGTCCAGCTGAGGCCACTCAGGAGGCCCTGACCCAGGCCTGGGCTGCTGGAGCTGTGCTGCAGAACGGCCTCAGCCAGCGTGATGAAGCTCCAGGGAACTCTGGGAGAACACAGCATGCCTGCTTCCTCTGCCACTGCCGTGTGCCGTCATGCCGCGTCACCCCACACCTGCCGATAGCTGAAGGCATCTCCAGCGCGCCTGCGCAGAGCCCCGGACTCTGAGCCTGGCCCCTCCGAGCCCGGGGAGATCCAGCCTGTTGATGCCCTTCTTATCTACGACTCAGACCCTGGGTGGGGGGAACACCAGAGCCCACGTCCTGCAGACCAGGGACTGCGCGCTAACGAGAGATGCCGCTTGGTGGTGGTGTCTGCGTTTGGGGACTGTAGCCCATCCCTTGGGCTGTGGATTGCTCCAGACCTTGTAGGAACTGCATCAGCCCTCTCTCTGTGCCCTTTGGTGGGTACCATTGCCCTCCCAGTAGGCTGGCTACACTGCCTCTTTCCCTGAGGCGGGCTGGACCTCACGCAGAAAGGACTCCGAGACCCTCCCCACCCCCCAGGTACTCAGCGCTCCAGGGTGGCGGGTACTGGGCAGGTGGGCGTGGCAGGTCGGTTTCTGGATCCTGCCTCCTGGCAGTGCTGAGCGTGCTCCAGAGATGTCTGACCAGGGGCCAGGAGCATCTGCCTGAGCCCCAAGAATACCCCTCTGCATGGCACCCCTTGGAGACCTGTGGCAATAGCTTAAGTCCTGAGTGAGAGGAGCCAGGGCCCCAGGGCGGAGCTGTGCTCCAAGCAGTGTCGGGAAGCCTGTGGCCTCCGTCCACCCTGGAGTCCACACCACAGTCTTGCAGAGAATGTTGGTTCTCTTCTGTTCTGACAGCGAAGGTAGTACTGCCAGGATCGCGTGGCATGAATCATGGACTGGAGCTGTTCTGATCCCTAGCCCCCCTTGTTTTTGTGGAGGGGGGTGATGTTTGTGGGGTTTTTTGAGATTTAAATTTTCACATTTAGGAGGTGAGAATCACCCCCAGGTAAGATAATAATAGTGAGTTTGCAGGTACTTTGGAACCACTGACACCTCTTTTCATGGTCCAGGTAAGCCGTCTCAATGTCTCTTCCAAAGAAAAGAGGACTCGGCTTGAGGCAGACTGAGTGCCAGGGCCCATTACCTTATGGACAGAAGCTGGTCCAGTCTGTGGAGTTTGCCAGGAAGTAGTAGTGCTGCGTCTTGAACCCAGGTCTACACCTGAAAAATAAGGGAAATCGGTCATTTCCGAAGGGGCTGCCTCTGGCAAAGGACTGGGACGACCCAACTGTCACAGCACCCCTGCACCCCTGTGTCTTGTCTAGCAGTACTGAAGGCATGATGCCACACAACATCGCCTCCACCCAGCTGCTGGCCCTATCCCAAGGTGGCTGCTCTGAGATGCTGCATCGGGCCCTGTTCACAGGGCTGTCGGGCTGCCCAGCCAGTTGCTTCTCCATGCCAGAGGCAGCCTTGGGTCAAGAAGGAGGCACTGTTAAGTGGGCAGCTACCCTGGGTTTCAGAGACTAGTGTTGCCCTCAGACTGGTCTCATATCTATTGCCTTAATGCTGGGTGGTCCAGGATCCTGGGGAACTGCAGTTCCACAGGTACCCAGCGTGACAGCTTTGGGGGTTCGGGCATCCTCAGGAGAATCCAGGGAAAATGATGGAAGTAGCGGTATGAGGGAAGCAATGAAGTAGCCAAGCTTTCATGGCAGCTAAACGAGCGAGACACGTGGACATGCCGATAGGGCTAGCATGGGAACAGCCTCCACCAGGAGAGTGGTCACAATACCTCAGTCCATCATGGGACACTGAAACTGCCCCTGGCCTTGGCGCAGGCTTCTCAGGGCAAGTCACGGGCTAGTTGTCACCTATCTGGAAGGTTACGAGAAAAGCTGCCTGCCCCCGAGGTGGTGCCAGCTGCCTGGGGAGTGTTGTGTGAACACTGTGTCGTGTTCTTGCACGCGTCGTGAAAGGCAGGCTGGAGGAGTCAGACATTAGGAGCTTCTGCCCCCAGCACATGGCACCCACAGCACCCTGTCCATACATGGGGGGTCCAGTGCGGCCCCTGTAGCCACACTGGACTGCTGACTTTGTTCACTCCAGCCACACAGGGACAAAAGGGATCTTTTGCATTGCAGAGATTTTATACATACATATATTTTGTTTGTAATGAGCCATTCTCAATAAACATTGTCGCTGCAGTATAATGGTACACCTGCCTTTGTGAAGTCTCTTCTTCCCAAGTTCTCAGCTGCATGAGCACATGGAGACCTGGGTCTTTGACTTGCTATACCTGGTTTTGGCTGGGACTGGAATCCAGGTTTTTGCTTTTCATGCCTGCCACCATCCTGCTCGGGGTGGCAGCCAGCGTGCTGGGCAGGACAGTGGGTGTTCTACACGTGAGCCAGCAGTGTGGGCGCTGGCAGTGAGCTCACTCCTCTCAGCACTTCAGTGCGCGCCTTCTGCCCATCCCAAGAAAAAGGCCCCGTCCTGAATGAGTAAATCACGGGTTGAGGCAGATGTGCGATTGGAGCCTTTGAGTGGCCACCAAATGCAGTTACGGGAGAAGTATGTCAGAATGAGGGCCGCGCGGAAGCAGGAGGGACAAAAGTTGGTGGTATCTTGAATTGTGGGTGGAGCGAGCTGCTCGCCCAGAGAGCATGCAGGGTGGGGGTAGGCAACGCGCGTGGGACAGTGGAGGTCGGGGCTTCTATATTTTAAATTTCAGAACAGAAACGCCTCCAGGGACCGTCTTACCTAGCACATTCGGAGGCACACCTTTCAGAATGCCAGTGGCGAGAAGTCCTGGGGATGAGGTGCCCTGCACAGGCCAGCCTGGAGAACGCTGCCTGCTGCATACCCTCTGCGAGTGGGATGTGTGGAATCGTTTCTGTATAGCCCTGTGGCGGGGGGAAAATTCATCTAGAGTTGCCTTCAAATTACTTGGCTCTAGACTATTTTTGTGTGACATTTTTATTTCATGAAATGCAGTGACACTTGGGTTAACCACTGATCTAGTCCGGGGGGAGGGGGCACTGCAGTCCAGAGAAGGGAGCAGCTGGCCCCGGGACATCACCCACTGAACTATAAACAGACCCAAGCTGTCACAGCTGCTTTCCCAACCCTCATGTCAGGCGTGGCCAGGAGCAATCCCAGGGACCTTGTAGGGGTCACCAGAGCCAGGAAGTGAACTCTGAGTTCTGGAGCCAGAGGGAAGCTGCGCCTGCCCCTGGGGCCTGCCTCCTGATGGGAGGCTGGCATGTAGCCTGGGCACCCCAGAAGTGTGAACCTCCTGCTCTTCTTGCACACTTACCTCCGTCTGACCTGCCCCCTATCCCCGGGGCGTGCATCATGGGCTTGTCCTCCCCCTCACAGTACCAGCTTCAGAACAGAATTGAGAAACCCAGGAAATACCCGGATGTCACCCTCCTGGGTGATGGGATCAGCATGGACTTGCGCGTTCATGGAAAAACCTCCGTGTCAGTAAATGAGGCCGAGACTCTCAGAGCCCAGCACAGGGTCTCGAGTGACTTCCCCGTTCTCTATTCTCCCGGCCTCCTCCTTGGCCTCTCCCTGGCTATCTGCCCAGACATGCATTCTGAATACTGCTTCCTGAGGCTCTCCCAGCCCTGGCTGAATCCTGGGCTTCCTCCAGCCTTGGGAGATATGGTGAGGTGGTCTCCCCGAGCTGTCCGGAGATCCTTGATTTTATAATGGCTTGATGTCCATATCTCACTCCACCCTCACAATCATCCCACAAGAACCCTAACATGGTCCTTTGATCCCTCTCATCTGACACAATTCTTCATCCCTCAGGGATTTTGTACCTGCTATTTTCTCCCTCGAGTTTCTGCTCAATGTCACCAATTTTATTATTTTTTTAAAGATTTATTTATGCATACAAGACCTTGGGTACAGGCTAGAGGTAGAGGCGGTGAGGGGAGTCACCACAGACAGAGTGGGGAGCAGAACAGGCAGATGGACCGAAATACACTGCTGAGGGGAGCAGCGGGTGAGACAGGAGAGATCTGCTGCACCATGTGGGTCCCCTGCCTGGCTGGTCATTGAACTCGTGCTGCAGTGACTGTGGATGCTTCATAATGTGGTGCTCAGCCCCTTGCGCCACCAGGGAGGCCTGTCACCAATTTTATTTATTCATTCATTCATTCATTGATGGGAGAGAATAAAGTTTTTTTTATAGTAAGCTGCTTTGCCTCAGTGGTTACACAGCAAGGAGTAGATGATGGAATGAGAAAAAGAACATCTTGAGACAGTCGCTTACATACAAGCTTTATGACTAGAATAGGAGAACACATTTGTCTACACTGTACTCAGTCCAGTAGGGCCCAGGCTGTGGGGCTGTTGCTCAGTGGGAGCTTCAGGCTTTGCCACTTACCGCGTTCTCCAGGGCTTTCATTATCTGATCAGCACTGAAGTTGTTCAGAGACGTCATTCTCTTGGCCAAAGGCGTAGCGAGCCCAGTTTGGGCTGTACGTCTGAACATTCGCGGATGAGAATGAGCAGGTCCGGGTTTGCCTTCTTCAGCTCCACATGGCGTTTCTCGATGAAGTCCCTGATGCCTTGGCTGCTGGGCGAACGCTGACACAGGTGAATACGCATCTCACGCAGGGCCCGGACCCCTTGACTTCCCACGGCCACTGCCATCTCTGCTAGGCTCTAAGCCCCCTATTTATTTATTTTTAAAAGATTTATTTATGCATACAAGAGCTGGGGCACAGGCCAGAGTCTCAGGTGAGAAGACTCACCAGAAACAGAGTGGGGAGCAGAACAGGCAGATTTACTGAAGTATACTGCTGAGAGGAGCAGCAGGAGAGGTCTGCTGCGCCACGTGTGTCCCCTTGCTGGCCAGGAATTGAACTAGCGCTGCAGTGCTGAGGATGCTTCACAGTGCAGGGCTCAACCCGCTGCGCCACCAGGGAGGCCACCCTCACCAATTTTAAAGGAGCACCTCCACATCTTCCTTGTGCCCACCCTCCACTCCACGCCCCCCTACCATCCTATTTCTATTGTGCTTGATACCTAACAGCTGCCTAATAAAGTCTGAGGGTTGTTGGCAACTGGTCTTTAACGACACCCATTTAAATGGTTCCTGTCCTTTTCAGCACCATAGATCATCATGAAGAACAGGCATTTGAACCTCTGACATCAGCAGAATTCAGCAGACACTCCCAACAGGATGGGGTAGAAGGGTGAGCTGGTAACTTTTTTTTTGGCGCGGTAGTTGCAGTGGACAGTTGGGAGGCCATTCTCCATGGGTGGCTGCACTTCTCCATGTCTCAGGAACAGAGGCTCCTAGCAAATAGCTTTGGAAGACATGAGGGCAAAGATGTGCTGCCTATTATAAAAGTTTTGGGTCCTTTAAGCCCTGGGTTCCTCTCTTGAAAACAGCCACGACCAGTGCCCTGTCCCGGGGTCCCTTTGGAACTGGGGCTTGAAGAATCTGCAAGAAAATGCTGGTGTCTGGCTACTGCAACTGCCGCCATAAATCCCTCTGCTCTGAGCAGGAGAGTCATGTGTGTTGCCAGCATCCATGTTGCGGCAGCAGGCTAACGAGCAAGTAGGTCTTTTCCTGATTCTTGACAGTTTTGGCAATAAGCATGGGATGCTGACAGAGACGCTTCCTGGAAAAAGAGGGATGAGGCCCTTGCAGGTCAATGAATGGAAAGTCCATGGAATCAACAGCAGTTGTTGACTAACTTATACGTAATCAGGCAATAAATGGTTCTTCATTTTATGGCCTGTTAATGAAGACGAATGAGAGAGGGGCCTGTAGGCTGCAGGAAGCAGGCTCAAAGACAGTCACCCTGATGGTGACACCCTGAGGATGTCATCACCCTCCTTGGCAGGGGTTACCCTGCACTACCTGGTAGTCAACTTCACATTTCCCTCATCACTACAGTAAGTTTCACCCTGGGTGGGTGGTGTTTGTGACCCACTTTAAATGACACTTGCAGAGGTACATGGAGCACAGGGTAGGAAATCCAGGACAGGCAGATCGCTGGAGCCCTGGCTGGCCTACTTGGTCCTAAGAGGTTAGGGCTTGCTAAGGGGGAATGGCACAGATGGGTCCCCTGTTAGCTCAGCCCCTCCCGCATCCTCTTGTGCCAACCTTCTTCCCACTAGGAGACAAGAGTAAAAGGTCCCAGCGGGATATTATTTACTTATATTGCAGTGGGTCCTGGCTGCTAAAAAAAGAGCTTTGGTGCACTTGGAGAGATTCCCCTGACACACACTTCTTAGAAAGCCATCAATGAGGGCCTCCCTGGTGGCACAAGTGGTTCAACATCGCACTATGAAGCGTCTGCAGCTATTGCAGCAAGAGTTCGATCCCTGGCCAGGGAGGGGACCCATGTGGCCTCCCCTCTGCAGTGTATTTCAGTCGATCTGCCTGTTCTGCTCCCCGCTCTGTCTCTGGTGAATCCTCTCACCCCCCTATACCTCTGGCCTATACCCCAGTTCCTGTATGCATAAATAAATAAATCTTTAAAAAAAAACAACAAAGAAAGTCATCGATGAAATAGTGACTAGCATTTGGACTCTTACCACCTCCAGGTGTGCTTACAATTTTGATGACGGTAAATGATGAGAATGAGAAACTGACCCAAAGGAATCTTGATAAATCCTTGTAGTAGGCCTCATCATCTAGGAAAATTTTCCTAGACCTTCTGTTAAAACTGGGTGAAAGCTGACAAGGGGGGCAGTAAGGGTCTCAGATTAAGCTGAATTTCTTGGAGAAGTCACCACAGCTCACACCTATTCTGTGTCAACCAAGGACAAAGGTCCTGTAGCCCTAAACAGAAAGTGAAGCAGCTGTGGACAGAGGGATCCCCCAAACAGCAGTGGTATAGTAGTGATAGCTTTGCCACCTGTTATGGGCCGGGTTGGGCTGAAAGCTTATGAAGCACTGCCTTCCTTCTAGAAACTGAAAGTGAATGTGCCCTTGCCTAATAGCATCTAGCCACTTTCTCATTCCACGATCCCTGATCCCTCACTCCCTCTCTACTCTGACCTCAGTTGCTTAAAGGAAGAATGAGGTCAGGGCTGAGGTCTCTCTGTGCTCTCTCAAGAGGGGCCAAAGGTCATATGCACCCAGCCAAGTATTCCGGGAAACTTTGGGGGCTGGAGGAACACAACTTTCTGTGACTCTGTTGGATATGAGTTCCCAAGTCACCATCCTACTGGTTTATGGGGAGGGGCATGTGGTTTCCCAATTCCCCAGATGGAGATTGGGCAAGTTTCACAGCGAGGGAGAAAAAGCTAAGTACCTTGGGTCCTTCGGTCCAATTTGATGAATTGTCTTTGTTGGGTCTACATTCGAACGTTTTTTTAGGAATGGCTGCTTGCCCTTTATCCAAGGGCAAGCTAAAGGGGTTCTTCTACTTTTCTGGGTGCGAGTGGGAGGAACTCCCCTGCCTGGTGTAGGCAGCACGAGTCCTTTTACCCTCTGATGTCCAAAAGTTTCACAGTGTGATCAGTCTTGTATTGGGGCAAGTCGAAAGCCTCAGCAGCAGAGATCTGACATTGGTGTCTTTGCATCGCCACCGCAAGGGCGACTGAGGAACCCTTAGCGAGGGTCTCAGGACCATGTGGGAAGAGTGACAATGTTTGATCCCCCTAGCAATCAAGAAGAGGCTGTCGCCCCTTCTTTACTCCTTTGCCCTCTGCCACTACCAATGAAAGAGGCCTGGCACCTTCCTGGAACCTTCAAGTATTAGAGGCAGCATTGCTTCATTTGAATGTCCTCACATGGACCTTTATAAAGGCTAAGCCACAAGCCTTTGAATGAGGCCCAAAACAGCAGGCAGCATTGGCAGCTGTCCTGCATACCTGGGCACTCTACCTGTGGGGTCCCACACCCCCAGTCCCTAATGACCCTTTTAAATCATGTAAGTCTCCACAAATGATGACTAGGCTGAGTGGAAGCTTCTGGCAAAAAAGGCAGTTTGCACTCAAGGTGTCTCCCGACATAATGACTAGGTATGCTCCATTTGAGAAATGTACTATGGGTTCCTGTTGAAACTGAACTTCTGACCCATAAAAGTCTTGCTTTTGAAATGGAACTGGTACAGCCAGATTGAGTGACAGCTCAGCTTTACATGAAAAAAATTGACAGCTAAAACTTCAGGGGGACTTTTAGTCCCCACTCCACTAAAGCAAAGCCACTGGTTCAATGGTAACCTCAAGTTCCCTGAGATGCCAGGACTGGCTCCTGGCCGGACTGACTAATTGAAACCTGATGGTTTCTATTGAGCTGCTATGCTCTTCTCCCCCAGCTCTGGTTACGCCAAAACCAAAAATGGATGTGAGTTCCTCTGCTCAGTGAGTAGAACTCACAGTTATTCTCGTAGCCCTGGGCTGATACTCTACTTGTTGAATCGTTCCTGAATCTTGGACTGCTGCCAATGGCCTAGTAGTTTGTCTGCCACTTAGGAAACCTCAAACTGGCCGATTAGACGCACCATTTGGGGGCCGTGGACTGAGAAAGTAAAATGCGGTTGTGACCGCCCTGTGTAAGCTTTCACGCAGATGCCGTGGTAAGGACTATCTGAGGAGATCATGCCAGTAAGCGCCACCATCGTTCTGGGCACAGCCACACGCGCACAGCTGTGGGCTGGGTACAAAGGAAGACTGTTTCTGATTCAGGGCACTGCATGTCCAGCTTGTGAGGCTGACGAAGGGCTTGCTATTTCTCTTGCAGAGAAGGTCAGCTTGCCTAGGACATGGCCCCAGGCTGCTCGCCTTGTACAAGGAAGGCCTCTGGCCCCTTCAGGGCTACTGCTGGGTGGTGTCTTACTACTGCAGCCAACTGTGGGCACGCCATCATGGCCCTGGGCGGTGACCTGGCTTCCAGGGCCATCTGAGGTCTGACAACGGTATGCTTCTCACCACAGAAGCCCCTCAACAAGGGGCAGGTAGAGGGCTCCTCACTGGCCTGTGCACACTCCCTGCTCCACACACGCATCTGGAGTCTTTCAACACTCAAATGCCCCCTCAAAAGTCAACTCAAAAATATTTCTGACTCGACTCTCCTCACTCCCTCCTGGTTTGTACGCTTTCATAGAGCTATTTGGTCACTTAATGCAACTTCTGGAAAGGTCACTTCCTAGGTACATCTGGACAAAAGCTGTAGGAAAGTCATGAGGACTCAAGTTCATAGTCAGTTGACCTGACTATTCCTGGACAATGTTGCTTCTTTCTTTCACCTAGGAGCCACCCCAGGCCAGCCTGACTGGCACAGCTTCTAGATGGCAGCCTGGCGGAAAGGGGCCTACAGAATCAAGTTTTGAGTCTTGAATTCTCTAGTTGGACTGACACAGATCGCAAGGGCAATGGACACGTGGATGAGCACATGGCTTCCTGAGACCCCTGTGGTGGCACCTGCAAGACAAGGAAGATAAGGGCCTCTGCATTATTTTTTAAAGATTTATTTATTTATGCATATAAGAACTGGGGTACAGACCAGAGGTGTGGGGAGTGAGAGGATCCCCAGAGACAGAATAGGGAAGAGAACAGGCAGACTGACTGAAACACACTGCCGAGGGCAGCAGCGGGCGAGGAAGGAGAGGTCTGCAGCATGATGTGGGTCTCCTCCCTGGCCAGAGGCGGTAGCGGCAGGGATTTGAACTTGTGCTGCAGTGGCTGCGGTTTGCTTCCTAGTGCGTTGCTTAACCCACTGCGCCACCAGGGAGGCCCTGCCTCTGTATTTTATAAAAATGTCCTGTTCCTGTAGCACCTTATCCTTCCAAAGAAAAGCTTTAGGTGCTTCCCTGGTGGTGCAGCTGGTCGAGTGCCGCACTGTGAAGCATTCCTGGCACAGCAGCACAAGTTTGATGCCTGGCCAGGGAGGGGACCCACATGGCGCAGCAGACCTCTCCTGCCTCCCCGCTGCTCCCCTCAGCAGTGTGTTTCAGTTGATCTGCCTGTTCTGCTCCTCACTCTGTCTGGTGAATCCTTTCACCTCCCACGACTCTCGGCTGTACCCCAGCTCTTGTATGCATAAATAAATAATCTTAAAAAAAAAAAGAAAAGGTTTAGGTGTGAGAAACAGTTAATGGTAAAAATGAGATGCCAATTTTGGAGCATCAGTTGCGCACCTAGGTAAGAAGCACCTTAGATCGCGGGAGTAGGTGATGCAACCTTTGTCCTTCCCTCACTATACTTAAAGTGATCGATAAACTGCCAATCATTCAGGTCAGGTCAGCTCACTCGGCAGGGGTGGCATAGATGCAGACTGGCCTAGACTTCGTCTCTGTGGGCTATGGTGGAAGTTGGGCAACATCTACTATATCCAAGTGTACCTGCAGTAAAAATCTGGGTCAAGCAGTTGAAAGGTCTGTGTTTCAGAAAGTCACTGGTTTTCGAAGATAGACCTTGGTGGTTTAGGGGATTTACTGGGTCAAGAACCCTCATGAGCAGGACTGTGGCTATTGTGCAGACTGGGCTGATTCTGCCCCTTGGAGTCTTGTGGATGGAATTAATGAATGCTACGTGACAGTCTGAACTGGCCGAGGTCAGCCCTGGTGGTTGTGTTAATAAGAGTAACTGATGGTGAGCCCTCCCTGGTGGCACACTGGGTTAAGCAACACACTATGCAGTGGACCACAGCACGAGTTCAATCCCTGCTGCCAGCCGGGGAGGTGACTCACATGGCGCAGGCAGACCTCTCCTGCCTGGCCCGCTGCTCCCCTCAGCAGCGTGTTTCAGCGCATCTGCCTGTTCTGCTCCCTGCTCTGTCTGGTGGATTCTCTCGCCTCCCCGCACCTCTGGCCTGTACCCCAGTGCTTGTATGCATAAATAAATAAATCTTAAAAAAAAAAAGAGTAACTGATGGAATCAGAGTAATTCATGGGGAAACTGCCACAAGTCGAGATGATATGAAATGAGGGATGGAAATTATAAGTTATTGTTGTAGTACTCCCACATCTCATGCATTTCTGCATGATTTGAGAGCTAAAACTATTGATACTTTTGTTCTGGACGATCTTTTCAAATGTTTGTAGCAGCAGTAGTTTTGAAAGACAGAGCGAAGTCTCCCTCTGAAGCAATGATTCTCATGAACTTGGTGGATTGAGAGAATGTCTGCTTCTGGTACACTGGGTAGGCACATTTATTTTCCAGTATAAAAGATTCAAGTCCCCTAACCTCTCTTCTTTCTTTTCTCTCTTCCTCTCCTTAATGCAACTCACCGAGCTGGTAGGAGTCACGTGGCCCTTTTTGCATTGCTATTTGGGAACTGGGGCTTGGGAATTGCTGCAAGAAAACGTCTATGCAAACCTAACGCTGGTTTCTCTGGTTACTGCTACAGCTGTAACCAACTGTCCTTTGTCTCTGACCCAGGAATGCTGTGTCTTCTGCCAGTGTTTGTGAAACTGAGGTAGGCTAATTTATCAATTTATAAATAGGGTGTGATCTCAGACCTTCCACAGTTCTTGATGTGACGTTCAGCCTTCTTAACTGAGCAGATTCCATTTCTTAGAGTCTTTCCTAGAGAAAACATAAAGTGTCACATTGCTTGTAATATCCATGCATGAATGAATGACTGTTCAGTGTAGGGGGATGGGTAAATAAATGATGGATAACGACACGTTGAACATTATGCAGCCAGTAAAAATAGTCTAAAACCAGTTCCTCATGGTGCAGGAAAACACTCACACTTTATTGTGAAACAGAAGGGAACACCACAAAAGTTTACAACTGTGTGAAATAAAGCATTAAAAAGACATCCCAAATATGTCACAGTGTTAGCTATAGGTTAGAAGATGAGAGATGGTCTTTTCCTTTTCTGTATTTTTCCTTATCTTCTAAACTTTCTTTTTTTTAGGTTTATAGACATTTAAAAGGAAAATGATATATCATTATGTATCCAAAGAGCTACCAAACCTCCTGCCTTGGTTCTTCTGAGGCTTTTTGTGGCAGCTTCAGCTGCTGTAGAACCCTCTGAGCTGCAGCAGAGAGGAGGACAGAGTTTTTATTTCTAGAAACTGACACTGAGGGTGATGTGCTTAAAAACATGAACTTTCAATTCTCTCTAAGTCTGTTTAAGTTCCAGCTTATATCAAGTTCTTAAAACCAGCTATCACTCTTCTCATCTTATGATTTGCTCACTTGGTGCCCTTGACTTAGGCCCCAGTGGATGAATTTTGATTGGATTTCAGACTGGAGATTGAGTTCCTATGAACTCCGCTGGGAGCCAGGAGAGAATGAAGTGACGGGGGAGGGAGGGGAGGGAAGGGGGAGACAGCTGCTCTTTGACCCCAGCTTATTGATGGCTGCGCTCGTCACTGCTGGCGGCTGCTCTGAGCAAGAACGCAGCGTCTCTCCACCCATAGTGGACTTGCCTTCATAGTCAGCCTTTGCAGGAGGTACCCTTTAATCAGGGAGTGTGTTCTTCCACCTGCATCTGTTCCAACCAGTCCAGGACCAAGAAACAAGCGCAGTTTCTTCACATGCCTCTCTGCCCCTTTTGCCTCTTCCAGGTCTCCTCCTTGCTCACCATCCTGCTTCCTTCCCACTTCAGTCACCACCTTCTAAACTTTCTATAAATTTCTTATTCACTATAATCAGGCATTCTGATTGCAGATTTTGAGCTGATTTCTCCTTTCACTACCACAGTCTTCAGATGAGGTCTACTGCTGAGAATGTGCTACATTTTGTTCCATTCATCTGTGGTATCACTGTTTTCCGATTTGGGAGACATCTAACTAGAAGAGGAATTGGTGAATCTTATGATTAGGAATCTTTAATTTTTGGAGGAAGCACAAAACTCTTTTCCATGTGGCAGTGTCATTTTACATTCCCACATCCTTGCCAACACTAGCTATTTTTAAAAAAATATATTTATTTATTTTTTTCTTACAATGCTTGCTTTCTTTTCTAGGTGCAGCCCCCATAGAATTCCCACCACCATTCACCCATGCACCATCACCAGAGTCCCTTGTGCTCTTCCTGTCCCTGCCAATCCCTCCCTCTTCCCTGCAGAATGTCTCTGTTTCGTAGTTGTCTGTTTATTTTTGTTTTGTTTTGTTGTGGTTGATGTTGGTTTTTTTCCTCCCTTCGATCCCCTATATTCCTCCTATAAGTTGGACCATCCGGTATTTTTCTTTTTCCTTCTGACTTATTTCACTGAGCATAATCCCTTCAAGTGCCGTTTCAAGCACAGTTCATGTTTCTATAAATGGCTCGTTTGTCTTTTTTGATTGCTCAGTAACATTCCATTGTGTATATGTACCACATCTTCTTGATCCAGTTGTCTATTTTTGGGCATTTGGGTTGATTCCAAGTCTTTTAACTATTATAAATAGTGCTGCAATGAACATAGGGGTGCATGTATTCTTTTGAGTTAATGTTTTTGTGTCCTTTGGGTAAATCCTTAGGAGTGGGATTGCTGGGTCATATGGTAGCTCCATTTTTCGTAGACTGAGATACCTCCATACAGCTTCCCATAGAAGTTGGATCAGTTTACATTCCCACCAGTAGGAGAGTTCCTTTTTGGTCACATCCTCGCCAACACTTATAGCTGCTAGTTTTTTAAAATATGTGCCATTCTTACTGGTGTGAGGTGGTTTCTCACTGTGGTTTTGATTGGCATTTCCCTGATTACAAGTGATGTTGAGCATTTTTTCATATGCCTGTTGACCATTTGCATTTCTTCTTTGGAAAAGTATCTTTTTAGCTCTTCTACCCATTTTTTAATTGGATTTTTTACTTTGTATTTGTTTAGTCTGGTCAGCATCTTGTGGATCTTTGTGATAAGTCCCTTGTCAGTAGTGTTGTGTGCAAAAATTTTCTCCCTATCAGCGGGGTATGTCTTTGCTTGGTTAATGTCTCTTTTGCTGTACAGAAGCTTTTTAACTTGATGTAGTCCCAGCTGTTTATCTTTTCCTTCACTTTCTTTGCTTTAGGTGATGTGTCTTTAAGGATGTTACTGAGATGTATGTCATGTAACACTAGTTATTTTTCATTGTATTTCCTTTTGATTAGTAATGTTAAGCATCTTTCCATGAGCTACTGTCCATTAAATATCTTCTTTGGAAAAATGTCTATTCAAGTCCTTTGTCCATTTTTTAAAAAGATTTATTTTATTTATTTATGCATACAAGAATTGGAGTGTAGGCCAGAGGTGTAGGGTGTGAGAGGATTCACCAGAGACCGAGTAGGGAGCAGAACAGGTAGATTGACTGATGTACACTGCTGAGGGGAGCAGCGGGCAAGATAAGAGAGGTCTGTCGGGACATGTGGGTCAGCTCCCTGGCCAGAGATTGAACACATGCAGCAATGGCTGGTGATAGCGTGATAGCACTGAGGCTTAACACCTTGTACCACCAGGGAGGCCCCTATGACTATAGTTTCATATTTAATTTTGAAATCAACAAATGAGTGCCCCAGCTTTGTTCTTTTTCAAGATTGTTTCAGGGCTGATTGAGGTTCTATGTGGATTTTAGCAAGGAATTTGTTTCTACAAAAACATCACTGGGATTTTGATGGGGATTGCAATTAATCTGCAAATTGCTTAGGGATTATTGATAACTGAAAGATATTAAACCTTCCAATCCATGAACGTGGACTGTCTTTCCACTTATTTATATCTTTAATTTCTTTCAACGATGTTTTGCAGTTCTCATTGTGCAAGTCTTTCATCTCCTTGGTTAACACCTAAGTATTTTATTCTTTCTGATGTTACTGTAAATAGAATTGTTTTATTTTTATTTCTTTTTATTTTTTAAAAAGAATTGTGCTTCCTTATGTCACTTTTTTTTTTTAGAGATTTATTCATTTATGGCATAGAAGAACTGGGGTGTAGGCCAGGGGGGTGTGAGACAGAGTGGGGAGCAGAACAGTAGATTTTACTAAAATTCACTGCTAAGGGGAGAAGCGGGCAAAACAGAAGAGGTCTGCTATGCCACATGTGGGTTAACTCCCTAGCTGGGGATCAAGCTCAGGCTTTAGCTGTGATAGTGCTGAGAATTAACGCCTAGACCACCAGGGGTTAAGAACTGTTTTCTTAATTTCCTTTTCAAAACCAGATTTCTTGTTCATTGTTCTTGTATAGAAATGCAAAAGATTTTTGTATATTGACTTTGTATCCTGATGCCTTGTATGATTTCAATCTTTTACGACTTGTTAAGACTCATTTTGGGGGCCTCCCCCCAAATATCACACTATGAGGCAAACCGCAGCCACTGCAGCACGAATTCGATCTCTGCCTCCGGCCGGGGAGGGGACCCACATGGCATGGTGGACCTCCTGCCTTGCCCACTGCTCCCCTCTGCAGTGTGCTTCGGTCAGTCTGTTTGTTCTGCTCCTGGTTCTGTCTCTTGTGAATTCTCTCACCTCTCTGGACTCTGGCCTGTGCCCCAGCTCTTGTATGCATAAATAAATAAATCTTAAAAAAAAAAGACTCATTTTGTGGCCTAACATGGTCTGTCCTTGGGAATGCCTTTGCCTTTCCTTTCTGTTGGGTGTACTGTGGTTTCGGCATCCTCCCTGCCCGCCCCCGCTCCCACCCCCCATGTCTCTTCCCTCAGATTCTAGCAGTGAAGGCCTGGCTTGCCAGGAATGCTGTCTGTAGACCTGCAGAGTGTCAAGCACAGCCACCTCTAATCTTAGAGGTGAGAAAACTGAAGGTCTGAGGGGTCAAAAGGCTTCACCCAAGACTGACAGGAGTCGATTAGCCTATACGCTGAACCCTCAAATTCTCTCTTGTGGCATCAGCAATGATTACTTTAAAACAACAAATTCAAGCTCAGGGATATTCAACAAACACTTGCTGAGCATCTGCACAGCCCAGACATGAGATAAACCTTCAGATGACACCATTTGTGGAGGCCCTGCCCGCACTAAGATGAGTCTGACTGTCTCACTGACATGCAGCGAGAGGTATGGAGAATCAAATTGCTTCTTGGGCCTCCCTGGTGGCGCAGTGGGTTGAGCAACACACTATGAAACAAACCACAGCCACTGCAGCACGAGTTCGATCCCTGCTGCCGGCCAGGCAGGGGACCCACATGGTGCAGCGGACCTCTCCTGCTGTGCCCGCTGCTCCCCTCAGCAGTGTGCTTTGGTTGATCTGCCTGTTCTGCTCCCCACTCTCTGTGGTGAATCCTCTATCCGCCCCCATACCTCTGACCTGTACCCCAGGGCTTGTATGCATAAATAAATAAATCTTTAAAAAAAATTGTTTCTGGTGTATCAGAGCTTGTTTTACAAGTCAGCACGAGCTGACTTCCTAAGTTGGTCTCTACACCCTCCTTTCAGAAAGGTTTTATTTATTTATTTATTTTTAAAAGATTTATTTATTTACCCGTAAAGAGCTGAGGTACAGGCCAGAGGTGCGGGCTGTGGGAGGAACCACCAGAGACAGAGTGGGGAACAGAGCAGGCAAATAGACTGAAACACACTGCTGAGGGGAGCAGCGGGCGAGGCAGAAAATGTTGGCCATGCCACGTGGGTCCCCTCCCCGGCCAGCAGCAGGCCAGCAGCAGGGATTGAACTGGTGCTGCAGTGGCTGTGGTTTGCTTCAAGGGAGGACCCTTTTGGAAGGGTCCTAGAGACTGATGGCTGAACAGAAAAGCTCACCATGACTGCAGGGATGGATGAAAAGTGAGGTACAAAGCATCGTTAGGTGAACTGAAAAGTCTGTTGCAAGAGAGTAAGGGGGTCACCCCAGAGTTACGGTCAGATTGTTCCACTTAGCTTTCTTTTTTAAACCTTTTATTTAAATTTTATTTACATTTTACATTAATTTTTGTTTTGGCACAGTGATGCTATCCAGCCTTCTCACCCCCAGTTGCTATCCAGGATCACCCCAGCCCTGGCACAGGCTGTCCCTGCACTTCAGCTGGGAGTGGGCTGCTTCTCTGACTGGGGACAATAAGGACCCCACCCCCACCTCTACTGCTGGTCAGCATGGAGGCTTGAGACTTGGCAGGCTGAACTCTCGCGGTGTGGTGCAAGGGGCAGGCACTGAACTCATACAGCCACGGGTCCCCTAGTCCATGGAGTCTGCCTCTCAACAGTGACATGAAGCAGGACAGAGGATATGGTCTCACTTTACAGATGTGGAGACCAAGGTGCAGAGAAGAGCGTAACCTGCCGTGTCAGGCAAGCCTCAACCAGAGAAGCAGAACCATGGAGAAACGTGTATGTATGTAGCCACACATAGTATACACATAGCCACATATACTATGCATATATTTAATTTTAATATAGGAACCTATATGTATTTATAATGTGATTATAATAGAAAGTATGTGCATATATGTGTACAGATGTCTATACACATACACATGGGATACAGAGAAGTTTAGTGCAAGGAATTGCATTACATGATGATGGGGACTGGTTAAGCAAGCCCCAAACCCATGAATAGGGCAGGCCCCCAGGAAGGGTAGCCGGAACTCGGGCACAGGCTGGTGGTCTGGTTGTATATAAATCTCTATTGCCACATCATGTTATAGACTACCATAGCCCTCTTTACCACTGGAAAGAGTCCTAACTGATTTTTAAATCCAATAAAATTAGAGAGGATTCCAGAAAAACCTAGAACCAACGCAGAAAACTCATCCTTAAGATTCTGTTCCTTTAGGTCCACTTCTGGTACCAGAGTCTTCATCAATCAGGGTCCAATCATAAGTAAAACCAGTTGGATACACACTAAGAGATTTATTGTAAGGAATCAACATAAGTGATTGTGGAAGCTGGAAAGACAAGTCTGAAATCTACAAGGCAGGGAGTCAAGGACTGGAAAACTGGAAGCCTTAGGCAAGGGTGGAAGCCACTGTCCACAGGCAGAAGTTTCTTTTTCATGAGGAAGGCTCAGCCCTGCTCTTAAAGGCTTCAAGTGGCTTAAATCATCCCTGTCTGGGTCATCTGGGATAATCTCACTTGCTTAGTTAACTAGGTACGGACTTACAACCAAACCTTTAAAATTCCTTTACAGCAACACCCACACTAGTGTTTGATGGAATAATTGCAGACTGTGGCCTCTTAAGTGGACACCGATGGCCACCTCCCTTGCCACAGCCCTCTGGCAGGTGCAGTGGTCCTGAGCCAGTGATTCCTTGCACTACAACTCTCATACCAACACACACTCACATGCTGGCTGACAGTCTCAACAGGGAACTGAGCCTCAGAACAGGGGTATCCCATGTGTCTAACTACAGATTAATCTTCACTATTAACTAAAATTCACATAACAATAAAAGAATCATTTTAAAGTATACAATTCAGTGGCATTTGGTACGTGGCATTTGTGTTTGGAGAACCATCACCACTATGCAGGCAGTTTCACTAGCCCAGAAAAACACTTTACACCCACTAAGCAGTCACTCATCTTTCCACCCTCTCTGCCTGGACATGACTAAACCAAGCAGGACAGCTAGATTATCAGGGCGCCATTAGGGAGCGCTTGGACTTGTCAAGTGCGTCGCACTTGTTCATCTGCTGGGTCCATGTGCCTCCCTTGGTGGGAAGGTCAGCTACTCTTTCACGATATTGGGGTTGTAGTCTGGTTTGACAGCTTCAGTGAGCTCCCTTGCGTACATCTCATATCTGCCTGTCATCTGAAAGTGAAATACATGGAAGTTAGAGGTTCCTCCTTTATAAACATTTCTAGTTTTCTCACCACCACCTCTCGACACTAGAGGGCAGACATGGGACAGAAATGTTTCAGTCGCAGGTCAGACAAAAACATCCCAGACTGCTCCAGGTCACCAGCCAGGAATGGAGTTGGTCAGGATTTGCATCCTGGTCTCCTGGATTTGCAGGGAGGGATTCATTCCATCAGCATCTCCACAGAGGTGGAGGCTGGGAGAGGAAGGGCACAGGGCTAGAGTATCCCTCCCTCCCTCCCCCACAGTCCTCTTCCTCCTTCCCAGACTTCAACAGGACTCACGCAGATCACCAAACACAGATTGGGAAGGTTTCTACTGCTCAAAAGTTTCTAGTGAGAAACTTTCTATTTCTTGGTTCTAACTTCTAATTTGCATGGAATTTTGCATTAATCTGAGTTTCTATGGAGAAGTAGAGGTAGGCTGAGACTCAGGAAACAAGCCCCAGGACCCCCAGATAACTGGGGGAGCCGGGCCTAGAGCACATCTCTGGCTAGATCTAAAGTCCTGGTTCCTCCCAGACACGTGGGCAGAGTCATCCAGTCATGATAATGTGACGTTCATTTGCATATATGATTTACTTAAAATCGGGTGCTTAATTTGTGGAAATACTACTCAACACTGACACAGCAAACTCTGCCTGCATCCATGATGAGATGCCATATTCTAGAAGATACCAGGCCATGGCTGCACCACCCATTCCAGGAGGCTGGGCACGTACTCCTCTCATGACCCCGATGCCACAGGCGTAAGGCTCAAAGGCCACATGGGACCTTCAACATAAGCTTCTGGTTTCAGAAGTGGGAGTTCAATTGACCTTTGAACAACATGGGTTTCAACTGTGTGGTTCTGTTTTTTCAATAATTGGAGATAATTTTTAAGATTTCTGACAATTTGAAAAACCCCACAGATGAAACTTGTAGCCTAGAAATATTGAAAAAAAAATTAAGGTATGTGATGAGTGCATAAAATATTTATAGATCTTACGCTATCATTTACCACCATAAAACATACACAAAATTATAAAGTCAAAATTTATCAAAACTTGTGCACACACAGACAACACATGGTGTTATTCACAGTTCAGAGAAATATACAAATGTATATAGCTGCAGTATTAAATCATAACTGTGTAAAATTAACTATCATGCATGCTGTGGTGACTTTGTAGCCACCTCCTGTTGTGGTGGTGGTGAACTCAAGTGTTGCCTTATCCACTTAAAAGATGTGTGAGGGCCCCCCTGGTGGCCCAAGGGGTAGAGCACCACACTGTGGGGACTTCTGCAGCTACTGCACCATGAGTTCGATCCCCAGCCAGGGAGGGGACCCACATGGCACAGCAGACCTGTCTTGCTCACTGCTGCCCTCAGCAGTGTGTTTCAGTAGATCTGCCTGTTTTGTTCCTTGCTCTGTCTCTGGTGAATCCTCTCACCACCCCCACCCCACACCTCTGGCCTGGGCTCCCACTCTTGTTCTTGTATGCATAAATAAATAAAATCTTAAAATATTTACTGGTTTTGTAGCTTGCCTTTAAAAAAAAAAAAAGAAAAAGCTGTGTCACACTGATCACTGTATGATCATTTTTTTTCTCTTCAGAAAAAAATAAAATAGAAAAACAGAGCCAAACAACTTCCATGTGGATTTTTCAGCTGCGGATGTGTGTGTGGGAGTGGTCAGTGCCCAAACCCCACTATTCAAGGGTCAAAGGTACTAAAGATTGAGGCTGGGAGGGGCTGCTTGAGGTTCGCGAGCAAGGTCATACCAGAGCCAGGCCTAGATTCCACTTCTCAGCAATTCTATTTCCCTCGCTTATCAAGGCCTAGACAGTGGGGTCTGGCCACGGGCAGAACCAGACGTACAAATTTATCTTGTGATAAGTGTAAATGCCTGGAAAGGCAAAAAGGATTAGAAAAGTCGATCTATTCTATTCTCTGGACAAATGAAATTGAGATTAATTTGGTAGGAGGCACTCTGCATCTAAATCAGATGAGAAGCGAGACCTGCTGCTTGGGCAGCGCTTGGCCCAGAGGCTCCTCCCTGGCTGGGAAGGCTGGAGCCCGAGAGGGGCACAGACCTAGAAGTCTGCCCTGCTCGGCTCAGCTCAGCTCGGCTCAGAGCCGCACGTGAGGACTGGCTTGAGGACCAAGCAACAGGCCACAGGGCAGCAGAGAGGAGTCAGGCTCACCTTGAAGTTCCAGATGTCACTCATCTGTCGGCAGAGGTTGAGGTTGAGTTCGGCAACCAGCAGCCCGTCCCTGTTGCGGGAGAGCCCGGGAGTGCGGCTGCTGTCAGGGGCTGCTACGTAGCTTGAGCCATAAAAATAGCCGAAGTTGTGGTGAGCTTTGGAGGAGTGAAGGAGAGAACACCAGCTGGTGAAGACAGAGCCGGGAACCTTGAGGGACACCCAGAACCTAAGGGCCCTGCCACTCTCCCCAGCATCTGCCCTATGCTGACGCCCCAAGGATTTGTGTCTCTTCAGGCTGAAGGCCCGGCAAGCTGCTGTAAGTCATCCTCACGTCCCTGCCGCTGGAGATATTTCTAAAGGTCACCTCTGTAGAGTGTTCTGGCTCTTTGCTCCTGACATCAGTGACTCAGCCCAAGAGAGTCATGTGGCTCCTGGGGGGCCTCCTGTGTGACCTGCTTCTTGGGGTTGCCCCACACAGTGAGCTGGGGGTTCTGTCCTCTCTAGTCTGGCCGGCTTGTCACCTTCACCCTTCCCTCCCTTTGGAAAGTGGGCCAGCTTGAGGGGCCGCTGCAAAAGTGTATAAGGAGCAGGTAACAGCATTGCTGAGCCAAGAGGGGCCTGGATGAACCAGGTACCCTGAGCTTGTTCAGAAACTTTCCCGTCCCTCCCTCCCACATTCCAGGCCAAAGAGTGGGACCAGCAGTGGGGGCTTCATAGCAGAGGTGAGGCAGAACCTACCATCACATGAAAATAAGTTGTGGATTCTAGGAACCTGAGGTAATCTATGCTGGGTATGCTGTTGTTTTTTTTTTTTTTTTCCATAGCTGCATGGAGGTAGACAAGGACAAAGGAAAGGAGGGAAAGATGGAGGCCCGCAGGGTAGAAGAAGCACCCCCCTCTTTCACGGAGCACACAAAGGACTCTCCCATGTCTTCTCAGCCCATCTTCACACAGGTCCCCAAGGAGGGATGGAATCCAATCTAATTCCCATTCTATCCCCATCAGGGAGCGAGGTGGCTGCAAGCCCAGGACTGCCTGTCCACAGCTCGGCCATCGGCAGGCTCCCATACTGTGGACAACAAAGCAGAGAGGAGTCCACCCCAGTGGTACATGGGGCAGCCCTTCGCTGCCTGGAGGAGGCTGATGGGGACGGGGATGGTGAGGACCGCTCCTCATGTACAACCACCACGAAAATCCATGGAACGTACCTTTCTTCCCATCTCCAGAGGTAAACTCATTTGGGAAGAACTCCTGTGAAATAAAACCGAGGTAAGTGACTCCTATAGGTGGCACTACCACTCTGTTGAGCAGAGTTAGGCTGAGGTGACTCAGTAAATACTAACAGGCCAGCAGTACAGGAGGCCTACACTCACTGAGCCATCAACAAGTACCTAGTAAACGTCCCTGCCGAGCACCCAGTAATGAACAAATGCAGGCGGCCAGACCAGCGGGGAATCAGACAAGCAAGGTAAAGACCCAGGCCGCCGCTGGGGAGTTTATCAGCTGCTGGGCCACGGAGTGGTTCAGACGGCTGTGGAAGGCTAAGGTGTTCCTGGCAGAGCAGGCACTGCCTGTGAAGGAGGTGAGGGGTGTCCACACAGTTTTCAACATTTTCTCCAAAGCTTAATGAGAACCACGCATCTAGCTGTCATGGAGTTACACATGAGCCTCCTTATGTTGCCAGAAGTTAGGCTGCCTTCGGTGCGGAAACTACCTCAGACTGATGAGATACTCTTATTAGAGTTTGATATCTCCTGAATAAGAATGGGGAAGAGGATTATTACATAATAAACACATGGTGTGCGGTGGTCAGACTCATTCAGTACATGGGATCCACAGGGAGAAATATGAAACTGGGCCCTTGGTAGTAACAGCATGAGAGCTGTTCAAAATGGTTTCAGCTGAAAACGAAAACAGAGGAAGGACATAGTGATATCTCCAAAAGTAACAGGCCAAGGCAGCTTCTCTCCTTCTGCAACTCTCAGATTGATGGCATGTACAGAGAGTAGGAAGAGGAGGGGTGCCAAGTCCCCCCACAAGGTTTTCCCCTCTGGCACTGTCGTCTAAGGGGCCAGCCCCTTCTCCACGGGCAGGTCTGGTAGCAGCTTACCCGTCTCCTCCCGCACCCCTGGTGACCAAGCCAAAGAGCTGGGCAGGGTCGCAGGGACTTACCTCCCCCACGCGGTTGATGGCACAGGTGAAGCAGTGATTGGCAATGGCTGCATTTCTGGCCTCAATGGGCCACAGGGACTCACTGTGAGAGAGGAAGGGGAGGAAGCTGGCTGCTGAATCTGTAGCCAGACTCCATGGAGGCTTAGCCCAGCTGTTGGCCTTCTCAGGCCGGCAGTGGGGGTGGCCAAGGAGACTCATGTCCACAGGTAACACCAGACCCTCGGCCTGCCCATGCTCAATGAGCCCAAGCAGACTGCTGGGGAGGCCTGCTGCTCAGAGAACTCTCCTGACCAGACCCTTACCTGAGACTCAAGTTTCCTTTTCTGAAACTTCCTCAAGGGAGAATGAGAAGAATGAATTAATATTCCATTGAAGCTTCTAGAGGGGGTGCTATATGGCAGGAGCTCCAGGCCACTGTAGCTACTTCTCACCTCCTTTCCTCTGCCTGGCCGGGTAAGCAGAGCCTTATCAGGTAAAAGGCAAGAGGGAGCTTGGGGTTGGAGGCTTACGCGTGGCCTGGTGGAGGCACTGCCTGCCCATTCTTCTCCTGTTGTGTAGTCTTGCCAAAACTTTCCACAAGGAGAGATTCAGGTTGTATAAACAAACCTGAAAGGTATTTAGGTATTGGGGGAAGACAGATTCTGTAGCACTTGTCACCTCTCCTGAGCTGGTCCCGATTCTCCAGCACCTTCCTGGTTTCCTCTTCTGAATCTTGAGTCTCTACAGAGGATCCCTGGTTCTCTCACTGGCCTAGGAAGGGGGCACTCTTCACACACAGCTGAACTATGAGCCTTTCTTAGTCCAACACTCACAAAGGGGAGGATGTGGGGGGGAACCTCGCCCCAATTGGAGACCCTATCCTTTTCCAGCCCACCAACTAAATTGTGCCATGGAATTCAGTGGGTCTTCTTGTCACTAACTATCTCTTGTCTAAGGAACAACATCATTAAGATTCTGGATTGACAGGCATAATGCCCACTTAGAAACACTGAGTGACTGGGAGCAAAATGTCCTGGAATCTTCCTTCCTGTCAGCATGCACCTGGCTTAAACCAGGGAGTAGGTGGAGGGGGTGGGTGCTTGTCACAAGCCTAACTCTCAGGAGGATTCACGAGTCTGGGGAAAAAAAAAAATCACAGACTTGATTGAGGGGACTCATTTTTGCTGCTTCCCCCCACCCCAGCTGCTAAGCCTAGCTGACAAAACTTTTAAGAAAGGATTTTTACAGAAACACGCCTGTAATTGACATTTTCAGGAATTAAATAGACAGTTACAGGGCGAGTGCCATAAAACATCTTTCTTGCAATTCTCTAGGGAGGGTGTGCTGCGTAGGACTCAAATCCACAGCTGGCAATAAAACTTGTGCTCTCAAAACAAGCAAGGGAAAGGAAGCCAGAGGTTTGTGAGAGTGCAAGAGTCAAGGAGAGCCTGTGGGGGGCCTGGGGACATCTGTCCTAGTCCCAGTGTGGTGCACACAAGGCCCTAAAAATAATCGCAACGGGAAGGTGAAATGTGATGAGGAGATTGGACGACAACTTCCCGATAAATGTATATATGGGCAGAAATCTGAAACCACTCAGGTTGCATGCGTTGTCAAGCTGATTCAGTTCATCAAAAAGCACTTTGGTTCTATTGTGTGTACAGAACTTTGAGATTCCAAAATGGGTGAGGGCACCGTGCCACCCCACAGTGCATATGTGGGCGCGTGTATATCATATGGGGGTGGGAGTTGCCAGAAAAGGGATGGAGGTTCTGGAAGCTGTGGTCTGACCCCTGTGTAGCTAGTGGGGACTACCCCAGCATCGGATTAAGGAGTACTCACCATCAACTCTACCAACAACTAACCACTTTAAGAAGTGCGTCCTGAATCCCACCAGCCTAAGAAACTATCCATTGTAATTTTTTCACACCCCATGAACATTTTCAGTAAAAAAAATTTGCAGAACTCTGACCACAGCCTGGAAACTTTTTTTTTTTGCTTATAGGTTTTTGCCATGTTGCTGCATCACCTTCCTAACCCATGGAAAACACAGGCTGGAATTTACCTAACCCTAACATTTCTCTCATTTCTAGTTTTTCTCTTATACATAATGATGCCAGAATCATCTTCACAGGTATAGCCTTCTCTTTTTGACACTCCCAAAAGCTTAAGTGCTCCAAGTATAATGGTCTGGCCAGAAGGTGAATGTTTTAGGAGCTCATGAAAAATACTGCTTTTGTTTTAACTGTCAGCCTCACCACACCCTTGAAAGGCACGAGTTGGATGACTGTTGGCTGAGGAAGGAAAATCAATAATTTTTAATAAGCCTAATAGGCTGCTGAGGACATAAGCAGTTGTGTGTATATTACATCAGGGTGCTTCTGTTTGCTTAATTGGGTCTAATAAAAGCCTGAGGAAGTGGGGTCAGGGGGGTGGCCAGCTGAGACTGAGGCTGCAGTTTTGCCTGTCTTGGCTCAACAGCCAGTGGGCCCAGATGCTCAGCAGGTTCCTGTGGGGAGATGAAGCAGGAGGGGTCTGCTGTAGGAGGTGGGCTGGCGGCTGCATAACCAGTAACCTCCCCACGTTGCGACTGCCAAGGGACATGTCCAAGTGGTCTAGCTGCCACGACGACCCTAGGAGAGCCCGAGGGAGAGCCAGGACATGATGCTTCCCCTGGACACAAAGGCCTTTGGCAGACAGGTAAAGAGAGTTTGCATTCTACTGCAGTCAGGGGTGTGCTCTGCAAGTCAGGATGCTGAGGGGACCCCACTCTTGAGAGGGGGACACTGTGCTTTAAAAAAGAGTAAACATTACATTTTAGTGACGTTTAGAAGAAATCTGACTAACATTGAGTCAAGAGCAAGGACAAGAGGTGTGGACCAGTAGGGAACTCAAAAGTGTCCAGCAGAACTCCCCCAGCGGGCCCCGCACAGAGCCACCAGGACACCCCGCTCCCAGCCCTGCCATGCTGGACACGGCAGGACAACAGAGAGTGAAAGTAAGCACCTCCTGATCCAGGAATCCTGCTTTGGAGGAAGTGATCTGGGGAGAAAGATATTTGCACATACGTGCCTAGAGCTCTGGCGCTGTGATAATACAACACTGGAAACCACCCAAACGCTCACCCTTTGGGAAGAGCAGCGAGCGGATGTGCAGTTCTACTGGGTCATCTCAGCTTGTTGCTATAATTAAAGGAGGGTCCTCCCAGGCGTGCAGGTGCTGCTGGGCCCACCCCACCACCTTGATCAGAAGCTGTATCTATTTCAGGATTAGATCAACAACTAGATGCATATTAGGTGTCCGAAGGACAGAACATGCGCTGGTTAAAGATGAGCTTCAGAGCTACCTGACTGATGTCTTCTCAGCCTTCGCAGCCCCAACTCCTTCATTTGTTCCTACTCTTCTCTAAATGTCTGTCCCCTGTGCCCCAGACACTGTGAGGCTTTGGAATTCAAGCCCTACCCCCTGCTCTTCCTAGAAGCACACAGCCACTGTGACTGGGAGGCAAGTTCTCTGCGCCAGGCACTGACTGTTCCCTGGCCATTGTATAAACTGAACTTTTTTGGACCCTGAGAGTTGGGGTGCTGAAGGGTTAGGAAGTTGTTATCATCTCTGTGTTCAGAATCATGGCAAAGGTTGGCACTTCATAGTAGAGCAGCTCTTTAGGGGAGCTGTAGCTGTCACTTAGAGCACTTCTCTTCAGGGAAGAGTTGGCTGAGTACACAACATGCAACCACAGGGCTCAGGTATGTGGGCTTTCTGGTGGTGGCGCATGCCTGCTACAGTTCACAAACCTGTCTCCAAGCCCCCAGCCCAGCCTCAGGCAGAAGATGGCAGCTGAGAACCTCCCCAGATCCTGCCTGCTGAGCTACCTGAGAGCACCGATGGTGGCCGAGGGGTTGAAGATGATCTCAGCCCCGTTGACGCTAAACATCAGCCAGTTGAGAGGGTGGTGCCGCCCGTAACAAATGTTCACCGCGATCCTCCCGAATTTCGTCTGGAACACGGGGTGGCCCAGGTTTCCCTCCATGTAGTAAGTTGACTGAAAAACAAAAGGCCATGCATTGAAGCCTTTGAGCTGTAGAATTTCCCTTGTGTTAGACTTGACAGGAAAGATGAAATACTGTCAGCAGTCCAAGCCACACTCCCAGGTGTGACTATTTTTAAGTGCCAAGATTTTGATACACCCAAAGACAAAAACAAAACAGGAGAACAAACAAACAAAAAGCCCAGACACAATTTCAGCAAATCAAACCAAGGGAAAATCACAGTGGTTTAAACATTTATTCACAATTTCTTTCAAGACATGTCAGAAAAAAAAAATCCCAAACTCACTTCCCACACTATTTTAAGGATAGGCTGGTTAGGTTCTAGTCATGGTATGACTGAAGGCTAAGGTTTAGTCAACGTTGATATGAGTTGGTCAATATCCTCACCAAACACACATGCCTAAGAGCTGTTCTATGGCAACCCTCACCCTGCTCAGGAAAGAGAAAGTAGCCTGAGGCGAATGGGACTTGCCCAGCCGATGAAGTCCCACCCTGGATGTGTTCTTCACAGACATCCTGGGCAGGACGCTAAGGATGTCCCTGCAGAGCGGAGCAGGCAGGCGGGACCCAGGGCTGTCATCCTTGCCTCTCTGCCTGGCCCTCAGGGTGCTGACTCGGGAACATTTTCGGGGATGGCAGTGAGAGGGGAAGAGGACTAGTCAGGGTCTTAAACAGATCTTTACCCAAGTATTTTGCCTTCTTCCATTAATTCCAAATCTGCCAGGGTCAGACAACAACCAGGATGTGCACCTGTGGACATTGGAGCAGATCCTGGTGTGTTGAGACAAGCCCTTCTCTATCTTCAGGGAGCTAAACATTAACCTGAGGGTAAACAGGCGAGGGGCCTGTTCCCACCACTGCCTCCAACTGTTACTGAGAAACATGGGGTTCTTCTTTCTTCCCAGGAATCTCAGCTAGCTCAACAGACCCTTGCTTGTCTCTCTGACTAGTCTGAAAGTGACTGGGACCAGCACAAGTGAGCAGGGAAGTGAAGGACTGGGGACACCACATCCTGAACAACTGTGTTTACTGCAGATCAAGTTCAGGTTTCATATCTTAGGTATGAGGTGGAGTTCACTTCTTTCAGATGTCTACTCCCTTCGATTAACCATTCAGAAAGCTCCCTTGACACACTCTGATCATAGGCATGAAGCTCCATCTGACCTACAGGTGCACCAACATGCACACTCCCCACTGTGGAAGGACCCTCAGCGCTCACACAAGGATTAGGCTGTGATGAGCGAGCTTGAAGTCTGAGGTACTGTAGGAATCATTTCATGTGTGTGTGCTATTTATTTTGGTTTTGACTTCTATACTGATTATTTAAAAAAAAAAAAGAATTTCAGAAAGCCTATACAGGTGATTTTAAAGAAAGACACCTTGTGCAAAATGACTCACCTGGGAGTCACACCTGCATCCCATCTGCCCCTGTGACATAGGACAGTGTCCAGAGGCCCCCTGAGCAGTGCAGCCACAGCGTGCCCCAGCACTGCAGAGATGACATGGTCCGACAGAACCTCCCTACAGAAAGGCCCCCAGAGATCTCCAGGTAGAAGGCAGGAGAGCTGGGTCAGTCATCTGAGGGGCCGCTCACCTCATTGAAATCGCCCACCCTGGGGATGTGGTTTTTCCTGGTCTTTCCCAGGACGGCTCCAGAGCTGGAGATGACCACGGCCGTATTCCACAAAACATCCCCATGTTCTTCATCTCGTTCCAGGATAGGCGATACCACCACCATGTCATATTTCTTTGCCAACTGGAAAAATGACAAAGATATCACAGTCCTACTTCCAAATCAACTGATGGACTTTTCACTGAAGAATCCAATGACCCCACCCAATAACTAGACTTGGTTCAGAGCTTTCATGTCTACAGCAGCACTCTTCACAATAGCCAAAAGATGGGCGCCACCCAAATAACAATTGATGGATGAATGGAAAAACAAAATGTGGTCTTTCCATTTAATGGGATATTTTTCAACCTTTAAAAGGAAGGAAATCTTGTCACAAGATGTCATCCCTGAAACATGGATGAACCTTGAGGACATTATGCTCAGTGAAATAAGTCAATTACAAAAGATAAATACTGTGTGAAACTACTTATGTGAGGTTATCTGAAGTGTTCAAATGCATAGAAACTGAAAGTAGAACTTTGGTTCCCAGCACCTGCGGTTGGAATGTGGTTGTTAAATGTGGACAAGAGTTTCAGACTTACAATATGGAAGAGTTCTGGAGATCTGTTTCAAAGCAGTGTGAATATACATAATACTGAACTGTACACTTACAAATGGTTAAGATGATGAATTATGTTATGGGTTTTTTAATTGCAATAAAAAGAAAAAAATCGTCTCACTTCTCATTTATACAAAAGAAAAAGGCAAAAAAAAAGGCTCCATGAAACCTAATTCCTTTTGTCTCAAATCGAAACACGAGGACCTGACAATTGTCAGTATGGGCAGCCCAGCTGGTCCTGTGTCTTCAGCTCTAGCTAGCCCGTGGTCATCACTGACTTTAATGACAAGAGAGGGAAAGGTACACTGGGCAGTGCCCTGCCACCGGTTTTCATTCCCACCCCCTCCTTCTCACTTCCTCTGGTTCTGGCTCAAGAATGCCATCTGCGATCACCTCCTAACTAGTCCCCTTCTTTCCACTGCACAGAGTTAACAACCTGGCGGATGAGAGATTTTTTTCTCTGATAGCCTGAGACTACTGATGCTTCGAATCACAGCTCAGTATTGACGGAATCACTGTGATCGCAGTTATGGCAGAAACCCCCTAAATATATACCTAAAGTCTGAAATGAGAGCTGGAGAAATGAAAGGAGTTCTTTTGTTAGAAGTGGGAATAGGAATATGCTACCATTCATAACCTCTTTGAACATTATGGATCTTTTGGATTATAGCTTTATTAAGATATAACTCACATAGCATAAGATTCATTTTATTTATAAAATTCAGTTTTAAATTATGCTATTCAGTGGTTTTCAGTATATTCACAGAGCTTTGTAACAATCACAATCTAATTTCAGAACATTTCCATCACCCTAAATGCAAATCCTGTACCCATTAAGAGCCATTCCCCTTCCCTTTTCTTCACCAGCCCTTGGCAACCAATAATCTTCTTTCTGCCTCTATGTATTTGCCTATTTTGGACATTTCATATAAATGGGATCATACAACATGTATTGTAAGGTTTTAATAAAGAAAAATGAAAATCAGTTTCTACACTGATGAGACAGCTCATGGACAGCTTACATAACTCAGGCAAGCAGTTAGTAGAGTAGGCAGAACTCTGGACAAAGACCTGGTCTCTGAGCACCTGTTCTGCCAGTGTGCTGCCCCTGGCACAGCACCTGCTGTGGGAGTCACCCCCGGCACTCCCTCCCTGGGCTGCAGCTCCCTCACCTGGAGAAGTCACTAAGGGCCCTTCTGCCTCTGACACTATGATTCTAAATGAAAGCACACTAAAAAGGGTAGCAAATAGTCTTCTCTATTCTAATCTGGCAAAACCAGCCCCAAATGGGCACATTTTCCATGAAGGGCCAGCCCTGGCAGCCACGGCTGCAGTCTTTGACCTGCACATGTTTGGCAGCTCTTGCCAGAAGAGTAGTTAATGTCCTACCTTCTGACAGAATCTAGTGGTGGGACCAGCCTCTGCTGACTCAGCAAATTCTGTCCAAGGCAGCTTCTCTCTTGTACAGAAAGCAAAGGGCATAGCTGTGAAGAAGAGAAAGGTCAGAATCACATCCAACACGCATGGCCTCTGAGACCCACTTTCTACTATGATGTTTGTCATTTTCTTCTTGTTTGGACTATGGAATTCCTTATTTGGACTGATTCCAAACATTATTTATATCTTCCTTCTCTCAATAATGCAAATCCATTCCTTTCAGGGGGATAGGCCAATGAGGCTTTCCAATTGATTCTGAACTGACAAACCTGCAGAGAGGGTTTGCAGGAAGCTTTAACTATTGAAGCATGAGGTTTGTGGGCAGTTTGGGGTAATAACTGCAGACACCCTTTTCCAAATGGGGTTACATGCCTGGCATGTTACTAGACCTGGTAATAAGCAGCCTGCTCCTGATGACTCTCCTGCTATAAAAGAGAAGGGCGTGAAAGCCAGCCTTCCAACTCCTTCCACTTCCAGGAAGTCTGGACACTTACAACGATCGGTGTCAGTGTGAAGAGATCACTCGTGGCACCACCACTGCCTTGGCTGCTGGGTGGAGGCCCACAATGACAGCTAAGTGGGTAGCAGGTTCTGCCAGCAATAGCCTCAGGGGTCTTGGCTCAAGACTCCCCAGGCTCTCTTTCTACAAAGAGGGATGAACTATTTTAAGAAGCCAATGACAACAATAATCCAAAAAAAACAAAACAAAAAAAAAAACAAACCCAAAATTGTTGACAACAAAAATGTCCCTTAATGACCATTCATTCTCAGCTTTCAGAACATTAGGAGAAATTCAAATGTCCCAGGAGAATAAACTCTCTTTTTCTGATTTCATTTCAGGTTGCTAAGCTCTCTAAATTTATCCATTTCCATTTTAATGACTTCTTTTCCTGTTTATACAAGCACTCTAATGTAAATGAATCTTCAAAAGAAGGATGTGGAATGAAGGTTGGGGGAAGTTGGTTGCAAAGTCCCAAGTACAGTTTTCTAATCAGAGGGTGAGGGATTTGTGACATCATTGTATCACCACTCCTAGACTCAGACCTGGCCCTGCCCTCAGCAGCTGCCAATCTAGAATGGGAGTGGGGAGCGGATATTATAATTTGGAAGCTGAAAGTTATTTAAGAAGCTGAATTTAGCTTCTGAATTATAACCTGTACCACTGTACAACCTGCTAGGGCAGAGCATCTTGGTTCTCACGAATGAACAGTTTTCCTGATCCAGCAAAGGGAAGAAGTTGGTGAAACCATTCAATATGTATCTTTTAGTGTCTGTCATGTACCAGGGATTTTCCTAGACACTAAAAATAAGTCAGGAGTGGGGAATGAATTTTTAAAATGTACTGTGATGGAATATTATACAGCCACAAAAAGCAATGGAATTCTGACACATGCAACAACATAGATAGATCTTGCAAACATTATGCTAAGCTACAGAAGCTAGACATAAAAGGATAGAAAGCGCACTTACCTAGAATAGGCATAATCATAGAAAGAAAGAATAGAGAGTATCAGGTTTGAGAGACGAGGGGGAATTGTGGTTAAATAACTTGAGTTTTCATTGGGGATGATGAAACAGTTTTGAGTATAGATAGTGGTGATAGCTGTACAATTCCAAATGTATTTAATGTCACTGAATTGTACATTAATAATGGTTAAGGTGAGAAATACTATGCTATGCATATTTCACCATGATTAATATTTTTTAATGTAGAGAAATAGGACTGGGAATTAGAATGGGAAAATAAACAACACTTGCCACTTGCCTCATGGAGATTACAGTTTAATGGAAGAGACAGAGAAATCAAAAGTGTGGCACAAACAAGAGTGAAAGTATACAAAAAACAAGATGAACTTTTGGGCACAGGTGGCAAATTGGACTCACACCTTTGCTCTTTCCTGAAGCCCTGCCAATCTGACAGTAGAGGGACTTTTATGCAAAAATATAAAGCTACAAGAATGGGGCACTGAGAAAGGGGCAGTAGCAACTAAACATAGGAGTCTGGAGAAGGCAGGGGAGCATTAGATGTGTGAGAGAAACTGAGAAAATTGAGTTCCCCAACAGTGGAGGAGGCCAGGAAGCATCCCATTCTTTATCACATACCCATGGAAAACTTAGGAGCCAGAGGTGCCATGAAACTCTGAAGTTAATGAAGCAGAGAGTGGTGACAAATAAGAAGGATGGATTGAAAGTCCGTTTAAGAAGCAGAAGTCCAGCTCCTCCCTCTACTGCAAGAGGCTGGGACATGCACCTTCTACTCTAGTAAAGAATTAAACAGAGGGTCTCTGGCCTTGAGATAACCAGGACAGAAGGCGGCAAATAGAGTGTCAAAGACCGAAGAATTATGTAAGCACCAGTGTACTGGACCCTTGTCCTCTTATTTTCTTGGCAGAAGACTAGAAAGTTTTCTAGGGAACCTGAGTAGTCTGAAAAGAATGACCTAAAGACACTACCATGGGGGAATTACCTAACAAACTGTTGAAGTGGGTCATCCTATCATGAAGTTTAAAGGAGGAGTCCCTCCTTCAAACTCAGAACTTGCTTAGTCTTCAATCTTAAATTATAATCAATCAGGGGAAAAAGGACCAACTTGGAGTAAGTAGGGATGATACAGAGAGAAAAAATATACCACTTAATATATTCAGATATAAGAGAAGTTATTGTAGCTATAAAGTAAGAACAGGATGTCATAAAACACTAACTTTCTGACCAAAAGAATGCCTATAAATTCAATTTATCAGAGTAGGAATGGAAGGCTGAATAAAGAAGTTAGATAAAAATCTACCAGAAAATCAAGAAAAAGAGATAAGAAATGGGAGGAAATATTTAAGAAAATTAGGAATCCAGTCCAGGATTTTAATATCTTAATTGTAGGAGTATCAGGAAGAAAGGAGAGGGGGGGAAAATGGGGAGAGGAGAGTCACTAATGAAACAATATAAGGAAATTTCCTCATACTGAAGAACCCATTTCTAGACTGGGAGAACCCACCGAGTGCCCAAAATAATGGATTAAAACAGAATACACCATGGTACATTGTCATGAAATTTCAAAGTATTAGAAGAAAAAAAAGAAGATTCTATAAAAAAAAAAAGTAAACAGGTCATAAACAATGAATCATAAATCAATGTGGCTTTAGATTAGTCAGCAACACAAAGCCAGAAGACAATCGAGCAATCAGTTCAAACTTCTGAAGGAAAGTAAGTTCTAACCAACAATTCTATACCCAACCAAATTATAGAGCAAGTCATAGGAGACACATTTTCAGATATGCAGAGTCTGAAAACTTACCTCCTATATGTTCTTCTTCAGGGAACTACTCAACCAAAACGAGGATGTAAAGCAAGAAAGCAGATGATGTGGGATAGGAGAACATAAGGGCCAGGCATGGGACAAGGCAAAATGACAGCTGTGCAACCAGCAAAGGGTGAAACTAAAGGGTGAAATTCAGAGCAGAACTGTCAGAAAGCTCTGGGACACATTCCTTCAGAGATGGAATTGATGAGCTGCTTTATGGCTCTAAACCTCTTGTAAGGATTTAAGAAACTGGAAGAAAGTTTGGGGCAGAATTTGTGGAAAGTAGGTAGAGAACAAAGCAAACTCCAAGGAAAAGAGATTACTCAGGAAAAGAAATCAAGGTTTAGAAAATGGCTTGTTAAAGAATGGTTGGGGATGGAAGAGGAAGTGTACTTGTGTGTAGAGGGTACAGAAGGAGAGCAAGGGCTAATCTTATCTTCACCCATAGCGGCAATTCAACAGATGATGCAGAACTGAAAAATTAAGAAGCAGCCTCCAAAGGTAAATTCCAACAGAACCAGGTAAGAGTTGAAGATAGTTGCCTCTGTGGAAGAGGATAGCTATTTTCTGTAAACTAACTTGTAGACTCTAAATCATGGGCATGTTGTTTTGACAAAAGTAAAAATGAAATAAAGAAAAGGCACACGATACCAGGAACCTGTAACAGGAGCAGAGCTTTAAATTGGGATAGTGGCTCTGGGCTAAGATCTGAAGGTTAAGGGTAGAAGACGCATTCCAGATAGAGAGACCAGCTGGTGCAATGGTCTGGGAAAAGGGAAGTCAAGAAAGAGTTCAGGAGAGATGGGACCTTAGGCCAGAGCAGTGGTAAGGAGTTGGGAGGAAGGAATGAATGGATTCATATTCATTTGAGAGGAAGAAATGACAGGACCAGACAATATACTAGAGCAGAGGGAGGGTGGACAGGAGTTCTTGGGTTCTTGGTGTTGTTTACAAAGAGCTTTCTATGGATGAGAAAAGAAAGGAGATTTTAAAAAAATAAAGTGGCAGACAATCTTGGTAATATGGCGATAATACACTACTGTTTGAAGGCAATAGAGAAAGCATCCCAAGAAAGACTTACTCCATGCTTCCTGGAAACAGATAATGTTCACTCCACACATTGCAGCCACCTCTGCAATGACCTCTATGCGTTCATGAATAGCAGAGACCTGGCAATTAAAAACACAAGGATAAGAACCCATAGTTTTATTGATTGAGACCACTGTTAGAACTCATCCTGATGTGGAACCCACACCCAGCCAGCTACAAGAGTAGGGTGGGAACGTTCTGATACTCAAATTCTCATCAGGTCCAAAATTTGCAATAAAAAGTGAGGTGCAAAGGCTCTGGGGTCCCACACAGACTTAAACACTGCTTTGTTGAAATCTGTTTCTTCACCCAGAGAATGGAGGGAACACCACCTGCTTAGTGCATTGGTGAGAGGAGTGCATGAAAAGACACATGCTGTTTATTAAAGGAGGGGTCGTACTCAGTGGGCCCACCACACACAAGGGCCATCCCCCATGGTTAACTCCTCCTTCACTGTGGACACAGTCTACTTTCTACTATCCTCATTCAAGGACTCTGGGATTCCTTGTCCTGCCACCTCTATCTTCCTGCGGGTGTTTTATCATAGCATGACTTACCTTTTCCAGCTGTGCCTCTGTGCAGAGTCCTCCCCCCACCCAATCTTCCCTGATGTGACATCTATATCATATGTTGCCCACAGAGGGGCAACTCTCCAGAAAAGCTTTGAGTATCAAGGTGCCTTGGGGCTCCCAGCCTACATGGAACCCCCAGAACAGCACCATTCATGTTGTGCTGGCTCATTCTTCTGCTGTCACTCCCATGAGCCCATGTGCCCTTTGGGAGTAGGAGGAAAGAGGCCTCATTTTCTCAGGTCCTCAGCACACACCATGGTCCCCAGGAGAATTCAGAAGTGTGCTTAAAGAAAGACCAGAGAAAGTGTGCTGAAAGCCCAGAGAGCTTGGACTCTTTCAAGGCTGCCTCTCCTTTCAGAACTGCACACACCAGGCCTTGAGAGTGAGTTGTTGGGTACTGACAAGTGCGCAAAGCATGCTTCTAGCTGCCATGGGGATGAAAGCAGCACCCCTGCCCCTGATGACTGACAAAATGGGATGGAGAAAGGAGACAGAGCCACAGACAATTAATCTAAAGACAAAAAGGGAACTGAGAAACCAGAATGTTTTAGTTCAACAACAGTACAGGAAGGGCCAATGTAACAGATGATGCAGAACCTATGCAGAAATTAACTGACCTTAAGTCTTTGAAGGTTCCCTATGAATTAATTCTTGACTATACTGTATCCCGAGGAAAGCTCTACAGGAAAGCCTGAGAGTTTGCACAGCTGGAGGAATGCTGTGAAGAAATGTATTCAACAAATCACCTGCGTCAGTGGCAACATGTTTCTTTAGGGAAGTACAGTTGCTGTCACATGTATATTAATCGTAAGGTGATAAACAAATGGCTATCAAATTTCTGAAACCCTGCAGGCATCATCAGTTGACAAATGTTGGGGTATAAGAGTTCCTGCCCCTCAGATCAAGGCAGAAGAATACAGGGCTGACACGGATAGGCCTGTTCAGCACTGCTGGCGGCAGCCTTCTGAGTGAGAGGCAGAGTTCCACAGAAAGAGAGTGAGCCAGCCAAAAGAGTACCATCCCAATAGAGAACTGGAACAATGGATCAATCACAGGAGAGGGAGAGGAGTGGGAGGCGGAAAGAACAATGAGTGAGGAGGGCAGAGAAAGAAGAACCAAAAGGAAAAGAGCCAGAAACAGGCTGGTGGGCGGGGGTCACGGCAGAGGCATCGGACGAGCCACGAGGTGCTGCAGACCCAGAGCGAGCGGCCAGCCAGGGACTGTGGACATGTTCAAAACACAGAGAGGGCCATGGCCAACTTGAGTATTTATGGTCCAAAGAGGCACACCTGTTTTGCCACAGGGGCATCTGCAGGGAGGGGGATTCTGTTCTGAACAAGTCCCACACGCACAATCCGGGGGCGCCTCAGCTGCTCCTCTGCTGCCTCAAAGGCGTACCCCTGCAGCTCGAAGTCCCCTTCCAAGGCAGCTTCAGAAGCCCTGCTGGGCAGCTCCAGCTTCCTAAAAGGGGGGGGAAGAAAGCAGGCGGTCTCCATGAGGTCTGCTGAATTCAACACTCCTCCGCAGTCCTCTGCAGTCACTCATCAGGGTAGAGAGGAGGTGTGAGTTCCTGGCCAGAAGGCACACAGAACGGTGGGGCCTGGGCAACAGAGCTTAGGCTGGGAGGGTGGGCTCAGTCGAGGTGGTGAGGCTGTGGGAGGGCTCAGCAAGGCAGAGAAGGGACTCACTGAGTGTGGACTTCACCGACAGACAGTCAGACAGTCGCCAAGGAGGCTTCGGCAGGGAGGCAGCTGGTGGGAGGAGAGGTGAGCAGGGTAATTGTCAAGAGTTGGTGTTTTTAAAGTTGCTGAAATCAGTGCAGGGATTAAAGTCCCAGCAGTCAGCACAGAAGGGAGAGAATGGATTCCCAAAAGTGTTTGTGAACCAGGATCAGAGGGCTTTCTGAGCCTGGGGTTGGGGCCGGCTGTGATAACAAGGAGAGGCTGCCAAGAGCCAGGCTCAGGAGGCAGCTGAGAGGCCAGGAACTGAGGGCGTGAACATGGGCCCTGTGGCACTCTGCCGTTAGGATACAGGTCTCTGGTGGCCCCTACCCCCCGGTCCTGCTGCTGCTCCCACGGTGTTGGTGTACATTCCATGCCCGATGCTGGGTGGGCTAGGCAGGACTCGGGTGTCTGGGCCAAAGGCCCAAGTGCTCACCCTGATGTGTGGTTTATTAACAAAGGCAAGTGGATTATTTATAAAAACCTCCCACTAAAGTGACCACTGGCCAAACAGCAAACACCTCCTGATGACTGTGGTTCACTGCATGTTGAGGTGAAACCAGCAGGGACACGGGACATGGCCCCTGGCCAGGAAGGGCTTACCATCTAGGGACAAGACGGTTATGAAATACCCAGAGAACACATCAAAAAATAACCTGACAGTCATTATCTAATAATAATATTTCTCTCCTACTTTAAATCACTTTCTTGAAGACATTTCTTTCAAAATCACAGCCCTGTCAGTCCAAGCCCCCTGTCGCCGCCCCCTGCCAGGCGTTTTTCATGTGACGGCCCTGACAGCTCTGAGTTCGGTTCCGCCCCTGACAATCAGCTTGCTTTTCAACTAGTCAGGGTTCCGTTTCTTCAGTAGGTTAGAAATAGCAGCAGTGCCCACACCTTGCCTTCCCTTGCCAAGACTCCCTCAGCATCAGTCCTTCACTCTCAGGCAGAGAGCACCACCTGACCCAGGCAGGCTCAGTCCCAGGACAAGTCACTTCACTGGATGCGAGGGGGAGGGGAGGACTGAGTCTGTTACCCTCATCCTACTAGACATTACTGCACTGCCTGAAACTCTACCCCTGTTCCATTCAGCATCCATGCTATGCACCCTCCCACCCCTCCAGCCTCATTTCTGGGGTCTCCCACAAAGTGTCAGCTTCCGCTGGCCCTTCTAATATCCAAGGTTCTCCAGAATTCCACCTGAGCCTCTCCTACTCTGCACCCAGCCTCCTCCTAGTGGAATGACCATCTCCAGGACAACTATCTCCTGAGGTGCTTCCATCCAACGGTCCCTATAGTGGGTTGAACTGTGGTTCCGCAAAAGATGTGTCCATGAATACATGGAATCTATGACTAGAACATTGCTTGGTTTATAAAGAATCTTTATGGATATAATTAAGGATCTCAAGATAAGACCTGGTACACTGGTGAAATGGTGGTGGGAAATCCATGGGGACCACAATTGATGTCAAATATATATAAATAAAGAAAAAGAGGAAAGAAAAAAAAAGATAAGGCCATCTTGGGTTATCTCAGTGAGCTCTAAATTCAAGGACAAGTGTTCTAATAAGAGCCATCAGAGAAAGGAACAGAGAAAAGAGAAGACCATGTAAAGACGGAGGCAGAGACTGGAGAGCCACTGCCACAAGCCAGGGAATGCCAGAAGCTGCCAGAAACTAGAAAAGGGAAGGATTCTCCCCTGAGGATTTTGGAGGGGTGTGGCCCTACCAAAACTTCAAATTTGTACTTTCAATCTTTGAAAGAGTGAGAATAAATTTTGTTGTTTTAAGGTATTTAGTTTGAAGCAACTGGTTATAGCAGCTCCAGGAAACTAAGCAGTATCCCCAGTTCAACTGACCAGTCTCCCCCAAAGCTGCTTCTCATGAGACGAATGTGCCAGTCACCTAATGGCCCAGACTAGAAGCCTGAAGGATCTTGATCTTGTCCATCACACCCATTGCTATCCACGCTGCTGCTGACCTCCCTGTGACCTCTAGAACCCTTCCACCTCTTTATTTCCAAGCACTGTTTCCATTAGGCTTTCTCATTCCTCACATGCCCTTTTCAAATTCAAACCATCATCAGGTCAGAGCTTCAGCAGAGTGTACTCATATACTCCCATCTCCTCACAGTACTCTACACACCCTGTCCCCAAGAGGGCATGTCCATTGGTGTTTGCACCTTGGTCTGGTGCCCCTGAGGCCGTTCTATCTCCAAACCAATTCTCCATCTCCTTCAGGATGCAGCTCAAGCATGTTGCCCTGGGAAGTCTTCCTAATCTGCTCCCAACCCTGCATCTGTAAACTCTCTCCAGCTCTTCCTGCATCCTTCTCTCACAATGTAGGGCAACCATCAACAGTCAGAAAGTCCCTTGAGGCAGAAACCCCCAGAGCCCAAGAAAATGGGTGAATGGTCATTGAATGAATTCTTTGTTTTGACAGTCCTAAAATTGAGAGTCCATGTTCTCTGGAGATTTCACCTGTCTGGCAAAGGCAAAAACCCATTTAGCTCATTTGTTCAACAAACATTTACTGAGTGTCATCTTTGTGTTGGGCACAGCAAATGACTGGGAGAAGTGGTCTTGTATGGCGTGTAGTGGGAATCCAGAGGAGGGTCTGAGGGTCTACCAGGCCTTCACAAAAGTGACTATGTCTGACTCAGACTGTGAGGAGTAAGCAGGAGTTTAAATGGGAGGAGAGTTTTTAAATAATTAATCATTTTCTATCTTCCATTTGCAATCCTGTTCATGGTCAAATTCGACCCCTCTGAAGGAATAAACAAATATGAACATTTATACCTTAAAGGTAAAGCCTGGATAGACACAGTGGTGAGTGGAACAGAATCAAGGGAATAGGAAACAGAGGAAAAGGGGAGTCACTTACTCAGATACTTGAACCAAGCTCCAGGACTGATCAATGGATGGGGCTGTCATTTCATTATTCGTTATAATTCCTTCCCACCCTGGAGTAATCCAAATGCTTATATAAAGTGCCTCTTACAAGGTAGTCCTTATCCTCATCTGTAGAATGTGCTCCACTCAGCTTCACGGGAAACTACTTTCTCTTTTTCTAACACTTTTGTTCCTTATTTTTCCCTGACACCCACGAGTTCTCTCTGTTTTTTTCCCTAAGAGATCATACCCACATCACCCTTAAAAAATCTTATTCAGTCCCTAGAAACTGTAGCCTGAGGCACCGTAGTTTGAAGACACTTTTGGGAGCTTCAACTCTAATAGACTTCCCCTACAACACATCTTTATAGGTGTGTGGAGAGTGGTACTACAGCAGGAATACCACTAGAGAGGCCTGCGCCCACCCAGTCCTGAGCACTGCTGAGTTAACAGCCTTTCTGTGCCACTCCCGGGTCCAGAGGCAGTTGTTCTGCACTTACTAGCCACTAGCGGTGAAACACCACTGGATCTCAGATCTGACCTCCCTGCAATAACTCTACAGCAACATGTGGTCAGAATTGCTGCTCTAATCAACATCTCTGAATTTCAGGTGAATTGACTAGGCTTTTGCTTCAAAGTTACTGCCATAAGATCAGAGAGCACTCAGTCTGGCTAGATGAAGTGAATCAGCAAATGGACAAGGAAGCGAAAGGCCTTTTAGTCAGGAGCAGTGTGGGGTCAGAGGTTGGGATTCAGTCTAAAGTCAAGGAAATCCTTTATATAGTTTTAGGCAAAGGAACAAGAAGATATGATTTACATTTTCTGGTTGCTCTGGGAAAAGTGAATCTACTGAAAAGAAACAAGAGTGGAAGGTATAGTGTCTTCCAGCTTTATATACCCAGGGTCCAGTAATGCACTGACTTCAGAAAATTCTAGTGCTGCACAAGACTGGCTGGGAGTGGAAAACCATCTACTCTGATGTAACTAATTCATGCGACCTGTCAGCGGGAAGGGTTCCTTGGCCAACCAGATTCAGCTGCTTCTATCTCCATGACTCCATCTGAGGCTGTCAGTGCCCGAAGGGAAAGGCAGGGCTGGGTCTGGACAAGAGTAGAAGGGCTGGGGCTCTGGTTGGGGCACTGAGGAGGGACAGACACACAGAGTACAGGTCTACCTCTGGGGAGGGAGCTGGTCACTAGAAACAGGGAAGGAGAGTTGGGCGGCCACAGAGAAAGATCCAGAGACTAAAACTCCCCCACTCTTCCCTTCTGGTTGGGACAACTACGGGAGAAGTAGCTTGAAAAGTTGCGCGTTTGAGTCATCACATCTGCTCTCTACCCACCAACTCAGGACTTCATCACTTCTCCCTCATAGTCCTACAGGTCCTGAATCACTCCCGTCCTCCCTCCCCCAGACCCGCACTCCCGGACCCCAAGGCTCCGCCTCAGCCCCCGAGGTCACTGAGTCCCGACCTGGTCTCCTTGCCATAGAGAAGGCGTTTCACTTCCCGCAGTTCAGCGGGCGGCAGGTTCTTCTCCAAGCACTGCTCCAGCGACTCCCATTCTGCTCCCGCCATGGCGGGCGTCCGCAGGCGCCGAAGTCCACACTGAAGCTAGCCTTTTGCCCTCAAAAGCAGTGAGTTAAGGGGGAGGAGGAGGTAGAGGCGGGGGCTACGCCCGCGCACACGCCCCCGCTCCCCTCGCCTCCTAGACTCCGGGCCTCAGAGAGCCCGACACGCCTCCTCCTCGCGCCTCGCTAGCCTGCAGCCAATCAGAGCTCAAGGGCATCGCCGGTGGGCCCGCCCCTTGACTTCGCTCCTCCCCCTGCACGCGCCACGGCACGCCCCCTCCAAGCGCGCCGGGGCCCTCGGCCCTAGCCCCTGGGCAGCACGCCCTTGCTAGGTGGCTCGGTCCCGCAGCCGACCGAGCCCTTCGCGCAGGTCCCGGCCGTTCTCTCGCCGTCTCACTCTCCCTCGCCTTCAGGTTCCTCCTCTTAAGGTCCCCGAGATGTCGGGACAGGACAAGGGCTTAGAGGCGGTGGGCGACACCTGGGCGCGGCCTCTGAAGGTCGAGGTGAACCACCCATCCGCAGACCCGCCGAGGCCCCACGGGGCCTCGCTGCCCCTGCTTGCTAAGCGGGGCTGCTCCCTGCAGCAGCCGTGGGCCCTGGTCCGCAAAGTAGGGGCTGCAAACCGCCCTGCGCACCTCACGACACAGAGGAAGGTACCGGTCGCGTGTCAGTGTCCCAAAGAAAGGAGCTTACACCGTCGTCTTCCAGGGATCTGTATTTCCTAAAATTCATAAACCCCGAGGGCCTAGGCGCTGAGTCCTTGCCCTAGTCCTGGCGGGTGCCTCGCGTCGGGGCCAGAGCGCAGACACGATCGTTGATCGTTGATCGCTTTGCCCAATTAATGCCACGAAATGCCACGTCCTGCGGCTGCGGGCGGCCCACTCGGGAGACCTTCTCCACCTAGGGGTCGGCACTTTAGACTGTGCCTGAGATGATGCCCCGAGGCCCCTCTTGAAGTTTCCACTGAGCCAGAAGTCCTTTTCTCTCCGGTGTCCTATTTTCAGTCCACCTGAGCATTAGGACAGTAAAACTCCCTTAATACTGGTAAGGCAGCATTGTAAAGGAACAAGTGTCTCCCAGTTTGGGTTTGGCCACTTGCAAACCTTGTGACCCCAGGCAAATTATTTAGACCTCTGGACTTTTAGGTTGCTTTATCTTTAAAATAGGAATCCCACTACCTTGCAAGGGTGTTTAAAAGGTAAGCACAATAGGAGCTAGCTGTTGTAAAAGTAGGTGCTGCAGGGTCAAATACTTAAGCTAGTTTCTGTAAGGCACTAACAAGTTTTGGTCATTGTTTTGATAAAGGTTAACTGGCAGTTTCTGAGTATGATGGAGCTGCCTTTTCAAAAATGCAAATGTTAACTGAAGGCCTTTTGTGTATAAGAAGGGACTGTAATAAGGGCTGTACACAAATGATCAAGATCTAGTACTTTTTCTCCTTGATTTAAGGGAGGGACAAATTTGAAAAGACTTATAAATACAACAGATTTTAGTGATACAGAAAAAGTATACCATATGCTGTGCAGCTCAGAGGAAGGGATGATTTCTGGATTAGAAAAAGAAAATCATTGACGGCCTCTTGCGGGCCTTTTGCCAACTCAAAATGCCTTATAGGGAACTTGAACCCACCTTTCTCAGGCCGCTCTTATCTTGTGTGTGGTATTTCCTATTTTAGTTAATGACTTCACTACCCACTCATTTGCCAGATTCTTGGGAGTCATCTCCAACTCCTCCATGTTCTTTCTTCCTTCCATGTAATCAAGCATCAAGCTAAATTTATCTCCTGAATTTTGTTAAAATCCTTCTTCCTCTCACCTCATGCCTGCAATCCTGTCTTCTTTTGCTTGAATTCTTGCCAGCGTTCTAACTTATCTCTCTATCTCCAATATCTCCCCTTAGTTGTCTCTAATACAAATATCTTACCATTCTTTGTATCCTCTCATTCAGTGTCTCCCTACCTGGAATGACTCCATCTTCTGTTTTAAGAATGCCTACTCATCCTCCAAGGTGCAACTCAAACATTACCTCCTCTGAAAATTCTTCTGTAGTATCCCCAGAAAAGTTAGTCTCTACTAATCATCTCTGAACACTTCTGCTAAAGCATTTGTCAAACACCACTGTATAATTATTGCTGAGGTCTCTTCTACTTTTGTATAGACAGGGATTTGGAATGCATAAAGAATTAATTTTCATGGGATGGAGCACATATTCACTAAATCACAACTTTTAAGCTGGACTTTGAAGCAGGAACTATTCTTACTTGGTAAGTTGCTTAATCACCTTTCCCTATTGTTGGGTGACAGATCACACTAAGTCATTATAAACAAGTGTTTCACGAACATGAAACACCAGAGAAGAATAATAAAAAGGTTAAACACTTTAAATTTGACTGATGTATTTTTCACTCTTAAATAATAATGGGACACTTCATTAGAACCTTCTGTGGTCATCATTTTAAAAAGACTTTAAACTGTGTCCCAGTTTCTTTCTGCAATATTTAGCCAAACCCCAGAAGTTTAAATTGCCTATAAACATACTAAAGTGAAGGACTCTTCCTTGTTTTGAAGGCCAACTCTTTCTGTGACAACATGGTGTGGTTTATGGATATATAATCATTTAGTAAGTGTATAAAAACATGAGCAGGAAGATGAAACACACCACAACCTCAGTATGCTGGTTACCTCTGGAGAGGGAGGTAGGGAAATGGGACAGAGAAATCAGGAGCATCTGATTTATAATATTATAATTTTTTTAAAAAGAGCTGAAGCATATGATAGCAACATCTTAAAAATCTGAATGTTTGCTATTATGCTTCTCTTATGTTTGAATTACCTTATTAAAATAAATTTCTTGAGAAAAACAGTCTTAGACTAGGAGTCAGGAAAACTGCAGATTAGACTGAGTTCCACTATTTAGTTCTGCTGTAAGAAAGGTGGGGGAGGGGAGGAGGCTATTCTATAGAAATGATGTAAGCCTTTCTAATTCTACTAAAACATGATTTTAGTAGATTAGTCATAGATAAATTCCTCTATGTGCTTATTGTGACAAAAGAGTTTCATTTTAGAGGTTGGTTTTATAATAAGAGCTTGTTTGTTAAAAATGTTGGTGTTTCTCTTTAGGCGTTACTTTTAAATTCACAGTGTATTTTAATTTTAGTCTCTAAGCAAAGGTACTCAAGGTACTGTGGATGCTGCTCATCAACATTCACAGCACTAGAATTTTACGACCATTACTGGTGAGCAGTCCTTGCAAGGCTGTTGATGCTGAGCTCCCACTGTCCTCTTTTCTCCTATGAGCCAGAGAGGCTGCTGTGCTCTTAGGGAGCTGTTACTAGCACAACAAAGCTTTTGCTTCTTTTTATCCCATCTGATCTTCTGTATAACACTGTGAACTATAGGACAGAGCATCTTGGTATTTGACAGAGTTCCAAGGTAAACATGACACTCACACTTACTGGAAACGAAAATACAGGAGCCAGTATTTCACTTTATAGTCAAAGGGGAAAGATCTGAGGTGACCCGGTTTCTAAACAACTTCCTAAGGGCACAGTTTCTGGGTTAACTTGTTACTGCATGGTATTCCTTAGCGAGAAGTCACAGTTCTTTTTCTTTGCTAGGGTTTATTTTATCTCTTATCCTTATGTAGGTATAATGTCTACATAATAGACATCCTTATTATTCTTGTGTAGTTTCATATAAAAGAGTTTTGGGGGGCCTCCCTGGTGGCTCAGGGGCTTAAGCACTGCATTATGAAGCTATCCACAGCCACTGCAGCATGAGTTCGATCCCCAGTCAGGGAGGGGACCCACACGGCATGGCAGACCTTTCCTGCCTTGCCTACTGCTCCCCTCAGCAGTGTGTTTCAGTCAGTCTCCCTGTTCTGCTCCCTACTCTGTCTCTGGTGAATCCTCTCACCTCTGGCCTGTACCCCAGTTCTTGAGTACATAAATAAATAAATCTTTTTTTTTGAAGTTTTGGAATAGAGCCTCAAGCTGACTGAAAATGGACTTAATAGTAGAACAGATCCAGCCTAGCCAAAGTTGTGACACTCGAAGTTTCTTTGCCTCCTTCTTAGCTACCTGAATTCATTGTTCCTTGTTTTTGCTTTAGGTCCCTTTCTTCTCCCCTCATGACCAGCCCTACCCTTCCCTGCCAAGTCACCTTTACTTTCAGTAAACTTCAATAATCCATCGTAATGTAACTAACCAACACTAAAATGCTTTAATCAGCTCCATTTTAGTAGGGGACTCTTAAAGCTCTTAGAGAAAGAACTTTTGATGGTGTAAGTGTTGGGCATGAGAGAGGCCCCGAGAGAAAAATTCAGATGAGGAGACCCCACCGGGTCCCCGACAACATTTTCAGTAGCCTCCTTCCCCCCTGGATTATGGCTTATCTGGTGCATCTTAAACATTCTTATACATTCCTTGCACGGGTTCTCATCAACTCCTAGATTTCTTCAGCCAATTCATAATGAGTCTTTCTGCCTTCCAAATTTACACTCCCCCTGGCCTTGGTTCCTAAGGTGATCTGTTTTTCAGTGCCTTTCCCCTGCCTACCCCACCTCCATTAGTTTAGGCTGAAGTCTAAAATGGCATGGCATAAGGTTTTCTGAATTGGCCTCATTACATATTATAACTCTTCCCTGGTCCATACTTTGGGTTTCAGCATTGTTATACTATTTCCAGTTACATAAACACTCCACACTATTTCAAGCTTCTGTCTTTGATTAGCTCCTTCTTCACATAGATACTTGTTACCCAAAACTTAAGGTTTAACTCAAGTGTCTCCTCTTTAATAAAGCCTTTCCTGGCACCTTCAGGATTGCTTTAGTTCTCACATCTGTGTTGCCTTATGTTGAATCTGTTAAGTTTCTTCAGCATAAAAGTATGACATGTCTTTGAATTTATAATGCTTTGCATATAAATGGTGCAATAAATGATTTATAAAACAAATTGTACACAATATCAGTATTTACAAATGTTTACATAGTCAGTTATCAAGTCCTTTTTACATGTATTAATTCAATAACTGCTTATTTGGCCTACTTTTTGGAAAGACCACCCTTAGAAGAGGCAGAGTTAGAATCCTCTACTTTCAATCAAACTCTCAGCTATCTTTGCACCCTGATCAAATGGGACCCAAGTAGTCCAAGTCCTTGAATGGCACCAACAACAGTACATATAGGGTGGGGGATCCACACTCAGGGAATGCTTCATATGGCACAATATACTTTTTTTTTAATTTTATATACGATTTTACATCTTTCCTCATTTTTGTATAGTGGATAATTTCTCCTCTCAGGTATAGTCTCTGTAAAACTCCCACCAACCAGTTCACCCACATCCCATCACCATAGTCCTTTGTGCTCTTCCCACCCCTGTTTTGATCCTTCTGCCCCTGTAGAATGTTTCTGATTTATAGTTGCCTGTTAATTTTGATTTTTTTATTATTATTACTTTTCCCCCATCCCTCATTTATTTCCTCTACATTCCTTCTATAAGTGAAACCATCTGATATTTCTTTTTCCCTCTGACTTATTTAACTGAGCATAATCATTTCCAGCTCCATCCATGTTTCTGTGAATGGCATAAGTTTATCTTTTTTGATTGCTGAGTAATATTCCATTGGTGACACAATATATTAACTGGGAAGTTGCAGGTTCAATATCTTCTCATGGCTTACCCCTCTCTGATTAGTGTCCTGGACCATATTTCCTTGGATTTAGAAGTTGGAATCCTTGACTTAAATTTCCTGAGTTATAGATAATACATATCAGACCCCATTTTCAGAAATGTCCTAATTATAGGTAACAGCAGCCTACTTTGAGAAAAAGTACAGTAGAACAGAAATCATTGGATCATATTGTAAAGTAGATAAATAGATTATAATCCTGGTTTTGATATTAAGTAAATTACTTGATATCTCTTCTTAGTTTTTTTTTTCTTTCTTTAACCACAAGGCAATCTTACTTAACACATTCTATTGGTCATTCATGATCTGAATTTTGTTGTATGAGTTCAATTTAAATATGAAACATGCAAAAAAAGTCATGAGGTATTTCTGTTTTGTAATAAGTCATCTCTCCCCTTTTTGACTTCTTAATGCCAGGGAAGATAATTTTTGTTCCAGGCATATACTTGTTGATTCTCCAAATACTCCATCAATGTGTCCTCTTCTCAGGTGATGCCTTTTATTTAGTGGAATCTGTATAAGAAAATCCAGGGCCTGACCCTTCTTTTGTCCAGCCAGACCATGGAGATTTAGCCCAGTTTTGTGCTTGCCTCCTTTTTCTATGGTATGACCCTGGACACACTTTTGAGCAAAAATCTTCTTGTCCTTTTCAATGGCACTCACTTTTAAATCATTTTTGCTGTGACTGACACAAAGGTTACCCTCTTTTCCTAATTTCTAAATTTAAAGATATTGGGTTTATTTTCATAAGTTCTATGATTTTATGGTTACTGGGTTTTGGCATCTGTTCAGCATTGTAGCAGCTGTTTCCAGTGAGACTTTTTTTTTTTTTTTGCTTGTTTATTTGGAGGGCAAGTGCAAAGTAGAGCAAATTTTTTCCTAACACCTAGACGAGAACTTGTATGTTAGTGCCTTAAGGCCTGGGCTGGGTTACACTTGTGTTAGGATACTCTGAGTATGATGGAAACTGTACCGCATTAGAAATCTAAGGACTTGGGGTTCAGACCTAGTTCCACACCTTGTTAGCCATGTAACCATAGATATGTTGTGATATCTGGGACTCAGTTTCTTTATCTGTAAGTGATAATTATACTCATTTTCACTTTCTTTTATTTGAAAGACTCAAACTAAGCTGAAATAGCTTCAAAAGTCCATAAGGGATTATCTTTATAAGATACTATTTTTAATCAAAGAAAGGGTGTTTGGATATAACATCTTTAATGTACTGATACTTTTCTGTGATATTTTTCCAGTAATGCTAATACCTTCGCATTGAATCAGTTGCACTCATTCCACCAGTTTTTCTATTGATTAATTTGAAAACTACAGTCTGAGGTTGTCAAATAAAGCAAAGCTGACTAGCTTAAGTAGAAGTCTAGTCCATGATGCACAACTAATTTGTCTAGTCATTTGGGCTAGGAAACTATGCACAGACTCGTGGATCATCAGGAATACAACATTCCAGGTTGAATTTTTGGGACCCAAATTTCATGAAGTCTCAATGAAATCTCAAAAAGAAACCTTCATATCTGTCCCCTTCCCCTAAAGCAATCATAAATATTCAATGGACTGAGCAGCAATATATATGGCAGTGAAGAATATTTAGTTGTCTGTAAGCTCAGTGTGAGTCAACAGTGTATTGTGGCTGCCACAAAAGCTGTTTCAGTGTTAGGTTAGATTATGAGATGTATAGTGTCCAGAACACAAGGGGGGTGACTATTCTGTTCTATGCTGACCAGCACATACCTGAAATTTATCTAGCTCTGGGCTAGATATAAGGCATGCCGATCATCTTGAATATATCCAACAAAGCAAAGCAAACAAACTTAGGAAGGATACTGTCACTTTACAGAAGGGGGCTGCATATAAGAGGTTTATGTTTGTCCCACATGAGCCTAAGGAGAGGAGCTGGAGTCACTGGATGGAAACTCATGGAGTCCCAAAGCAGCTCTTTCCCACAGGTGATCCAAAGGTGAGTCCTCAGGAGGTGAGTTCTCAGTCAGTCAGGATGTTCATGGACAGTCTAGATGACCACTTGGTGGGAGTATTGTAGAAGAAACCAGTCATTAGATAGGTCGTTGAACCAGGTAGTCCATTATTGTGTATATTGATTTAACATGGACCAAGATATCAAATCCAAAGAACCAGAAAGACTATAGGTTAATACAGGAGACAGTTTACTATCTGAAGAGGTGAATGTCAAAAAGAGGGATCTTACTGAGGAACCAGGTAATGGGAAGATTTTAGTATAGCAGCAGCAGCAGCAGCAGCACTGTTTTGGTGTGATTTGGTTGGTTTCAAAAGAATAGGACCCATTTTATTGCTAGAGTATGTAGACCTAAATTTTTAAGACCTAATGGTGACAGTTATAGTCCCAGAACAGAGAATGAAATACCTATCTTGTGGTTGTAAAGAGCAATTTCAATTTGGAAGAGGTTGTATTTGGTGCTGAATTGGGGGTTGGGGGCGGAAATCACAGTATGGGTGGATGGAGAGACCCAATTAGTACACAGCTAAACACAACCTAGAGGTGAAACTGGTATAGAGAAATCATTAGATATTTGTTAAAAGGGGGCCTCCCTGGTGGCGCAGTGGGTTAAGCAGTGCACTATGAAGCAGACCACAGCCACTGCAGCACGAGTTCGATCCCTGCTGACCCGGGGAGGTGACCCACATGGTGCCGCAGACCTCTCCTGCCTCGCCCGCTGCTTCCCTCCGCAGTGTGTTTCAGTCGATCTGCCTGTTCTGCTCCCCACTCTGTCTCTGGTCAATCCTCTCAGCCCCCCATACCTCTGACCTGTACCCCAGATCTTTTATGCATAAATAAATAAATCTTTTTTTTAAAAAAAGATACTTGTTAAAAGGCCAAACAGACTTGTGTGTGTACTGTACTTACCATCTTTAGATAGGTAGCATCTCAAAATCCTTAACACTGAAACAAAGCAGATTTTGTACTCTGATGGTCTCTGTGTGCTAATGACTCACTCTGGAGAGCTCACAGCACTGTAATAACCTAACAGATTCTCTGCCCCACCACAAACAACCTTACCACTGGCAAGTCCTGTCCTTAGTCCTAGAATTAGAGTCCTGCTTCAGATATCAACCTTGCTGTGAACCCTGACTGAAGCAATGCCCTAAACTGATCACTTGCCTGCCATGTTTGAGGCATTAGCCTTCTTACACTCCAGTTTAGAAATTGGCTGTGTTTTATTTCCTTAAAAACAAGCCTGTCTGACATCCTAGTATTCCATCCCCTTTTAAACATAATGCTACCAACTACTTGAATGTGAAGTTTGAGTCTCACTTTGTTCCCTGGGCCCTGCTAGCTCTTTCCCAGATGCTAGCATAGACTACCTGCTAGACTACCACTGCTAAATCCCAGGGCTCCAAAACTCACCTTTGGGTCTCTGTGGGTGCTTCAGTTTTCTAAGAATCAGGCCCCCACTTCATCATTAGGAGCCTTTTTTTTTTTAAGTCCTAAGCTTCTGTCTGATCCAAGGAAGTTAGTCTGACCATGCCATCTACACCCGAGAAGCCAAATTGTCACTGGCCTTTATCCAGAGCAATCTTCAGAAAGCCTTCTTCAGTCTCAGACTCTGGTCACTAGCCAACACCAGCTTCCTGAAGCTGGTACTGCACATCCTGCTGGACTTCCAGGCTGTGCTTTCTGGGCTCTTCAGCCCCCTCTTTATTAACTTAACTAGGTGTTTTTCCTGTCCAGAAAACTCCTGCTGAAGAGTTAGTTTTAGCAGTTAGCACACTGCACAACTTGTTTCAGAAGCTCTTCTAGCCATTTGTTCTCTTCTTCACTGGTTAGTTGTATAAACATTTATTGAATGAGCCTGACATTGTGCCAGGCACTAGGATCAAACATGAGTAAGTCATATGGTGCTTGTTCTCATAATGATCATAATAATGGCTTCTATTTCTTGAACACTTGCTATGTACAAGGCCTTAAAGTGACAGATTTTACAGGGGATGGGAGGTGCATGGTGCAGGGGTAGGAAGAAAAGCTAGGTAGCCTGTGTTATGTACATAAGGTTTCAGACATAGCACATGGTTAGTGCTTAATAAACAGTAGCTGTGTTTACAATGTTAGATAATAACATTACCAAAAGTGCCACACAGGTCCAGAGGCAGGAGAGCAAGCCTCTGAGCCAGAAGGATGTGTGGAGGACACAGGAAGGTCAGGCTAAGGAGAAGGAAAAGCAAGACTGTAAGCAGAAAAAGATGGTCATTGCTGTGTAGCCAGTCTGTCTGGAACATCAGAGATAAAGGTTTGCACTGCACCAGTGTATAGGAAGCACGTATAAAGAGTTCTAGAGACACGTGTACTAAAGAAAGTCTTTAACCATGAAAACTTTCGCCATATTCATAGGAGAAAATGATTGCATGAATTTGTAAAACATAACAAAACCCGGAAGGATAAAGCAAGCTTGAAAATTATCCCATTAAAGGAAGGAAGATTGCACACTGCTTAGTCACCTAAAGAGAGTAGACCTTACAAAATGAGGGATGATTACATCATTTAAGTGAGCATTGATCAATGCGTTTGGCAGGACAAGTGGAAATGTTTTTCTCTTAAATAATTCAAGCCAACACACTCCCAACCAAGTTTCGGATACTATAAGTGTCTGCTATATATAAATGTATATGGTAGTCCAGCGGTAAATGAGTAGAATTTAAAAGAAAAATTGCGTAAAACTTACCGTCTATATTAAATCAAGAGTGCATGAATAAAGTCTTGATGGTAAACACATAGCAGCCCTCAGTTAACGTGTTATATAAGGAAAGGGAGTACTATTGGCTTGTTGGCCTGGAATGTAACATACTTAACTCATATAGTAATATACTCAGAGAAAATCAGACCTGATGATTTAAAGGCATTTCTAGTTCTAATATTCTATACTTTTATAAGGTAAACTTAACTCTACGACAAATTTCCATTACTAATTGTTCCTATGTTCCTCAATAGTTCGATGAACTAGTTGGTTACAGAAAGTAGTGGGAAACAAAAGTGAAAAAGTATTAAGGTTATGGCCACATGAGATAGGATTATATAGCAGTCACATCATTTAATTAATACTTTTTTTTCCATTGTGGAGCAGTATTCTTATTTTAGCAAAATGGTACCAGCCCAAGAGACAGGAGATGCTAAAAGAGAAGGCATCTAAAGCACCTCCTGACACACAGTGCTGACCCCACGTGTGCCCCGCCTTGCACCCTGCGATGGAAGTGTGTCTTAGAAGGACACTACACGAAAAAAACAAGGGACAGAAAAAGTACAGTACATGGGATAGAAAAAACACACTGGGCAAAGAACTTGCAGCCAGATCAGGACTGAAATACCTTAATGTGAGTGCCTTAGTGTGACAAAGTCAGTAATGTGATGGCTATGATGAACAGTATTGTCTCATTTTAGGTGATGATAGTTGATGAGTTAGAAAACCAGGTAAGAGAAGGTGGAGCTATTGCTGATTACCATAGGTGTGATTTCTTCTTTGAATAATGATTTCATATGGTTTTTGTGCTAAAAAGAGGTAACAGTGGGCTGTAAAACAGCTTGAAACAAGGGGTTATAATGAGAAGAAACTGAAAGACAATATTCAGTGAGAAATGTTTTTCAAGTTCTTACGAAGAATTTCACATCCTACAAGGAAAAAATTCTGATCAGCTGCTCAACAATGAATCAGAACTAGAGGACACCATTAATCAGATATGAAAATGGATTGAGCAAATGAATTGACTTAGTGGGGGTTAAGTCAAAGACCATATCTCTTGATTTAAATAACCGACCATTTTAGGACTCTACTACGCTGCTGGTAGAAATGCAAACTGGTCCAACCACTATGGAAAATTGTGTGGAGGTTCCTCAAACTACTAAAAATGGAGCTCTCATATGACTCAGCAATCCCACTCCTAGGAATTTACCCAAAGGACACAAAAACACTAATTCAAAAGGACATCTGCACACCTATGTTTATCGTGGCACTTTTCACAATAGGCAAGCAATGGAAACAACCCAAATGCCCCAAAATAGATGGTTGGATCAAGAAGATGTAGTATATATACACAGTGGAATATTATGCAGCAATCAAAAAGATAAACTCATGCAATTCATAGCAACATGGATGGAGCTAGAAGGGATTATGCTCACTGAAATAAACCAGAAAGAAAAGTAAAAATATTGGACGGTTTCACTTATAGAAGGAATGTAGAAAAAAAAGAAGGAATGTAGAGGAAACAAATAAGGGACTAAGGAAAAAATTAATTACAATAGATTAAAAATCAAAATCAACAGACAACTATAAATCTGAGACATTCCCTAGGGGAGGAGGAGGGACAAAGAACAAAATGGATGGGAAGAGCACAAGGGACTATGGTGATGGTGCATGGGTGAATATGAGATGGGAATTTCATGGAGATGAGAAATATACACTGTACAAAAATCAAAAATAATGAAAAAAATAAAAGCCACACAAAAAACCGGCCACTTTATAATCACTCTTGATATTGTTCTACCCACATCACAGGAATTATCAGTAAAATTTTTCTATTAAAATTGTGCTACAGGACTAGTAGGTAGATATGTTTTATAATTTTAGTTTTAAATCCTCGAGAAATCTAAGCAATGTCAAGAATGAATGTAATAGTATTACATATTAAAAGTAAAAGCTGTCATTTAGTGCTTTGGTTGGTAAAGAATAAATAAATCTGTCCTCCCCCAAAAGACAGTATGGTACAGTCACAAAATCACATTTTTAATGTCCCAACTCTACTAGGCTTTAGTTTTGTAATCTTGAGCAAGTTTCTTCACTTTTCTCAATCTTCTTTTACTTTTCATTAGCTTAAGATGATTATACTTGCTTGATGGCTGATTTGAGGGGTAAATGAAAACAGTTCTGTGAAATAATTGCACTATAATGCCCAGCTCTTGGTAGGGGTACCCCTGCCCCACAGAGTTGTTGCCATTTCTCAGAATATTTTGGAAAGCCTCTTTTGAAGCTGCTGCTTACAGAGTCTGTGGCACGACTCTGGAATGATTAGTGTTGATTCTCAAAAATGTTTTCTTCTTCTTGAGGGTAGCTTTTATTTCTGAAGAAACAAGAGAAGCTAATTCAGAACTAAGTTAGTGGGTGATCAGGTTGGAGATGTTAACAAGTAAAGTGTGACTGTAAAGTCTGAAATATATTTTTTATTTTATTTAAAAATTTTTTATAAATATTTTACTTTTACTTATGCATACAAGAGCCAGGGTAGAGGCCAGGGGGATAGGGTTGAGAGGATTCACCAGAGACAAAGTGGGGAACAAAACAGGCAGATCTGCTAAAACACACTGGTGAGGGGAGCAGCAGGAGAGGTCTGCTTCTCCATGTGGGTCCCCTCCCTGGCCAGGTATCAAACTTGCACTGCAGTGGCTGCAGAAGCTCCACAGTGCGGCGCTCAAACCCTTGTGCCACCAGGAAGGCCCCTATTTTTTTTTTATATAAAATTTTTAAAATTTACATATATTTGATATCAATTGTAATCCCCATGTATTCCCCATCACCATAACTCATGCCATTTGCAGCATCATGGACGGAGCTCATGTTAAGCAAAATAGTCATGTTAAGCAAATGCTTAACTCATATTAAGCAAAAAAAGTCAGAAGGAGAACAATTAATATGGGATGGTTTCACTTACATGTGGAATATAGAGAAACCAAACAAAAGGTTAGTCACCTTAAAAGCTGACCATAGATCTGAGGCATCCAGAAGGGGAGGGATAAAGGATGGGTGAAAACAGGAGGGGGAAGAGCACAGTGAACTCTGACTGAGGCTACTAGAAGGGGCGGGTGATGGGGTGGAAACAAAGGCGAGAAGGGTGTCCAGTGGAGGAGTACTGGGACTTTGGTGTTGGGTGTGGTGAAATAGCATGCATTTACAGAGGTGTAAACCTACACCCCTAAGACATATTGTGATGTAAATCAACATTATCTCGAAAAACATAAATACAAAGAAAAAAAAATGTGTATGTCTGTATGTCAGAGTAGCTTTTATATTATTATAGCTTTGTTATGTGATTGCTTTTGTTTTTAAAGAACTCAACAAAATTATTGCCTTCTTAATCTAGGGAAACTCCTTTTTTCCTGACTTTTTTTTTGAAGATTTATTCATTCATGCATACAAGCACTGGGGTACAGGCCAGAGGTGTGGGGGGTGAGAGGATTCACCACAGACAGAGCGGGGAGCAGAACAGGCAGATCAACGGAAGTACACTGCTGAGGGGAGCAGCGGGCACAGCAGGAGAGGTCTGCTGCGCCTTGTGGGTCCCCTCCCTGACCATCAGCTGTAGTGGCTGAGGTTTGCCTCATAGTGCGTTGCTTAACCCACTGAGCCACCAGGGAGACCCTTTTCTTGACTTTTGAGGACCTCTGTTCTCTGGCTCATCTTACCTCTTCAGGTTGGTCTCACTGCACCCCAATATAATCTCCCATTCACACTTGGCAAGACTCCCTTCTGCTTGGTGAAAAATTTTGTATTTTTTGTGTGCTGTTCCATCCTGGAGCACTCTGTTCTTCCGCTGTGCCTACAAAGCCTCCGGCCCATCCTGAGGCAGTCTCATCTCTGTGAGGTTTCCACACGCATTCTGGCTTCCAGCGACCCGTCTTTTCTGAGCTCCTCTTGCATTTAGACTTTGTATCTCAGTTTCGGTACTAGCTTTTTGTGTTTATTTGTCTCTCCAAAATTAGTATATGCTCCTAAAAGAGAGGAACCTGTTGTTTTTTTTCATATTCCCTGCTATTCATGGCACTGCTATGAAAGATTTTAGAGTAGATGATTCTTATGCTTAGATCTATTAATTAGATAAATCATGGCGCTGAGTATAGGATGTGTGAAGTGAATGACTAGAAGTAAGGACTTTCAGTATGAAGCACTAGCTGAGATATGACAAAGTCCTGAATTAAGACTCTGGAAATCAAAAGGGTGAATTCAGGAGATATTGTGAAAATAAAACTCAAAGGGATACGATGACTCAAGTACAGAATATGGACATTCCAGGGGACTCCAGCATCTTGCTAGAACGCTGGCTTTATGGTAAAACCATCTAGAAAACAGAAGCTATTATAAGAAAGAGTAGATATGGAGATTTAGATGCTCATAGAAACTCCAAAAAGATTCTAATGAACAGTTGGAAATTCAGGTCAGGGGCCTTCATTAGAATTTAGATTAGAGATGGTGAGAACTGGAAATATAAGCAAATTGTGATTGTTGGATCAGTGGGAATGGAAGAGGTCAGACAGACACAGAATGTAGAAATGTGAGCGGTAGGAAGTGGCCAAGACAGGAATATTGAGACAAGTTAGAAGAGAAGTAGAATGAGCAGACCACCGAGGTCAGAGCGCAGGGCGGTAGTTAGACAGCAGTATGCAGAGTTCAGCCGAGGGTTGGAATGGGCTAAGTGGGTTCCTAGGAGGAGTTTAATATATAGCCACCGAAATGAATTGAATAGGGGAGGGAAAGACCAATATTGAGCACTTTGAATATACTTGGGAGGATAGGAAGGCGAAAGAAGAATTCATTGTTTGAGGATAAGATAGATCTCTTTAACAAAGGAATCTTTCTGGAACTTTTTTTGTGAAGAAAAGGGAAGGCACCAGGAGAGAAGGGAATGCGGTACATATTGTGCCCCTCTACATGTTCTTTCGTTTCATTTTCATAATCACCTTGAAGTAGACTTGAGACTTTGTGTGGCTAATCTGTAGAGAGGGGTGAAGATGTGTTGACCACAAGACTAACCTCTGCCACACTGTTATATCCAAATCTTTGCCACCTCTGTGTAATTTGTTGGTCCAGATTCAGAAAGGGATGGGAAAGAATGAGTGCAGTGTCAGCAGGGATCTTAAGGGATACTCTCTCCAGGACAGGAGGCAGAATGTGAAGAGGAACCTGTGTGAGGAAGCCCTGGAGATGGACACACTGGAGCTGAAGGAACATACTGAGCCTTAGTCGGTCATTTTCTAAGAGGAAGGGCAAAGCAGGGTAGCATGAGGTGATCAAAAAACAGTAACTGAATGACTGACAAGTAGAAATCGTTGCTGAATGATACTGTTTAAAATCTCTGGTAAAAGGAGGGAATGTTAAAAGATTTCAATGGCTTTTTTTTTAATATCCTATATGAAGCTGCTTTTGCTTTCTTGAGATTTTTTTTTTTAAATGAAGGCAAAGGAAGCCAAGTGTTTTTTGTTTCTTTGGGTTTTTTTTAACCCTAGAAAAGGGTAAGAACAAATTGGGTGATCAGTATATTATAGAAAAATATATGATGGTATTTTTAGAGTAATATAAATTTAAGTTCTAAGAACAAAGGATAAGGTATCAAATCTGGATTCTTAAGATGATGCTTAAGATGGCCGTAAGATGAGGTCTGATACAGCAGAGACCACTGAACCCTGGAGTGACAAGACCTGCCTTGAGTTCTGGCTCTGTCACCAGGCAATTCCCATGAGCTCAGTAGGTCTGTTTTCTCAGCTGCAAAACCCCGTGGTTGATGTGCAATATCTAAAGTGCCTTTGAATTCAGAATGTCTGGCCGGATGCTTGGATTTGGTATAACTTTATGGTCAGGAGCAGAGACTACAGAATGCTGAATTTCTCACCTTCTCACACCCTTGGTAGCTGCGTGACCATGGACAGATTATTAGCGTCTCTGGACCTCCATTTCCTCATTTGTAAACTTGGGGTTTGAATAGTAAACTCTCCTCTGGGTGGTTCTGAAGAGTCAATGAAAAAAAATCTATCAAATCCCTAATAATAATAAATATAAGATGCATATAATCTACTGTAAGTTGCAGGTGCTATCATCCTGATACCCTTTTGCCACCACTGAGTCTATACCTAGTTGCAAGGAACAGAAGGTAACTGGAATTACCAGTTGCAGCTTACCAGGTTCCCCTTTTGGGAAAGGAATGAAAGGAATCTTCACAGATCTGAGTGGTCAGGACCTCTGGGTTATGATTCAGCTACAGTCAACTGTCAAATTTTCCCACAGCTCAGTGGAAAGTCACTGAAGACCCAGTGAAAACAGCGCCACCCCTCCTTCCGCGCGTCTCTGCTCGACGCACGGCACACGCTGGAGGTCTGACCCTGCCGGTGCGAGCAGGGAGAGCATGTCTGAACAGCCTTGGCGGATTTACTGTCAGAAGTACGAGGAGTCTGCATGGCTTCTGTGATGCCAGTGGTGCTCGAGACACAAACTGCTGGGAGTTTGTTGTTAACCCAGCTGTGGGGCATCAACGAGGACAAGTTGGGGGACCAGAATGTCTTTCCGGCAGGGACAACGATGTAATGACTGTTACCAGTTACTTCCGAATTCAAAATCTCAAGATTTTATGCTGTTCTTTACCTCTCTATGTGGGTAAAGATTACGGATACACCTGAAAGATAATATATGTTAGTGATAATCATGAAGAGTTTTGTTTTCTCAAATTACCCCAGCAGAAGCATCGTCTGTTCACGTGACTGGCTAAAGTATAAACAGAAGCAGAAACACCCTCACATTTGCTTATAGTTCTAGCACCTTTTAAATCTTCTCAGGTCACTTTTCTAAATTGGAGTTCAAGATCGCTTTAACTGAGTGAATGTCTTCACTCTTTCTTTTTTCCTCCTTGCAGAGAATAGTCGCCAGCCCTGAGCTATGATGTTCAAGTAACCGTTGGTGTGGATCGAAGCTGTTTCCCCTTTAACAGCAGACATGTGTGACCCCGAGGTGGTCTGAGTTCTGCCCCCTCTCCCTCACTGAGTTCTGCTGGATCTAAAAATAGACCTTGAGACCTAAGCCTCCTGTTTAGCTGTGAACTCCCTTTTAGCTGACCCCACACCAGAGTACCGTCTGCTGTTCATCAGACACTGCCCTCCTGCCACACCTCTGCACGGGGGTCTCCGCGCCCTCACTCTGACAAGGTTTGCTTTTACCTCACTCTCTCTCTCTGTCCTTTTTTGTCTTTAGGTAGATCACTGGGGCCTGTTATTTTTGCAGAATAATTTCCTCCATGGTGTTTGAAATGCCATATAACATACAACATTTTTTAAAAATGAATATGCCATTTTTTAAAGATTTATTTATGCACACAAGAGCTGGTGTACAGGCCAGAGTCGTGGGAGGTGAGAGGATTCACCAGAGTGAGGAGCAGAACAGGCAGATCAACTGAAGTACACTGCTGAGGGGGGCAGATGGCGAGGCAGGAGAGGTCTGCTGTGCCATGTGGGTCCCCTCCCTGGCTAGGATCGAACTGGCGCTACTGTGCTCAACCCACTGCGCCACCAGAAAAGCAAACCGGCCCACCCAAGTTCATAACAGCTCTCATTAACAGAAATCAAGCCCAGAATGCTGACTTCTGTGAATCCTGCTACATATTGACTATTAAACGTAATAAATATCTTCTTTTAGAATACATATTCCCAGGGCCTCCCTGGTGGCATAGAGGGTTGAGTGCAGCACTATGAAGCATTCACTGCACAGCAGTGTGAGTTCCATCCCCAGCCAGCAGACCTCTCCTGCCTTGCCCACTGCTCCCCTCAGCAGTGTATTTCGGTGGATCTGTCTGTTCTGCTCCCCACTCTTGTCTCTGGCGAATCCTCTCACCTCCCATACTCTGGCCTGTACCCCAGCTCTTGTATGCATAAATAAATAAATCTTTTTTAAAAATACATATTCCCACAGGAGGGGTTAGGAAAATAAGACGAAAATTAACCTTTTGATGAAGAAAGGGCTGAAGGAAAAGTTAGAACCCAAGCAAGGAGGGGCTCTGTGTAGGCAGAAGGGCCAGGGGAGCAGTGGGGATGCGGCTGGGGCAGGGATGGAGGTGCCACCGAGTGAGAAAGGGGCGCAGCTGAGAGACCACCACCACACATTTGACCTACTTTAACATCTCACTCAGCTAAGCAGACACAAGAACTCCTCCAGAAATTATTATTTCTACAGCTGTCATTTAACTGTTGCTTATCTTTCCTCCAGGAGATTCCTTGGAATGAAACCAATGGGAGATCAGGGTTTGAGAGAGTCTCATCAGAAAGATGGGGCAGCAGCAGCCAGAAAGCTTGTTGCCTTTGGCTGAAAGCATCATCCTGGATCTGAATGTCTTGTGAGTAAACCCCAGCCTTAGTCCCGAGTGAAGTTGGCCTGCTTCTCTTTAAAGAAGGACCTCGTGTACTCCCATGTCATCCTTCCCTTCTTGCTGATGTTAAAAATCACATTCTCAGAGAGCTCTGCAACTTAAATCATGCTGCACGCTCGCAGTCACAGAAGGACATCTTCTTCATACTTTTGGCATATTTGGAATTAAACTGCACAGAGAGTCAGAGTTGTGGGTTCTGGTTCTTACCCAACCACTAATTTTCTTAGGGCTTTTAGGCAAATTGTTGTTTGTAGGCCACAGTCTCTTCAGTTGTAAGGCTGTTTATAATAACAATAGCTGCCATTTATGAATGTTCATGATTATGTACTGGACATAATCTCTTGAATTCTTTCAGTGGTCCTGTGAGATAGGTGTTATGATTGTCCCAATTTACAGGTAAGGAAACTGAGGCTTAAAATTCTCGTGCTCTAACCATCCTATTTATATGGCTAACACCCACCTCTGGTCAACGTTTAACTATGATATTTATTATTACCTGAAATATTATACAGTTTACTTTTTGGGTGTTCTCTCCTCCTATAAGACTAAGCCCCATAAGGGACAGGATTTTGTCTTGTATTTCATGTGCTGTGTTCTCACGATCTAGACTAGTGCCTGGAGCTTAAATATTGGTTGAATGAAAAAAAAATGAATGAATGGATTCTTGTTAGCAGTATAAATTGGTATAGATTCTAGAAAAGTCAATTCAACAATATTAGTATTTAACAGGCATTAACCTTTTAAACCTGCAACACCAGAACTCAGGAATTATCCAACAGACCACACATTCATCCATGTCCTAAAGCTGTAAGTGCAAGGGTGTTTACTGTGACACTGATACAGAAAAAGACTGGAAACAAAATATTTATCAATAAGGGGACTATTAAATTAATTGTGAAGGATCCCCACAGTGGAATTCTCTACAGGAGTGAAAGAGAATGAAGTCAAGTTGCCTGTGCTGACGTGCAGCAATCTGAGATATATTATAAAGTGAAATAGGTCCAGAACAAATATCACTTCCTCCTTTATATTAAAAAAAGATAATTTTAAAAATGTACTTGTTTATGCATTCACTCTTTCTAAAAACAGAGACAAAAAACAAATTGCTGCTTCTGGAGAGAGGACTTAAAGTTATGGGTTACGATAGAATATATTTATTTGCATAGTATACTGTTTTTTAAGTTCTTTTTTGCAGTTTTATGAAAATGCAATTTACATATCATACAATTCCCCACTTAAAATATACAATTCAGGGCCTCCCTGGTGGCACAGTGGGTTAAGCAACGCACTGTGAAGCAAACAGAAGCCACTGCAGCATGAGTTCGATCCCTGCTGCCGGCCAGGGAGGGGACCCACATGGCACAGCAGACCTCTCCTGTTGTGCCCACTGCTCCCCTCAGCAGTGTGTTTCAAGTTGATCTGCCTGTTCTGCTCCCTGCTCTCTGTGGTGAATCCTCTCACCCCCCCACATCTCTGGCCTGTACCCCAGTGCTTGTATGCATAAATAAATAAATCTTTAAAAAAATATATACAATTCAGTAGGTTTTGCTATATATTACATTAATTAATTAGTTAATTAATTGGCATAGGACTGGTGTGTAGGACAGAGGTGCTAGTGGTGAGAGAATTCACCAGTGACAGAGTGGGGAGCAGAGCCTGTGGATTTACTGAAATACACTGTGGACACAGGAGAGGTCTGCTGTGCCATGTGGTTTAGCTCCTTAGCTGGGGATCAAACTCAGGTCTTAGCAGGTATAGCTCTGAGACTTAACCCATAGGCCACTAGGGAGGCCCCCATGATTAATAAAAAAAAAAACAACTGTGGTAAATATATATATATATATAAAACATAAAACTTGCCATTTTAACCATACAATTTAGTAGCATTTAAATGTTGTGCAACCATCACCACTATTTCCAAACCAATATTTTTATCCCTTAAACAGAAACTCTGTAATATACTATAGTCTTTTTATAATAGTTGTTTTTTTCTACATACTAATATATTATGTTCAAAATAAAACATACATAAACATACAAAATAAAACATAATAAATTAATTTTCCCCACCACCATCCATTTTACTCCCTTTGAGCCTTTCTCCTCCTCCCTTCCCTCTTTACCTCAGAAACCTCACTATTTTTTTTATTAGACTGCTAATTTTTAAACATTTTATTTATTTTTAAAGATTTATATATTTATGCATACAAAATCTGGGGTACAGACCAGAGTTGCAGGAGGTGTGAGGATTCACCAGAGAGAGAGCAGGGAGCAGAACAGGCAGATCAACTGAAACTCACTGCTGAGGGGAGCAGCGGGTAAGGCAGGTGAGGTCTTCTGCACCTTGTGGGACCCCTCCCTGGCCAGGGACCGAACTAGCACTGCTGTGCCGAAGAAGCTTCACAGTGGGGCACACAACCCCCTGAGCCACCAGGGAGGTCCATGACTGCTAATTTTTATAAATATTTTACTTTCTTTAATTATCTTTTATGTAAATGTCCAATATTTGTCTTCGTCATTCTGATTTGCTTCACTACATGTAATTCCCTCAAGCTCTTTCCATTTTGCTGTAAATGGCAACATTTCGTCTTTCCTTATGACTAAATAGTATTCCATGGCGTGGAAACCACATCATCTTGATCCAGTCGTTTATTAGTGGGCATTAGGCTGCTTCCATGTCCTAGCTATTGTAAATAGTGCTGCAATAAACATTGTAGAGCACATTGTTTTTTGTTGATGGTTTTATGTACCTTGGATAGATGTCCAGGGGTGGGATTAGCTGGGCCATATGGTATTTCCACCTTTGGTTTTTTAGAATAAATCCAGATCTCTTTCCAAAATGGCTGCATCAGATTCATCCCCACCAATACTGTAATTGAATTCTTCTTTCTCTAAATCCTCTCCATCACTTTTTTAAAAAAAATACGTGCCTCTGGTATGGGTGTGAGATGATAGCTCATTGTGGTTTTTACCTGCAGCTCCCTTATTAAAAGTGATTATGGACATTTTTCTATGTATCTAATGACTTTTTGGATATCCTTTTTGGTGAATTGTCTATTCAGATCTTCTGCCCATTTATTAATTATGCTGCTTGGTGTTTTATTTTTATTGTTGAATTGCATCATATTTTTATATACCTTGGATATTAACCTCCCTTCAGTTGTATAATATGTGAACATTTTCTCCCATCAGTATGATGCCTTCTTCATCTATATTTTCTTTCATTGTACTAAAAGCTTTTTAACTTGAGGTAATCCTAATTATTTTTGCTTTCCCTTGCTATAAAGTTTGCGTCTCCAGAACAGTTTTATCATTGATATCATGTGACATGTTACAATTTTTTCCCTGTATGTTTTATTGTTGCTGGTCTTATATCTAAATCTTTACTCTATTTGGAATTTATTTTTGTGCATGGAGTTAGACAGTGATCCAATTTCATGCTTTCACATGTGGCTATTGAGTGTTCCTAGCACCACTTACTCAAGATCTTTCTCTCTGCCCATGGTTGATTGTGACTGCTTTACTAAATTAAGTATCAATATGTGTGTGGATTTATTTTGGCTCCATTCCATCATGTGTATTTTTTATGCCAATACCATATTGTTTTAATTACTATTGTCCTATAGTTTAAGGGCAATTAATGTGATGCCTCCTTTTCTCCTCTTTTGTCCTCAGGATTGCTTTCAAGGACATTTCTGTTCCTAGAGAAATTTCCATATTTTTTGTTAATGTCACTGTCTAAATCCTTTAATAATATCTTGTAGTTCCTATTGTGCAGATTCTTCACCTCATTTGCTAGGTTAATTCCAAGATACTGGATTCTTTTTGAAACAATTGTAAATGGAATTGTTTTCTTAATTTCTTTTTTCTCATTCACTGTATATAAAAATGCAAAAAATTTTTCGAATATTGATTTTATAACTTGGCACTTTGCTCTATCAATTTGTTCTAATAGGCTTTTGGTGGGTTTTATGTCTATAACGTCTGATCATCCGTAAATAGTGATAGTTTCACTTCTTTTCTGAATTGGATTCCCTTTATTTCCTGTTTTTGTCTGACAGTTTTGGCTGAAACCTCTCATACTAAGTTAAATGAAATGGTGACAGAGAACATCCTTGTCTTGTTACTGATCTTCAGAGGTAGGCTTTGAGTTTTTTACCATTAAGTAGTGTATTGGCTGTTGATTTGTTAAATATGGCCCTAATTATATTGAGGTAGCTCACTTCTGTTCCATTTTGTTCAGTTCTTTTTATAAATGGGTGCTGAATCTATCAAATGCCTTCTCTATATTTATTGATAAATTCATGTGATTTTATTTTTACCACTCAAAAAATATTTATTTTTCTTACATTGTTGTTCATTTTTGGGCAGTATTTGATTTCTCCCCTTAGGTGTAGTGCTTATAGTTCTCCCACCACCATAGCACTATCATGTGGTTTTTATCTTTGTTTTTGTTGATAGGATTAATGCATTGCATTGATTGATGTATATATGTTAAATAATTCTTGTATCTCTGGGATAAATCCCTATATGATCATGGTGTATAACCCTTGTGATATATTATGGAATTCCTTTTGCTAGTATTTTGTTGAAGATCTTTGCATGGAATATTGGTCTGTAATTTTCTTGTCTCAGTATTAAGGAAATGTTTGCATCATAAAATATATTGGGGAGAGTTCCCTCTTTTTGGGTTTTAAGAAATCATTTATGGAGGATGTGCATAAGTTCTTCTTTAAAAGTTTTATAGAATTTATTTGTAAAGCAATCTGACACTGATCTTTTGTTTGGGGAGAGATATTGTACTGTTGTTTCAATTTTGATGCTTGTGATTGATTTGGCAAATCTTCTGTTTCTTCCTGCTTTAGTCTTGGTAAACTATATTAATCTAGAAACTTGTCCATAATTACTCAAAGTATCTCTATGATCCTTTGTATTTCTAGGTCATCTGTGGTAATTTCGCTTTCATTTTTGATTCTATTTATTAATGTTTTTTTTAATGTTCTTTTCTATGTTGGTCTACCTAAGGCTTTATCTATTTTATTTTCTTGAAGAAACAACTCTTAGTTTCATTAATCTTTTCTATGCTTTTCTTGATCTTTTGTTTATTTCCTCTCTTATTTTTATTATTTCCTTCCTTCTACTAACTTTGGGTGTTGTCTATTCCTGTTTCTAAGTTGCTTTAAGTGTAATAATAAAAAAATTGAAGATTTTTTTCCTCCTTAGTGTGTGCCTATACTGCAATTATCTTCTCGCTTAAGACAGCTTTTGCAGCATCCCATCGATTCTGCAAGCTTGTATCCTCGTTTTCCTTAGTCTTGAGGACTTTTTTGACTTCTGTTTTGATTTACTCTTTTATCCAATACCTACTAAGCAGTATATAGTTTGGTCTCCATGTATTTATGGTTTTTCTGTTTTTTAAAAAAGATTTATTTATGCATACAAGAACAGGGGTATAGGCCAGAATCACAGGAGGTGAGAGGATTCATCAGCAACAGAGTAGGGAGCAGAACAGGCAGAATGACTGAAACACACTGCTGAGGGGAGCAGCAGGAGAGACAGGAGAGGTCTGCTGCGCCATGTGGGTCACCTCCCTGGCTGGGGAATCAAACTCATTCAGCAATGGCTGTGGCTAGCTTTGTAGTGCTGTGACTTGACCCCTTGGGCCACCAGGGAGGCTCCTTTCCCTATTTTTAAATCGTTGTCTTCTAGCTTTGTGGCATTATGGTCAGAAAGAGCATTTGGTGTGATTTCAGCCTTCCTAGTTTTATTGACAATTGACTTGTGTTTCACTGTAGAGTTTGTTCTTAAAGATGTTATATATGTGGGCCTCCCTAGTGGCACAGGGGTTAAAGTCTCAGCACTATCAAGCTATCTCCAGTCACTGTGGCATGAGTTCGTTCCCTGGCCAGGGAGCTAACCTACATGGCACAGCAAACCTCTCCTGCCTTGCCTGCTGTTCCCCTCAGCAGTGTATTTCAATAGCTCCGCCTGTTCTGCTCCCCACTCTGTCTCTGGTGAATCCTTTCACTGCTGCACCTCTAGTCTACACCCAGTTCTTGTATGCATAAATAAATAAAAATAAATCTTTTAAAAAAAGAAAATGTTCCATATGCACTTGAAAAAAAATCTGTGTACAGCTGATTCTTCTGTTGATTAGTAGGTTCTTCTGTACATATCTGTTAAGCTTATCTGGTCTAGCTCCTCTTTAAGGCTATTGTTTATTTTATTTCTTGTTGATCTACCCATAGTTACATGTAGATATAAAATCTTGTAGTATTTTGTTGACAATATTTCTTTTTATTTCTCTCTCTTTTTTAAAAGATTTATTCATTTATGCATACAAGAGCTGGGGTATAGGCCAGAGTCCAGGGCGGTGAGAGGATCCACCAGAGACAGAGTGGGGAGCAGAACAGGCAGATGGACTGAACCACACTGCCGAGGGGAGCAGCGGGCACAGCAGGAGAGATCTGCTGCACCATGTGGGTCCCCTCCCTGGCCAGCAGCAGGGATCGAACTTGTGCTGTAGTGGCTGCAGTTTGCTTCATAGTGCTTTGCTTAACCCACTGCTCCACCAGGGAGGCCCCAACAATATTTCTTTTTAGTTCTGTTAGTAATGGTCTTATGTATTTTGGCGCTCCATCAGTTAGTTGGTGCATATAATAGTTATGAGTGTTATTTCTTCTAGTTGTATTGCGCCTTTCGTCAGAATATAATGTTCATCTGTATCTTTTATTACCATTTTAAATGGGACGTTTTTTATTTGATATAAGTTTTATTTTCTGTAACTTTTTTATTGAAGTACCATTGTTCTTGACTTTTTTTTTATTGCCATTTGCTTATATGACTAACTTCCAGCTTTTAACTCTAAGTTTGTACTTTTCTTTGATGGTAACATGGGCTTCCTGTGAGCAGAAGGTTGGACTTGGTGTGGAAATCCATGTAACCACTCAATGTCTTGTAATTCAGACCATTCAGCCCATTTACATTTAAGGTGGCTATTGAGACATAAGTGCTTGTTGCCAATTTTTTTTTTGGCGGTTTATCATTTTTTAAGGTTTTTATGTTTTGTTTAGATTCCATTTCCACTGTGTTATGTGTTACAGCTATTGATTTTTGTTTGAAGTTTCTGGTGAGCTTTATATGTGTTTGACTGTGTGGTCCATTGGAAAACCTGGGCTCAAACTGGTTCTGATGGGACACATTGTTGTTCTCCCCCTCCACGTTTGTAGTTTAGGTGTCTAGATATTTGTTAACCCCAGTAAGACTTCTTTCATGTGTGGCTTAGTGTTGATAAATTTGTTTAGTTTTTGTTTTTCAGTGACAGTCTTTACCCCTCCTTTTGTCTTAGATGTTAATCTTGTAAGGTAAAAGATTCTAGGATGCAAATATTTGTCTTTGAGTACCATGAAGATCTCTTGCCAATCCCTTCTCAACTATAAGATTTCTTTTGAAAAGAAGGCCTCCTTGGTGGTGCAGCAGGTTGAGCATCACGCTGTCAATCCCCAGCCAGAGAGGGGACCCACATGGCTCAGCAGACCTCTCCTGTCTCGCCTGCTGCTCCCCTCAGCAGTGTACTTTAGTCCATCTGCCTGTTCTGCTCCCCACTCTGTCTCTGGTGAATCCTCTCACCTCCCGTGACTCTGGCCTGTACCCCAGCTCTTGTGTGCATAAATAAATACATCTTTAAAAAAATTTCTTTTGAAAAGTCTGCTAACAGTGTAATTGATGTTCCTTTATAGGTTTCTCTTTTTATGTCAAAAAGTTTTTAACATTGTGGTATTGTCATTTACTTTCAACAGTTTTATTTTGATGTGTCTTAGAGTATATCGACCTGGTATTTTCTTTGGAACTCTTTGGTTCTCTTGGACCAAGATGTCTGGTCTGTTTCCCAGATTGAAATGGCTCTTAGAGTTTTTTATTTACATACAATTCTGTGCTTTTTTTCCCTTACAGATTTATTTATTTATACAAGAACTGGAGTACAGGCCAGAGGCGTGGAGATTCATCAGAGGCAGAGTGGGGAGAAGAACAGGCAGATAGACTGAGATATACTGCCAAGGGGAGCTGCAGGTGAGACAGGAAAAATCTGCTGCTCCTTGTGGGTCATCTCCTTGGCTGGGATCGAATTCATGCTGCTGCTCTAGCCCCAGCTTCATAGTGCTGCGACTTAACCCCTTGCACCACCAGGAAAGCCCCATTTTCTGTCCTTTTCTCTCCTATTCTAGAACCTCCGTGACACATGTGTTGTTTCTCTTTAGGTTGCTCCAAAGAGTTTTTATACTACTTTCACTTTTTAACATTATTTGTTCTCTTTATCATTCTATTTCTATGTTCTTTTATATTGTGCCTTCAAGCTCACTAATTCTCTTCATTACTGCATCTTTGTGCTGTTGAAGTTCTCTTCTATTTTTTAATTTGGCTATAGTATTTTTAGATTCAGTTCTCACTGAAAATAATCTCCTTTTCTGTGTTTATTCTGTCTGTTACACATAATCTTATTATTATTATTTTAATTCAGTCAACATTGTTATAACTGTTACCTTAAATTCTTTTTCAGGCATATTCTGTAGTTCTGCTAGACTGAGGTTGACTTAAGTTTTTTTTTTCTTTTGCCCAGCATTTGTGATATTCTCTTCTGTCTCTTCATTCTTAGTTTTTATGCATCATAATATTATGCATCATAATAATCTGATAAAATTTCAGACTTCTGGCGTCTCCCTGCTGGCGCAGTGGGTTAAGCAACGCACTATGAAGCGGACTGCAGCCACTGCAGCATGAGTTCGATCCCTGCCTCCGACCAGGGAGGGGACCCACATGGCGTAGCAGACCTCTCCTGCTGTGCCCACTGCTCCCCTCGGCAGTGTGGTTCAGTCCATCTGCCTGTTCTGCTCCCCACTCTGTCTCTGGTGAATCCTCTCACCTCCCGTGACTCTGGCCTGTACCCCAGCTCTTGTGTGCATAAATAAATACATCTTAAAAAAAATTTCAGACTTCTATCTTAGCACTTGTTCTGATCACCAGAGAATTGGTACTGGCAAGCAGTAACAGGGAGAAAGAACTGGGGCCGTAGGATACAGAGAAAGGTTGCTTCCAGGGACTTCAAGGATTTAAGCTTCCTACTGCACTGTGGGTATCAGAGTTGTATGGCACGGACCCAGTGTGATCCTTTCCCCTAGGCCAATTCCTGGGTCTAATGTCTCATGTAGTTTCATGCCAGCCTCAGCTAGGCTATGTTTGAGCACTCAATTTAGCTCCAGTTCGGATTATAGCTGAGAGTTGATGTCTTTGATTTTCTAGTACAGAGCCGTACCCTGGGTGCTTGCTCCTGTGTTAATACTCAGATGCTTAAACTCTGGTTAGTGAAAGCCCTCAGTTGCTTTCTTAGTTTTGGCTCTGGGGCGGAAATAAGGCAAATGTTCAGAATTTCACAGCTTCAGGCTGCAAATAATGGCTTCTTTTATGAAGAGACATAGGTGATCCATCCTGACTTTCCCTCCCAGTTTGGGATCCAGCTATTCTGTGCTGGGAGATCATCACTGCATCCCCACTCTAATAGTGTACCCTCTATCCTGGATGCCAACTCTATGCTTCCCCTATACAGTTCAGTCCCTAGTCTCCAAAGTCCTTGACGTGGGTATGTGACCTTGAGTTAACAACCATAGGACTATGGCAGCCATCCTTCCCTCTCATGAGTCATGATGCCTCAGAATTGCTGTAAATACCATTCAGTTTCTGTTTTACTTACCTCTGTCTGCCAGCCTGCTGCTCCTGATGGATGCTGTAGTCATCCATTTATGTTATCAGTTTATCAGGTTTACTCTACTGCAATTTACTTGTGAATATGTGGTATAGGCAAGCCCAGCAGCTTCACTCTGTGACCATCTTTAGTCTTTGATTTTTAATAGGCACATGCATGGATTCTAAAATGAATTAATAAAAGGAAGTAAACCAGGTGTAGAAAACCTGATCCCACACCCTCATGCTCCATGGCAGCAACTACTAATTTCACTGTAAAATAGTAAAAATGCTTTACGAAGAATCAGATGTCAGCTCTCTTTTGGAATGCTACACGGGATGTTGGATATCATGTAATGCCTTCGTTTTCCAAGTGAGAATATAGCCTCTCAGACGTGGGGGGACCGCCCCCGTCAGGAAGCCCATCAGGATCAGACCCCTCAATCCAAGGGAGAGTATTCAGAGTAGGCCGCAGAAGGGGTCTCTCTACTCTTTGACAAAAAGTGGAGTTTCAATCCTTCCTGATGAAAGGGGATTTAAGAGCTTCCCACTTTGTGTGTTCCTGTTCTTGTACTGTCTAGTAATAGGGAATGGGGCTAGGCTACCCTCATGTCACCTTTTCTGTTTATCTAAAATATGCAGCAAACTTACAAATTCTTATACTCATAAGAAAATGTCGCTGATTGCCATAGTGCATCCAAATTGATTCTTCCCCACCCCCCCCCCTTATCGAGGTCCCATTGGTTTACTACCCTGCACAAGAGGTAGGGAAATAGCTTCATAAGTCATCAGATGTATGTTACCACCCTGCTCCCACCATCCAGGCACCCATAGTCCTTTACTGCAGACCATTGTCCCACTTGGCTCTTATGTCTTATAAACATTATTAATTAAAATATGTAATTTAGCAACCCAATAATGGTGTGAGGCATTTTATAACTTTGTCAGTTTGTAAGTCCATTCAACTCACTGGGCTCAGCTCCAGGAATGCAGGAATTGGGGTGGTTGTTTTCTCGCAGTAGAGAAATAGTAGTTGGCTGGTTGATTGGGTTAACTGAACTGGAAAAAAAGTGAGATGTGAGTTTTTCAAAGAATTTAGAGCTCTGCATCTGCCAGCAGAGTTGATGACAGGATTACAGATATTGGAACTGATAGAATTTGTGACTGTTCTTCCAGTTTACTGAGGGAAAAAGGATGACCTTTCCTTTGTCTTATCTTGGCATTATGGTACTTTCATTCATGCACTTTATTACAATTCACCTTTCTTTCCCCTTCAACCCAGATAGACTAGAATTTCCATCAGAACATAGACCAGGTCCGTCTTGACTCACCTTTGTATCTCCAGCACCAAACCTGCCACATAGCAGGTATTAAGTAGTATTAGGTGGAGGAATGGATGACGGAATGTATCAACTGTCCCACAGATAAGGAAGCAGGTCCCAAAGGGGTTGGGCTTCTGAGTGATAAAGTCGGGATAAAAACATATGTCTCCTGATCTCCAGGCGAGTCAACATTCTTTCTATTTTCCTTCGTGTTCTTTCAATATTGGAGTTAGAAAGTCCTGCTGTCTATCCCAGTCTTTCATTTTACAAATGGGAAACTGAGGTCCAGAAAGGGGAAGGACTCAGTCAAGGTCACAGAAGAACTAGCAGAGCCAGGCCTAGAACCCTGGTGTCCTGACTCACAAGCTAGTGCCCTTTTCTTTGTTAAGATACAGAAAAAACAAAGCCGGTTGGGCTTATTGCCAAGCCCCTGCAAGAGGTCACATAGCCAAGCGGCTCTCAGAGTTCCTTGTCTATTCTTAGCCTGAACTTTTAGTGACTCTGATCTTCAGCACCCTTTTTCCTCCTTCTTCCTTTGCAGTTTGCTCTTTGTGTGTATGTGGTGTGTGTTTTAAATAAATGGTGCTACGTGTAGGAAACGGGCTCCAGCACAGTCATGCTACAGAGGCCCCGAAAGGAGTAAACGTGAGAGAAGAGCCCTGAGAAAACAATTGGTTTCCCTCCTCTGAAGTGACCCCAATCCCCCAGAGCCGCCCTCACAACTGCCAACACAGAAGTATGTCACTCACACAATAAGAAGGAAATTGCCAGAAAGGATTTACAAGGAGGACTGGCTGTTAGTATTGGCTGCTGATGCCTCACTTTGTTGAAGACCCAAAATGAGCTCTTCTCAAGCTACAGTTTCTCCTCAAACTTCCACCTCACCACCTACAAGTCCTTTACCAAATACGAAGTAAAAGCCCCTTGCTGACACAAAATTCTAACCTCTCAAACCCTCATTTTCAACTTTGCCAAATGCTTGCTCTGAAAGGAACAAAAAATTTGAGCAAATACTAACCTTGGGTTGCTTGGAAAGGACCAGAATCACAGCGGATAGACAGTAACTAATGTTGCAGAAGTACAAAATGACCCAGTGGGAAAACAGGTCAACTTCAAGTTCAAAGGAAGCAGAGGTTGTCCTGGGCTAGCCTAGGTCAAAGAAAATTCAGGGGAACAACTTGTGTATTAGTTATTTTCTGTGGTAAAACAAATTAAGCCACTCTGTTTATTGGCTTCTTTCACTGTATAAAAGATGATGCAAACTTTAGTGGCTTAAAACAATGACCCTTTAATATCTCACAGTTTCTGTGGGTCAAGAATCCAGGTACAGGGCCTCCCTGGTGGTGCAGTGGGTGAAGCAACGCACTATGAAGCAAACCGCAGCCACTGCAGCATGAGTTTGATCCCTGCTGCCAGCCAGGGAGGGGGCCCACATGGTGCAGCAGACCTCTCCTGCTGTGCCTGCTGCTCCCCTCAGCAGTGTGGTTCAGTCCATCTGCCCGTTCTGCTCCCCACTCTGTCTCTGGTGAATCCTCTCACCCCCCACGCCTCTGGCCTGTACCCCAGGGCTTGTATGCATAAATAAATCTTTTTTAAAAAAAAAAAAGAATCCAGGTACAGCTACAGCTTAGTTAGGTGCCTCGGCTCAGCATTCCCTCAGGGAGATTGTTCTCAAGCTCCTGACTTAAAGACTCAAGAGGGACTCTAGGGGAATCCAGTTCAAGCTCAGTGAAATAATCAGCCCAGAATCACACGGGTAAGTAGCACGGCAGGACTTGCATGGAATGCTGTGTTCCTTTTCCTATATCTCACTCCATGCGAGACTTTGCCAGTTAACTCAGAATAGCATTTCGTTACTCCGAAGTTCTCTCTAAATAGTCAAAGATGGGGCTGCTTCTGTCACCATCTAGCCTGTCCTGACCTCCCAGTGTTTGGACTTGCGTCTCAGGCTCTATTCCTGCTTAGCTCTGGTGATTGCAAGCACAATTTTCCCCTTTTCTATGGGCTTCTCTTTCTTCATCTGTGATGAATTTCATTGACTGGGTCATTTTACAATTTTAAGAGTCTAATAAACTGATTTTCTTTATCTTTTTTAAAAAAGATTTATTTATTTATGCATTCAAGGCCAGAGTCGCGGGAAGTGAGAGGATTCACCAGAGGCACAGTGGGGAGCAGAACAGGCAGATGAACTGAAACACACAGCTGAGGGGAGCAGTGGGCGAGGCAGGAGAGGTCTGCTGTGCCATGTGGGTCACTCCCTGGCTGGGGATTGAGCTCACGCTACTGTGCCGTGGCACTCAACCCACTGCACCACCAGGGAGGCCCTGATTTTCTTTCTATTTCATTTTGTTCATTCAACAAACATTTATCTACCATCTGCTATGTGCCAGCACTATGCCAAGTAATGGGGACAGGTCAGTGAACAAGAGAGATGCAGGGCCTGACCTCAAAGAGTTTGCTTTCTTTACATGCCAGGAAAGGAACCTTGAAAGCATCCAGTCCAGGCCTTGTGCAGAAGAGAAAAGTAAGCCATGAGGGTGGTTACTTACCCAGGATTAAAAAACAAGAAGTGGCAGAGAGGGAATTGGGAAGCTGGTCTTTTCTTCACTTGGGGTATTTTCCTTCTACACTGCCTTATATTGTGCGTTTTCCTGAAGCATGATTTATCTCCGCTTACTAGTTAGATGGTGCCCTCTTCAACGGGTGTTTCTGCCCAAGATCTGGCACTAGGTTGTGCTGCTGCTGCCGGGGAGAGCTGGAAAATGACTTACTCTTGGAAACAACCCTCATGAAGTCACCATTTCCACATCCTAAAGCAGAAGCTTCAGTTTCTACTGAAACATAAGATAAATAAATACAAGAACCGTAGTGTTATGTGCAGGCCACCAGCTAAGCCATAAGCAAGAGTTCTTTCTCCTTTTCATGCTGCCGGGGCCAGAGTTTGCCACCAGCAGATCAAATTTCACACAGTCGTGCTCCACACACGGCACTCATATCCCTCGCTCTTCTCCAAAATCAGGACCCGATGCAGCTGACCGTAGTTCTGGGCTGTGCCAGGGCTATTTTGTAGACAGTTGTTCATAAAACCTCCACCACTCCCGGGTCTGGTTGCTCCGGGTCCGACACTGAGATTAAGCTAAGTGGCTTAGTGAGGTGGCAGGAAGCACAGTGTGGGCTTGGCCCCAGGTAACTTCCCGGATGAAGCACCTTCATACGTGTGTTTTGTGTGATTCAGCAGCAGCCCCCCACAACCTGACACTCGGCCCCCGCAGGTTGGCGACTTGCGCGTGGAACACCTATTTGTACTCAGAAGCACTCGACAAGTTCATTCCGGCAGCTCTTCACACACATTTGAAAAAATATTTTACACTTCATCATAGTTCTACAGCCATGCACTTGTAAAAGTTAACTAGTTCTACAAGACTTATAAAAAGACAAAGAACAGACAAGCCTCCGACTCCCTCCACCCACTCCACCCCCATTTCCCTTCCCTAGAGGGACCATTTCAACTTGTTTAAGTAATTCTTTTACCTATCTATAAATAACATGTTTGTATTGCTACTTCCTGGTCTTTCAGTTGAGGCAGTATCTGTGACTTCCCACTGTGGGAGACGAGGATGGAGCTCCCTTTTCGCCGCTCACCCCCTCTTCACGTGCTCTTGCTTCCCATGCTCCCTTGTTCCCAATATAGTACTATTGTAATTTTGGTAGATCAATAATTAGTTGCCCTTGTTATAAAAACAATGTAAATGCCACTCACAGCTAAGCCGTGTGGTCAACTATGTTTGGGTTTCCTTTCCCACATTTCTTTTTGTTTTGCTTGTCTTGTTTTTTCATATAATTAGGCTTTTACGATCTTATTGCTAATTAACTCTAACCTTTGCTAGTTATCCAGATCTCCTCTCAGTGTGTTCTTGGAAAGTCCTCCTGGATCCTTCTCTCCTGTTCCATAGCCACTGCCGCTTTCCTGAAACTGCCCCTTACCATTGTGGGGGAGCTACCGTGCCCCTTTCCTGCACTGGAGCACCTGTTTCTGGACCCTGTGAACTTCTCAGTTCTTGTTTTCTCCCCTCTTCTTGATGACTTACATTCTCTAATATATTTCTGAGAGTGCATGAGAGGGAAATGTTTTGAAACCTTGCATGTCTGAAAATGTCCAATATTTTATTTAGTGTAGAATTTAAGATAAGGAGCTGTCTTGACTTAGAACCTTTGGTATGTGTGGTTTTATTGTCTTCTCTTGAACTGGGTGGGGTTAAGGCCAAAGCTTTCTTTGTGTGTGGCCTTGTAGAATTTCTTTGTCTCTAGGGTTGAGAAATTTCACAATGTCATACCTATTGTGTTGGCCACTTGGTGTCCCTTACAATCTGAAAACTCATGTCCTTTGATTCTGGAGTGTTTTCTTGACTTACTTTATCTCCTTTATTGTGTTCCTAAAACTGTTATTCAGCTGTTGGGATGAATTTCTCGTCTGCTCTTTCTTAATTTGTATTTCTGTCTTTATAGTCTACTTTCTGGGAAATTTACTCAATCTGTCTTCTAATCCATCCATTAAGTTTTTAGTTTCTGATGTTACATTTTTTCCAAGCACTCCCATTGTGGCTCTGCCCTTGGGGAAAATAATCCCTTTCGGTGGAATTTTAAATACAGTGAAATTAGATGCACATATTTAATTCACTGCTTCTCTCCAGTATCTCTAGATGCACTAATTAGTGAATAATTCCTACCTTATATTCGTATCAAAGCCTTTAAGCTTTCACAAACATTTCCTATCAATGAACATATTTGACTCTCTTAATCTAGACTGTGATATCTAGATAGGACTTAGAATCTTCTAGTTCATACATTTCAGCTCAGGGAGAGAAAACCTGATTCTCTGAGTGGTGAGCTTACCTCTTGGAAAGCTCATTTCTACCAGTGTTACAGGGCAACCCTAATATAAAATGGGTTTGCCTGACTGGGTCCTCACCCGCGCGCTCTCGAACTGCACTTATAATGCCCCAACTGCAGGCACACACAACAAAGGTTAATAAAGGGTTTTATTTACAAGGGAAGGAGAAATAGCGTAGTGAATAAC